>JAANDG010000261.1:0-189717 GCA_036852015.1 Pelodera strongyloides
ACATGTGTTGGTACCCCTGTTTAAATGAATTGTTCCAAATCATTCAGTATATTGCATTCGATTTTCGAATGGCAGTGTACATTTGTAAAGAACCAACAAATTTGAACCAATCAAATGATTGGTCATTAGTACCACGTCCAAGAATGTGAAGACATTGGACTCTTTGCTCCCATTCTACGGCGTGCTTGTTGCACACCTTGAATTCCCGCTGGTTTCGCTGTGTGTTGTTGTGTTTTGTTTTTTTATTAGTTCAATAATTACATATACACAGAAAGTCAAGAAAAATGCCCATCATCAAGATGGGTATCAACCGTTTGATTGTATTTAATCTTTTTTTCCTTTTTTATTTTATATTCTTATTTTATTTAAGCGAACGAAGTATCGCGAATATTCAAAGGCTTGTGAACAAGCCTATTCCAAAACACATACATACAAACAGATATTTAATAAACAGAAGCGTACCAATAACTGCATTTGACACATATGGAAAGATGTAAACTTCAAATCAATTAAGAAATTTGATGCACGAAGATTTTAGGTGGATACCGAACCATCCGACCGTCTGGACTTAGTTTACTTTGATAACAATGGCTTGTTCACAAGCCTTTGAATATTCGCGATATGTTCGCTTAAATAAAATAAGAATATAAAATAAAAAAGGAAAAAAAGATTAAATACAATCAAACGGTTGATACCCATCTTGATGATGGGCATTTTTCTTGACTTTCTGTGTATATGTAATTATTGAACTAATAAAAAAAAACAAAACACAACAACACACAGCGAAACCAGCGGGAATTCAAGGTGTGCAACAAGCACGCCGTAGAATGGGAGCAAAGAGTCCAATGTCTTCACATTCTTGGACGTGATACTAATGACCAATCATTTGATTGGTTCAAATTTGTTGGTTCTTTACAAATGTACACTGCCATTCGAAAATCGAATGCAATATACTGAATGATTTGGAACAATTCATTTAAACAGGGGTACCAACACATGTGATTTAGTGTCAAAAGTATTCATTTATTCATCTGAACAGGTATTTGAATCTTTCAAATATCCAAACCTGAACCTCTAAAAGACGATCCTTTTTTCCACTGAACCTAAAACTTTGGTTGTGTACACACAACACATTTCACCAGAAATGTAGGTACAAATGGTAACTACTACATATTTGGAACAACTACGGTATGTCTGAGACAATGTTTGGAATGTAAAGATTAGAAAACAATATAAGACAACGAACACTGGTAGTGTGATAAGTGAATCAGATGTCATTAGCATTTGTAAGTTTGGAAAATTTCAAATGTTTCGCAGATAAATATTTTCTTAGAAAGAACCCATCAGAAACACATTACAAAGGTGACGTGTAATGTAATAAGTCAAACAATGATTGTTTCAATCAGACGAGAATTCTATTTCAACTATGGTATGAACGATAACTGCAAAGCAATGTATTGCTTATTGTTAAAAACAACTTTGGAACCGATGCAATTCGAACTTCACCCTAGTTTGTTATATCTATTCCAATAGAACTTACCATCTTAATAATTTTCAATAGCATGGAACTTGAACCAATAGCTTATTATTTTGTAATGATTCTTTTGCAGTGTGATTATTTTTAACACTTGCTGTGCACACTTCGTGCACCAATTGTGTGGATTTGGCTTACAAAATAGACATTTGACTATTTCAGAATCCTTCTGATTCAGTATATTGTTCAGCTAAACAGTCTAAACCAGTTATGTTTCGATACACACGTGTGAACCATGTAAACTATCCAGCACAGAAGTTACAAACGAATGGGTAATCAACACCTTTACATATTGATATTATTTAACCGACTGATATTGGCGTGATGTGCCTTGCACACCAAGTTTTGGAACTAGAAGGAAGTATATGATGCCGGCACAATGCCCCGGTGGAATATTTAACACTTGGTGAATATGGAAAGCATAATATTGTTACTAGAAAAGTAAACTTGAAAACTAAATTAGTGCTAAATAGAAAAGTATAATATTGTTAAATAAAAAAAAAAAAGTAAAAAAAAAATAACTAGTACAAAGCACAAGTATTAAAAAAATATAGAGATACAAATCAGTTAAAAGAAAAAATATAAAGGTACAAATCAATTAACAGAAAAAAAAAGTACAAAGATCGAAAACAATTAACAAAAAAAAGGTATAAAAACCCAAATCTTAAAAGAAAAAAGTGTAATGATCCAAAAGAATTACAGAAGAAAAAAAGTAAAAGCAATTTAAAAAAAGTTTGATCAAATGTTTAGACAACCAAGCAAACCAAGCGACGTATCAAAGAAAAAGTATTGGAAACCATTTGAAAAAGTTTAAACAAAAAACAATAAAGAACCAAAATGAAAAAGAACAACTGTAAAAAAGAATTACAGAAGAAAAAGTATTGAAAAGCGTTTAAAAAAGTTTAAACAAAAGTATTAAAAAAAGAAAGTACACAGATGCAAAAGAATTACCGAAGAAAAAGTATTCAACAGCATTTCAAAATAGTTTAAACAAAAAGTTTAAACTTCCAAATGAATTACAGAACACAAAAGTATTGAAAAGCATTTAAAAACGTTTGAACAAAACGTGCAAACAACAAAAAGTAATAAGAAAGGAAGTATACATATCCAAAAAATATTTAGGTATTAAAAAAAAGTACTTAAAAGTAATATAAAAAAAGGTTGAATACAAAAAAATAAACAACCAAATGGTGTTTCAAAGAAAGAAGTATAAAGATCCACAAGAATTACAGAAGAAAAAAAATTAAAAAAAAAAATTAAAAAGTTTAAACAAAATGTTTAAACAAAACAAAAGAAGTACCAAAGAAAAAGGACTAACAATAAGAAGTACCAAATTAATTGTCCAAAGGATCCAATGGAATTACAAAAGTACAATGAACTATTCAGAACTATACACACCTAGCAAGCCGCGAGAATTCAAGGTGTGCAACAAGCATGCCGCAGAATGGAAGCTCGGAACCAACAAGTTTCATTCGGATGTAAATTCGAATAAATTAATTATGTTATGTACAGTATTGAATGTAAAACAAATGCTTTATGTAGATACCAATTTAGGAAGAAGATCTAGTAAAAGATTAAGATATTAAGCTGAAAAGCAAGTAGTTCGGCTCAATATCGCTGATAGATTTCTTTAGTAGCCTAGAAATAAAGACTTGGAAAAACTCCTCAACATTGTACGCCAAAAATACTTGTGCTATTGCTTCCATTCTACGGCGTGCCTGTTGCACACCTTGAATTCCCGCTGGTTATGTGGTGTGTGTGTGTGTTAGTTTATTTGTTGCTTCGCTTGTTTAAAAAATTCATAGTTTATTTGTTGCTTCGCTTGTTTAAGAAATTCATAGTTTATTTGTTGCTTCGCTTGTTTAAGAAATTCATATTGTGTTTGTTTGTAGCTTCCATTTTTTTAATATAAGAATATCTCTTTTTTTTTGCGTTGCAAAAATTGCTGAAAACCATAAGTCCACGGTTGTAATTTTCTTTCTTTTTTTGCGTTGCAGAAATAAGTTTCAGGACACTGATTTGTTTTCGTTTCAAAAAAAAACTGAACTGTAAAGTCATAATGCGCTCGGTTACTTTTTTCATATGGAACCAATTTTGAAATAGCGCTATGCATTGGAAGTTTCAAATTGCATGAATGTACTAAACATGCTGATTATTCACAAGTGTCATTAAATCGCCACCTTTCCCATAATATTACAAAGATATGCACTGTAATAATAGTGGAGGAATATTTCTAGGTTGATGTATTTGTATACTTACATGGTAATGTTTTCAGATCTATGCTGAAATGTCTGAATAATATAACTCAATGATTAGCTTATTTGCGGCTAAAACACATTCACTCTTTGTGCACTGATTTCGATACACTTTTCAGTTTTGCTGGCCCTTAAATAAAAGTTGAAGGTTCACTATTATGCTTGTGGTTGAAAGAAAGCATTCTGAGTTGTGAAATGACTTCGTATTAGTTGATTGTACGATTTTTTTTTCTGGCAAGAAACCGGACATTTGTATCTTTTGGTGTAACCAACCTTCCAAAAAGGTATATTGTGTCTAGAAACGTCATACGTTGTTTTCGAAATAGTTCATGCTTGTTTATTCACACGTGAAACCATTTGTAGATTTGTGGTAAATGAAAGTACAATAGGGCACATGAAAGACTAGGTATTTCTTGGTCATTCTCTTGGCGTTGCCGGTAGTGTTAACCTTTTTGAACCATAATGTGCTATACACAAAGTAACATGCATAAATACAGGAACCTTTAGTGATTCCTATCAAACACTTATGGCAGCAATCAGTCGCTGATTGTATCGAAGGTGTAAATTTTACACCCAAACCTGTTGGAACCTGTGTTGTTGTCTAGATAACAGCCGGTATAATATCCGATTTTGCCATACATGCCTGTAATGGGTGTATTGCAAGTAATAGTGTATAGTAAGTGCAAGTGAATGAATATGGTCACAAGATTTGTGATATAGAAGCCCCGCAGGTGTGCCATTAAAATGTTTCAAAGTATTGAATCTTTCAAAGTATTGAATCTAACCATCGAACTTGTCACCAAGGATTCAAACCAAAGAAAACGGTGTAACAACACCACTGGGCAAAACTTTTAAATTGAATAAACGAACGGAAATAATTTAGCTAAAATGATGGAATAGCACTACGTCCATTAACTGCACCATGAAACCCAAATTATGTTAGCGCTGTCGCGCTAACAAAGGATAAAGTGTATATTACTATGTTTTCTAGAGAACACTGATGAAAAGCAGCCGATGTTAGCGCTGAAAACCTTTATATTTTATATATTAACAATCTTGATTACTATTACCACCCTTTCCTGACTCTTTTCCAAAATGTAGGCAATTCACCCTAGTCCCGGGCGAGTTAGTTTTGATCGGTGAGCGAAGACTCACAAGTGAACTTGCAGGTCTGGCCGTCAGAGAACACACAAGAGTATGTAGGACTTGTGGAGAGGTAGAGTAGGTGGCTTTGCACAGACTGGATGATGGCCAATCACTAAGATTTTCTCACCATTTCACCTGTGGTCTAGTGGATATGTTGCCATAACCATATTTGATTGTAATAATTAGCGGCAATGAAATATACAAAAAAAAAATCAGTTTGAATACTTATACCACAGTCCTTTCAGAGTTTTTATGTTTTTTTTTTCCCGCAGACCCGTGATTTAGGAAACATTGTTATTGCAAACTGTGTTTCAAACATTTGCGGGCATTCACCCCTCTTGCACAAAAGACTGTTGAAAATACTATTCACTCAAGCTTACTCAAGAAAAGTGCATTTTCTGACAACGGCATAACCGACCCCGGACACAAAAAGTGTGGGAAAAGCAAGACGGAAAGTTCACGATCCGGGAACTCCAGATTTTTAAATAAAGTATTACAATGCACATAGTGATTCAAGTGAACTTGGTAAGATGTGAACATGCCAAAGGGAATCAAGTGAGCATGGCTCATTTTTAGCATTCGTGACACAATCGGGGTATGAATCTCATTATCGGCGGTTTCTTTCTCCATCCATCTTTTGTCTAATTCTATTACTCTTACTATCTTTTCCGTTCTTATTCCCTTTTAACTTTATCTTTTGTCTTTTCATTTCTTATTTCCTTTTTACTTTATCTTTTTTTATTTCCTTTATCTTCCTTTCTTATTTCCCTTTATCTTTTCCTTTCTTATTTCCCTTTATCTTTTCCTTTCTTATTTCCCTTTATCTTTTCCTTTCTTTTTTTCCCTTTATCTTTTCCTTTCTTATTTCCCTTTTTTTTTTTCTTTTCTTTTTTTTTCCCTTTTTTTTTTTTTTTTTTTTTTTTTTTTCTTTCTTTTTATTCCTTTTTTTCCCCTTTATCTTTTCCTTTTTTATTTCCCTTTATCTTTCCTTTCTTATTTCCCTTTATCTTTTCCTTTCTTATTTCCCTTTATCTTTTCCTTTCTTATTCCCTTTTAAACTTTATCTTTCTTATTACCCTTTATCTTTTCCTTTAATATTTCCATTTATCTTTCTTATTCCTTTTATCTTTTCCTTTCTTATTCCCTTTTAACTATATCTTCCCTTTCTTTGTCTTTATTTTTCCCGTTTCCTTACTACTTTTGTATTCTTCTTCTTCTTCTTTCACGGGTGTATTTTAGATTTTTAGCTGAAGCTATTGCTACCATTCTACGGCGTGCTTGTTGCACACCTTGAATTCCCGCGGGTTATGCTGTGTGTGTATGTGTGTTGTAGTCAATCCTCCCTCATTTTGGTCTAAGTTGGACATATCGTGGAAATTATAATACATACAGTCAATCCTCCCTCATTTTGGTCTAAGTTGGACATATCGTGGAAATTATAATACATACAGTAAATTCATTCCTCATTTTGGACTAAGTTGGACATATCGTGGAAATTATAATACATACAGGCAATCCTTTCCTTATCGTGGTCTAAGTTAGACACTTTGTGGAAATTAAAATACATACGGTAAAAACTATTTGGTTGTTGAGGTCCAGAAAAGACATGATGTGAGAATCATAATACATGGTTCCTAGAATAAACCAAGGTACCTAATGCCCACAAACAATGCGTTCACGTAGTTTTTTAGTAAAATATTTACCTATACAGAAAGGGTGTCTTGTAAAAGCACAAGATAATATAACTAGCTGCTTACTGCTAACCATCAGCAAGATGGGTATGTTCTGGAAACAATAATACATGATTTCTAGAAGAAACCAAGATGCTAACTTACACACTGGTACCTAAAAATGTATTCATTCCTCATTTTGGACTAAGTTGGACATATCGTGGAAATTATAATAAATACAGTCAATCCTTTCCTTATCGTGGTCTAAGTTAGACACGTTGTGGAAATTATAATACATACGGTAAAAACTATTTTGTTATTGAGGTCCAGAAAAGACGTGATGTGAGAATTATAAGCTAGAATAAACAAAGGTACATACTGGTACCTAATACCCACAAACAAGATGTAGTTTTTTAGTAAAATATTTACCTATACAGAAAGGGTGTCTTGTAAAAGCACAAGATAATATAACTAGCTGCTTACTGCTAACCATCAGCAAGATGGGTATGTTGTGGAAACAATAATACATGATTTCTAGAAGAAACCAAGATGTTAACTTACACCTTGGTACCTAAAAATGCCCATAATCTTCGTATGGTAAAAGACATGCTGGTATGATTTCTAGAATAAACCAAGATGCGTCCTACTGTGGTAATAATAAAAAACGTGATTTCTAAGACAAACCAAAGTAACTTACATACCCAAGAAAGAATGCCATAAAGAAGATGGGTATTTTGTTGATATAAGAATACATTAATTCCCAGATCGAAACAAGATTCTTGGGTACCAGTACGTAAGAAAAATATCCACAAACAATAGGGGCATATTGTGGCATAATAATGCATACACTTAGAAGCTCCTTACACGGTACTCAAGAAAAATGTTCCAACTGGCGTATTGCTTTGGACGATTATAGATTTTGAACTTAAACCATTTGTTGTCACGATGTCACGAATACTCAGTACATATATCAGTCATGACTAGAACCTGAGTGTGGAACTTGCCATCTGGAACGGCCTACCTCTCAGGATCTCGGCGGAACATGTCATAAAAAACTTCATATTTATATTTGTGCTACTGTTGCTTTACTCGACAAAACTATATATTTTTTCTCATGAATTGTATGTGTGCGTAATAAACTATTATTATAGCAGTGTACCTCCTTTAATAAGCGTGAATGCTCTTGAAGCATTAGCAAAAGGCAGACTGTGCAAAATTATCTAATCTTATATTAGTGCACAAATAACACAGGTTTTGGAGCCGCGAAGGCACTGCTGCAGTGTTTGCAGATTGTAGAAGTCATTCTACGTTATGGTCCAACGTAAGAACTCCAGAGGTAGAAATAAAGAATTTCTGAGAACAGGTTCACAGCCATCAACCAGACGGCTATGCCGCCTGAGACGTCTTCATACCAATGCAACATATGTAACGTATATAAAAATATATAGGAATAAAGATGAACATCTCCCTTTTACATGAGAATATTCTAATTTGAGCGTCGGCACTCTTTTATACCAAAGCGGAACAATTTGTGCGAGTGCTAGCGCACGCTATAGCTATAGTTACTCTTTTATACAATACGAAGATAACAAGACAACAAATGTGCAATATTGGAGAGTATTGCATTTTACTTTGTTTTATAAAAAGTGGGATGAAAAATGAGCTAAAAGGCTTAAACCAGTAATTATATTAAAAAGCTGTAAGAAAAGTTATTACGTACCGCATGCGCCTGCTATAAATAAATGCACAGGTGTCATTCGACATCATGTTGTCTTCTGGTGCGGCTGCTTTTCCTACTACACCTGAATCTAAGCATATGGGACCTATCAAGAAGCGCCAGCCGAAAATACACAACTGTACTCTGTGTAAGTTACCGTATTCCACCGGTTTCAATCTACGCCGACACCTCAAATCCGCCCATGATACTAAGCTGGAAGACACACAAAAAGTGCCAGCTTCGACCCCATCAACCAAAGACTCTCTCAACGAAGTTGGACGCTTCGCAATTCATATGGACCCCAGTAATAAAAACGTTTACATCCGTATTTTGTGAATAAATAATTGTTTCAAATGTTTGTACTTTAAGTCACTTGGTTTAAAACCAGATGTTTATCTATCTCACTTGATCATTCGTTATTTCTATTTTCATGCGAAAATGCTGTGATAGTCATCTTTGTAAACGTTCGACTCACTATTTATTAATACTTTTTCAGAATGGTTACCCAAACCACCAAACTTGTGGCATATGTTAGACCCAGACGGTCTGCTGGCAGCGAAATTCATTGGATTTCCTTCCTAGACCTTTATAAGCAAATTTATAAGCTAGCTGCTATAACACCTGCAAACGTCTACGACTTAGCGGATGACATTGTTTCTGGAGCTGTGTCAATTAGAAATCGAAAAAGGACCATGGAACTCGCAAAATGTCCTGGTGGTGTAGGCCCCAGGGCTGACTCTTTCTTCTTCAACCATCGAGGTCAAAGGCATGATTTACGTTTTTCAATATTCTGATGGACTTGATATACATGAATTATTTCAGTCTACTAAATACACGTTTTATCTACGAAATACACGATTTAGAACAAGTGTCGCGATGTACAACCAAGACATGGGCCACCCCCCTTCAACATCCATATCTGCAAACTTTCCTTGTGGGAACTGACGCCCTTCCTGTGGAAAATGTTGAAATATTGGTTAAATAAAGGTTTACATGTACTTGTTGCACATAAGATTAAAGTGCGCGCAAAAGCTGCACTGCATAGTAGAAAATAGTATTGCCAACGCAGAGGGTGCAGACGGTTAGACAGGGAAATAGTGTGCGAAAGTTATAGACACCAGACATGTACTTTCATAAAAAGAAGTAATAAGTATTAATAATAAAATGAAATAATAATGATAATAATGACAATAATGATAATGGTAATAATAATAATGATAATGTAGTAAACTATGTAAATAATGTTGGAACTTCACAAAAGGGTGGGTATCAGTACGGACAAACGGTGAGTCATCATCGGCAAAATTAGTCCGTACAGGTACCCCCCTTATCTCTCTCATTTTCACCTACCTGTAACGCGAAGTTCGGATTCTGGAGTAGAAAACGTGGTTAACACGCCAACCAAAACGGGACATATAATAAGTAGGCAGACCACAAGAAACTGCAAGAAATGTGGTGAAAAACACAATTAGTATTTTGACATGCAGACAGGGAGGGGGTTCCTTATGGTTACTGTGCTCCATAAGTATAAGTGCATGGAGAGTAAGGACTCCCAAAATACTAAATTTCTTCTGAAAATCATTAGATTTCATTTGGGTATTTCGGCGTTCTTTACTTTGTGGTTGTCCATTTCCGCAAACCCTATCACATTTTTGTGTGCCCATTTATTTATGGGACGCGCTATGTGGTTACGTCATCTCGAACTTCTCATTCACTGTGGAAAACCACATGACAAACACTTGTCTTATATGTGAAGATTAACGTTGGAGGGTATGTTGTCGTAGGTCATGGTTTGATAGCGTTTTGTTAATTAGGGGTGGGTTCCAATGTTTCTCCATATTGATTTAATGCGGAATACCGGCCGGTTTTTGAAACGTATCTCAAGTACTTGCATTCCTATGCATTTATGCAACGTGGGGTCTGTTAGGAAGTGAGCTAAAAGGTATTATATTAGGTCGCACTTCCTATAGATTTCGATAGACATTTAGCATATCACTATTGTCTGTGTTACCTCAATAACATAACTATTAGTATATGAGACTAGCTATATAAGACGATGATATTACTGATAAGATGTCACAGCCCCCGCTGAATAAAGTTTTCATCTTCAACTGGTGTGCCGCTACAACAAATTGGCGTTCAGGATTCGGATTCGAAACAGCGGATTTTCGAAACAACTGGAGTTTCGAAATAGCTGGAGTTTCGAAAGTGGCGATTCGAAAGTGACTTTGAGGCTTGATCGTACAATATTCTTACTTTCAAGACTCAAAGTAACGCCAACACAGATCGGTAGTACATTATTCTTACTGATGATTGAGTACAGTATTCTTGCTCTGTGGTTTTGGTAACTTTCGATACCATTTGATAACCCACTGGTGTAAAATGACGAAATAGGAGGACACCGCGACCATGATGGCGAAGCTGATGGAGATGTTTCTGGAGACCACAAAGAAATTGGAGGAACGCGCTCAGAAGATGGAGGAGCGTGCAGAAAGGCGTGAGCAATTTTTGCTCAAGAGGCTAACTAGAACAGGAAGGATCGTTTCGGTGCCGGTTTAGGAGACTGCGACGGTAGCGGCTGCACTGGCTAGTCGTATCGTCATATTCGAGTGTGATGAGGAGACCGGATGTACTTTCGACAAGTGGATCACACGTTTCGAGGACGTTGTGAAGTTGGAAGGATCGTCACTGGAGGAAGCGGATCGAACAAGCCTGCTCGTCAGCAAGCTTGATTCCAGGAGCTACGCCATGTATGTGGATCATATTTTGCCGAAGAAGCCAGCGGAAGCTTCTTACGAGGAGACGAAGACTGTGCTTGAGGAGCTATTTGGAGAGAATTGCTCTCTGTTCCGGCGAAGATTCAACGCGTTCCGAGTGGTCGAGCAGGAAACAGAGGATTTGTATGCGGCTCGTGTAAACCAGTTACACGAGAGAGGGCGTGTGAAGGAGATGACCGAGTACGATTGCAAGTGCATGCTGTTCGTTGCAGGGAAGCAAGAAGGCAAGTGGAAGGACTTGCCAAAGCGTTTGATTCGTCGACTAGAGGTTGGTGCAGGTGAAGGCACGAAGCTGGGACCTCGTCACCGAATGTGAATTGTCGATGAGCCTGTTGAAGGACGCTGTGGTGCATGTGTAAGAGGAAAATGCTTTCGTCGCTCGTGTGGATAATAAGAAGTGGACCCCGAGGAGGTTCTCGCCCTCGCCTGTTCGATGCTCACCTAGCAAGGATCACGACAGGAACAAGGACTACTCAAGAAGGAAAGAAACTTTTTTTTGTCATAATGTCGGAACCCAAGCCTTTTCAACAAATTTTCGCCAATACACAATGGGACTGAAACATACGAAAAGCATTGCCTCATGTGAGGGTCGAACCTTCGACCTCTCGCTTTAGAGCCAAGCGCCTGTTGCGCTCGCTATAGCGCCTTTTGGAAACACATAGAAGCAATCGGCCGAAGTCCGATTCATCCCGCCGGAGAAGAGCCCGTAGGCTCTTCATCCGGCTGGTTGATAATATGGTAGATGGCCGATAATAGTCACAATACGAAAATTGCATACAATTATCTCTGGTCCCCGTGGCTGGGCCATGCTCAAGAGCTATCTCACATTATCTCACAGCTGATGTTCCGCAGCCGTATTGCACTGGTACGCCAAACAGTGTTAGAAGTGCAGATAGCGTGACAGGGCTCTATGTTTATGGGATTACAACAATGTATGGATTTTGCTTCCAAGTATGGGAAAATATATTGGCACCACACGAGAAGATATATATATGACAGCGTCCCGTGGCAGGTAGCCACGGGACTATATTTTTCGAGCGTTCATAAACTGTGCATTCACGCCTCGTTTTTGCATTTTCTTATGATGCGGATAACTCTTAAAGGTGTATGCAAAATCGTACGCGAGATGCACATTTGATACTTGGAAGCAGGCCATACATTGAAAACCCATAAGAGATTGTTATGATAGACAGAAGGCAGAAGTTGAATAACAAGGCTCTAATAATAATAATAATTTATTTCCAGTTGCATGATTCATTCAGATGATAAAAGGTAGTAATACTGTAAATGGAAAATCAAAGAAAAGAGAAAAAAAAATACTAAAGCCACTGTGGCCACTAAAGATAACCGTACCGTAGGGGGAAATAAGAGTAAAACAGGGTGATAACGTATCATAACGTTTATGCGGAGTGGTTCTACATCTTCTAGGCTCTCCAGTAGGGATAATTGAATGTAACTTTCGTATTGTGACTTTTAGCAGCCATATCATCAATAGCAAAAATTCAATATAGTGCGCCGTGAGCTTACCCCATCCCTTTAAAGGGATCAGCTCACCTTAAATTGTGTCTGTTTTTTTTGTTTCTTTATTTTCTATAAGGGATAGTAAAAATTTGGGATAGAAAAAGTAGTGTTCAATTTCAATACTCACGAAGATATTGGGTGATAAAGTGGTGGATTGATCGGGCAGAAATGCAAAAGGGGCAATTTAGGATAATTGCCCTTTTTGCATTTCGGCCTTACAGCAAACAAAAGGTTGTTAGTTTAACAACTTGTCTGCTACTTACATTTTTCACAAAATAACTATATTTACCTGTATGCCCATTGTCCGCAGCAATTGCAATTGGATAGAATTTTTCGTCTTCTGCGAGACCACATTTTTCCTAATCATTCGCAATGCCAGCACCATTAATAGAAAGAAAATGACGACAATTCCCAACACACTTATAAGAAAGAAGAACACTATTATCTTGAAGTGTACCCCATCAACAATGAGTATATACACCTGATTAATCGAGATTTTGTACGGGAGTGTTCGTTGTATATTAACAAACATCTGAAATATCAAAACAAAGCGTCAATGAACAACGGAAATCGACCAGATTGTCGTTACAAAAAAAAAACAAGCCTTAGATTTAGAAGAAACCATAAGACTTACATCTTCACTAACTGTCTCCTGTGGTTGAAGAACGCAGAGCCCCATAAATGCAAAGACGTAACTAGAAGAAATCAAAAATATTTTTGGTTTCTTGCTGCGTTTCAATATCGAGGTCATAGGAAGCGTGCACTCATAGCGATAAAATACACTGTGTATGAGCGTGAAACTCGAAGAACCTCCGCTCACATAGAAGATTGCCTGGAAAAGAACTTGTTTTTAGGTAATAGTTTTGTATTGCTAATTGTAAGCGGCAATTGACAATAGCATTCCGTACAAGGAGACACAACAATGTAGAACGTATCCCACACTGGGGAAACTCGGTTGGGGTGCCGCACCTGTACGGCACGGAAAAGTAGAGCGGCACCAGGTACGCACCAGCCAGGCTCTAGTTTTGGGAGTTTGGTGGAGGTCAGAAAAAGTGTGGGTGCGGCATATGTGCGAAACTGGAGCCTGGGTGCGACACAGGTGCTAAACTGGTGCCGATTTGGAGCCAAGTGCCTGTGCACATAAAGTACGCGATACTCAAAATCGGTCTACGCAGCGTCCATTTTTCGCTGCCTCACTTTACGTTTTTCTTTTAAATACTTTGTTTTGTTTTGTTTTTCTCAGAATTAAGTTGAATTTGCTCAGTGTTTATTAAAAAGTGTCTGGTACAGTCAATACATAATTTCAGGAAAATTGCTAGTGCTATGTCTACACTCTAGGAACAATATTCTGTTATTTATTTATAATACAGTCACTAATCACTAATCACAACGATTAGCATAGAACGTGCCTGGAAAAATACTAAACCCATTAAACTGAATGTTAAAAGTAGTCGAAACCTATGAGTTTAAAATGTGTGTGAATGCTGACCCACCGCAGATACATTCCTGCTCACGTATTTGGCGATTCCTAAGGTGACAACTCCATGAAATTCACTGTCATATATTGAAGTAAGTGGAAGCAACTCATTGAGGACAATACTCACTAACAACATCGCCATCTGGAAGATCAAATTCTTTGTCAGAAATGTAGAACAGAATTTTCTTATAGACCCGAGGGGTTTCGTTTGGGGAAGCGTATTGCGATAGCCTCATTTCGCTAGGCTCAAAGCTTCATTCCAGAGTCATGCCCGCAGCCAGAGAGACCCGAAAAGCTAATGTCGTTATCGTTTCCGTAAAGGGAACGTCAATGCAGATTCCTGGATAATGTATCAGGCGTTCTCAAAAATCGAGTTTAAAACAAAAGACCCCCGCCAGCACAGGTTGTAGTGCGTCATCTGTCTTGTCGGTCTGTCTGCTCCCTATTTTTTTTTAGATGCTGTCTACTGCGCGCGGTGAAAAAGTCTTTTTTTGCAGCTCATCTAGAAAAGACGGTGTGAGCACGCGTTTCACAAAATCCAAAAAAAAACGAACTCTAGTGAAGGCATTTTTTGGAGGCGTTTGCAATTGTTTTTCTTTTTATCCACAAGTTTTCGTTGATTTTTATTTTCACTTTCCTTACCTAGAAAATAAGTCACCTCACGAAGTGGTCACCAAATGAGCTAGCCCATAAAAAAGCAAATATGTATGTTTCTGAAAAGGTTGCAAAAAAATAACTGAAAGAATACGTAGCTAATTTACCTGATGAGCTATTACATATGATTTATATATTTTTTGTGACTCTGGGGTCGCAATACATATAACATACGTGACGAAGATATTCACTAGACAAGAAACGGCGAATATGGAATGTCTGAGGAAGTTGAAACTAGCATCTGAATAACCCGTCATATTCATATTGATATCTTTAAGTTGCGACAGCTTCTGAACAAAATTGTGAGCGTAATAGGTCATTCGAAAAAAGAGCCTGAAAAGAGCCTGAAACACCTGCATGATGCACCTGCCTTTTCCCAACCTTACGTTTTATTTTCATAGTTAAACTTGTCTGTAACATTTGGTTTCACTGAATAACACTACCATTTGAGTAACTTTTTTTTTGAATGAGAGCAATCATGGCCAAAAAAAAAAAAAAAAAAAAAAAAAAAAAAAAAAAAAAAAAAATCCTATGTTATAAAAAAAACAATATCTCGGATGAAAGTGTTACTTTAACCGAAAGGGTTGGTGGATTGCAAAAAGCGCAATGTGGCTCTCACCCGGAACATGCCTCCCTAAGTATTCTCTAATAAGACTGTTTATATCTGTTTGCCATTAAAGGTGCTCTATGTTAAGCAAATTGTTACCCGTAACAAAAGCTAGCATAGCATTGGACTGTGAATCGAGAGAGCGTGTGCTGCTGTGGGTTCGAATCCCGCCAGCGGCAAAGATTTTGTATCGTTCTCTTTCGATTGTGAATAGAAATTTTCTTTATGAAGGGATTTCGTTGTGGAGACACCAACAAAAAAAAGTAAACTATTCTCCTTTATATAATAAGATTATGTTGTATTAAGCGTGGGTTTATTTTATGGCACACTACGTTCTCGGACGCGCAGACGCGCGCGTAGCTAGGCGCGCAAATTGGAGTGCACGCGCAGCTATCCGCGCTTTTGTGAACGCGCGCGTACTTTGGCGCGTTCCGCGCAGTTAGCAAACTACGCGGGTAGGTGCGCGGTAAAATGGGGTTTTTATTTCGTGCGTGGAGTACCGTACCCAGCATACTGTACTTGCCGCAAAACTGCCGGAAAAAGTGCAAAAGCGTTCAAACGGTGCACAAAAAAAGTTCCGAAACTAAATTTTTTCAAGTATAAGATGTTTATCCTTGTTATTATTCTTTTTTCTTATGTTTGACTTTGTTGTTAGCGCATCGTTAAGCTTATAGTCAGTTGTTCCAGCTTATAACGTGAAGTTTGCCTACAAATTGCAAGATTGCGCTTATATCGACTTTTTGTGTTGTTATGTATTATACATAAAACTTTAAGAGGATTGCAGTTCATGATGGATGGATGGGTTCGTCTATCGGGACTTCGAATGCACCACAGTACAATGCTCAAGGTATGTATTCAAGTGCCGTTTGTTGTCTAAAGTTCTTTCGTATAAATGAGTGCTTATTTTTATGGCTGCATCCACAAATGTTCTAGGTTTCAATGGACATCACATATGATCCCATTCTTTAAGCGATTGAACAGCTTCATGGCGTTTTCCAGGTAGTTTTCTTTGATATTCCCGTTTTACTTATGAATTTTTCGTGCAGTTTGCAGAAGTGTTTCCTAATCATTATGTAATTTTCTTTATGCTTGCTTCAGAGGCCATATTCAACATTCGATTCCCTGAGATACTGCCTTTTGCCTTGACATTCTCGCTGTAGAATTCGAATGATATTTTGTATGTCACCAGCACCAGTGAGCACTCAGAGAAGTTATCAATTCCTATGTGAATATAGCCGTAACTTTTTGAATCATCAAAATTTTAGATTGAATTGCAGTGCTGCCCTGCACCCGAACCAGGACCAAAATTCGCTACAGAGTACAGCTTCTCCCCAAGAAATGGGTTTCGGGTTTACCGGATAGCCTGCTGCATGGTGTGCTGTGATTAGGTTTGTCCTGCTGTATGTTGATGTTATTTTATGTCTAAATTCGTAAAGTACTTTGGCGTATGACTTAAACCGAGTCGAATTCCTGCAAATGTTTATGTTGCTAAAAGTCAATATGTTGAACGATAACGTATTCAGTTTAGATCACAAACAAATCTCTCCGTTGGCGACGGGTACAACACAATCTACATTCAACAGGTAAATAAGGGCTTATTTGCTTTGTAGTCTTTAAGAAGTTACAGTGTTCTATATTGTGTAGCTTCATTAAATAAGGTTTGGCGCGTTGTGTGTTGTCTCTTCTCTGGACACAGACACATGGTAAATATACATTGGTAATTATGTAATTTTCTTTCAAGCTATGTTCTTATTTTGTATGTAGTAGTATGTGGCTTATGTAATAACTGAGGGTCAATAAATCAGCAAATAAACAATTAAGTTGTGTACTTACGTACTGTTTCTTACTGTTTTCAGGTTTACTTGCGAAATGGTTGGCGGCGGATACGTGGATGGGCAATCGCTACTAAATTGGACGAACGATAACCGGCGGTGAACTCCTGGACGTTTCACTTTGCTGCGGTTGAAGTATGAAGAGCAACAAAGGACTCGAGGCTTCCGAGCGCTCAACAAACGGTGTCACGCCTGACTCCGTACGAGGGTTTGGTGATTAAAAATGCCTTGGCTCGATAGCGATAAGCGATTTTGTTAAGCTCGAGCCACTTGTCCATATCATCTGTCTAGTTTCCTCCTCAGAATTGTTAATTTGTATAATCGGGATAGTATTTTTTTATTATTCTTCTATGGATCTTTTACATTTGAGAGGTATATTATCGTAGCACATTAGACTTATGTATTAAATTGCACCAAGAGAATGTGCATCCAGATTGGTGATAATTACAGTTAGTTGCAGATCATGACTGATGCGTGTTATTACTCGTACTCGTTTAGTTTATTAGTCTTGCAACCACGTAGTTTTTTGATATTTTAGTTAGGTGCTCTTTTTGTTATTTATCATAACTTATGTTTTCTTTTTGATTCCTAGAACCGGCCGGCACAGTATAAGGATCCTAAAGTTGCCAGTTGTTACTTGTTAGCGTACGCACCTCATTGAATACATATAATAATAATAATAATAATTTATTGACACATTATATAAAATATATAAGTGTGCATCATATAAATGATGAAAATTAAGCCACATGTAACGATTAGCTTGAGGTTCGTTTATAAGAAAAGAGTAACACCTTGCAACAAATCAATTACCAATAAGATTGAGTGTTTCGCCATAGTTGATTTTTTGAATTTTTGTGCATTACCTCAGGAAATAAAACAATAACATAACACACACAATAGTGAATTATAACATAAATCTATATACTACGGCATGCCTAAGAATAGTTTTGTTATGTTTCACAGATATTCGTCTGTACAAACAGATACTGAGCGACAAGAGTAGACGAGAATAGTAACAGTGTTTATTAGCAATACAGAAGGCGGTTGTATAGCTGATATAATGAGCAATGAGTGTTAGGCAGTAGCCCTTATATACTAGTGGCTACGTGCAGAAACACACAATCATGCCAACGGGCAATTACTATTACTAGAGAGTGAAACATTGATCTTCCAAAGACTAAAGATCAATGAGCAACTGTAAGTGATAACTGAAACACAATGATAGTGATCAAACTACATACAATAATTAATCTTAGGTATATATACAGTAATACCTAACACCTCCAACCTTAGTATTTAAGTTATACTTAAAAAGAAACAACAATAACACTATGCTTAGTAGCGCTTATTAGACGGGTTGATCTCCATCTTCGTTGTTGGCTTCCTTGCACGGCTGGATCGACGTAGTGGCGGCGGCGTAGTTGTCACAGCTGGTTGCGGCGTAGAGGCAGCATCTTCGAAAACCTCCTCATCATCCGGAACAACGTCTTGTACCGTCGGTGCGGTAGTACATTCAACTGTTTCAGTGGTATCAGTTGACGGCTGAGTCTTTGGCATAGGTTTAGACTCTTTCAGGTTCGACTGGGGTAGTGGATTAATGTCGAATGCATCAAGCAAGATGTCGTAGGCTCGACTTCGGGTGGTGACAGTTCTCGGCCTCATCTGGTTAGCATGTCGACGGATAAGGTTCTTGCGTCCTTCAATCCTCACATCGTACATCACTGTACCGTTCTTCTTCACTACCGTAGCTTCCATCCAAGTAGGCTTACTCGGAACTTTGTAGTCATAGATGTAGACTAAGTCTCCGGGATTGAAGACTGTAGCCTTCGAACCGCGTTTCTTGTTAAACTGCTTCTCCATACGTTCGTCCTTGACGATCTTCCTCTCAGGCCTGGGTTTCAACAAATCCCACGATGTGCGCAGCTTTCGATTCAGAAATGCTTCAGCTGGCGACTTCCCTTCAGGAACTGTAGATGACGGCGTCATCCTGTATGATAGCAGAAACGTCTGAAGATTCTCTGCCGGGCTTCCCTCCCCCTTCAATTTCAGCAGCGCCCGCTTGAAAGTGTCGACGAACCTCTCCGCTTGTCCGTTCGATTGCGGGTGGAATGGTGACGATCTCATATGTCTGATTCCATTCTTTGCACAGAACAACGCGAATTCAGCACTGGTGAATTGTGTTCCGTTGTCTGTTACCAGCGTCTCTGGCATACCGAATTGCGAGAAAATCTTCTTCAGGTTGGAAATCGTAGCAGACGTCGTGATGCGATCCATGGCAACGATTTCTGGCCACTTACTATAAGCGTCAACGACAAGCAAATAGTACTTTCCTTCCAGTGGTCCAGCAAAATCAGCGTGTACTCGTTCCATTGGTGCACTCGCCTTGCTCCACGATTCCAAATTCGTCTTTGTCGGTGCTTTCTGAGCCCGATTACAATTTGCACAGGACTTCACCATGTTCTCAATCTCCTCGTCAACGAACGGCCAATAAACTAGCGATCTTGCGAGTGTTTTGGTGCGAACAATTCCTTGATGTCCCTGGTGCAACTGTCGAAGAATCCGTCCCTTGAGTGCGGCTGGAATGACTATCCTTTCACCAAACAAGAGGATTCCGTTCGATTCTGACAACCTCGTCAAAGGCATTTTGACATTCCTTGTTCCAGTTCCATTTGACATCCTTCTTCAACAGTTCGTCGAATGGTGCACGCAACTTGTGCAATTCCTTTATGAACCTGCCGTAGTAGTTGATCTTGCCGATGAAAGAGCGTAGCTGACTGACGTCCTTCGGTTCGGGCATCCTCAAGATTGGCTCTATCTTGGATGGATCAGACTTGCGACCTTCTGCCGAGATAATCATCCCCAGGTACCTTATCTCTCTTGCAGCAAAGGTGCACTTCTCGAAATTGACGTGGAAACCATATTCCGAGATCCGTTTCATGCAGGCATTTAGGTTCCGATTGTGTTCCTGTAGTGTTCTACCAGAAACGATCACATCATCAAGGTACGCGCAACAACCTTCGAGTCCAGCAGTCATAGCGTCCATGATCTTCTGAAAGATTCCAGGAGCAGTCTTGACTCCGAAGCACATTCTGTTGTATCGGTACAATCCTCGATGAGTATTGATGACGAGCAAGTTCTTGGAGTCGTCCTCTAGCTCGACTTGCAGGTAGGCGTCCTTGAAATCGAGCGTACTGAAGATGGTTCCACCGTTCAGTGTTGTCATTATATCTTCTGCTGTGGGAATCGGGTGTGCGAAGTCTTCCAGTGCATCGTTCAGTCCAGTGCTGAAATCGGCGCGGACTCTGACACTACCATTCGGTTTCTTAACACAGAGAATCGGAGCGGCCCACGGAGAATACGTGACGCGCTCAATGACTCCAAGTTGCTCTAGCCGGTCCAGCTCCTTTTCCACGTTTTCCTTGTAGTGAATTGGTACCATTCTCTTCGGGCGAAAAACGGCGTTTGCCCCTCTCTTGAGCTGGAGGCTCGCTTTGGTCTTCTTGCACAGACCAAGCTCGGTGGAGAATACATCAGAGAACTGCGTCTTGAGCGTAGCAACGTACGTCGCAGCAGATTCCCTCGATGATGATGTAGTGATGGAAGGCTTTCCGGAGACCCGATTACAAACAGCATCCAACATAGATCTGAATGACGGTAGACGCTCCAACCAGTCCAGGCCTAGGAGATTCATCCTAGCGGTGACGTGCACGACCTCGACGATCTGCTCATCCTGGTAAGACGCGTTGCACTCGAAAGAACCAAACAATTCGAGCTGCTCTCCATTTGCTGCGGTCGCGACTATACTTGGGGATTTCAAGTTTGGTCGACCCAGCATCTTCCATGTGGCCTCAGATATCAGCGTTAAATCTGAGCCGGTGTCCAGTTGAAGTCGCACCTTCTTTCCATTCATCAGAACGTTAACGAATCTGCGGCCGACAGATCGCGAAGACACTTCATGGACCTTTCTGTTGCTTTGTTTGTCCCTCTGTTGACAAACCACGGCGTAATGCCCTCTTCTTCCACACTTGTTACAAGTTACTTCCTTTGCGGGACAAGACCGATGTCCGCTGTCTCTTCCGCAGTACTTGCACTTTCCTTGTGTGGGCCTTCTGTCGTCTCTCTTATGCTCTCGGTGGTTGGGTTTATTGACGCGGTTCACGGCAACGGGGTTCACGGGTAGATCAATGTCGTCCTTGTGCTCGTGGTACTTGTCGACGGCCTCAGCGACATCGTCGAGTGTCATCTCTGGAGTTCGATCCAGGGTCTTGATGAGCCATGCACGCATCTCCATATCCTCCGGATTACGCAGGCTATTCAAGTAGTTGAGCACGCGGAACTGTGAGTTGTAAAGTTCGTTGAATGCAAAGTCATCGCAGGCCTTGTTGACGACGCCGATGTGGGTCTTGTAGTCAACACCGTGCTGCTTGATAACATGTAGGCATTCAATACGTTTCCGGAATAACGACTTCTTGGTGACGAAGACAATCTTCATCTTCTCGATGACCTCATCCAGACTCATATCCATTGGCTTCTTCGGCAGACAGCGCAATTTCAGTTGTTTCTCCTGGTGTGGCCCGAGACGAGACAACACGAATCGTATTCTGTTGCTCTCCGGAACGCATTCGGCTTGAACTTCCAATAGATCTTGGTGATCCTCATACCAGTCAGCAAAGCTGGTTCCATCGTCGACATTGAATTCAAACATTGGAATGTTTTTGTATAGCACATCCAACATTCCCCTCGCTTCCGACGTCAATGGTTCACTTTCACGCGTTCTTTCGAAAGTGACATTTCGTTGAGTTTCTTCTTCCTTCCTCTCTTCCAGACGTTGTAGTCTTTCTGCAGTCATCGCCTGTCTATCGTGAAGTTGCTTCAGCGAAGCCAGGATAGCCTTGAGCGTGGCCTCCTGATTGCTTTCCTGAGCCATGTTGTCGACGTCAGTTAAAAAATTGGCGATAACTCCGTTCCGTCTGTGAACGTACGATGTCACCGTTTGAATATACTGTAAGACTGGGTGTTGGTTTCACATGAAAACCTCACCAGTGGGTTACAGATACCCAAAGGTAACAACTGTTGTTGGCTTTGTGTGCCTATAGCACCTCTAGCCGAACAACAGCAAGAAGCGTTTTGATCTACCGGGTTTAGCGGCGTAGCCTGCTCACCGGGGGTAGAAGATCAAAACACTATGCGGATCCACTTCACACGACCGAACACGACGACTGATGATGTACGTGTGTGCCTAAAGCACCTCTGTACAATCAACAGTTAGAAGAAGAAAGAATTCCTGAACGCCAGTGTTATGTTTCACAGATATTCGTCTGTACAAACAGATACTGAGCGACAAGAGTAGACGAGAATAGTAACAGTGTTTATTAGCAATACAGAAGGCGGTTGTATAGTTGATATAATGAGCAATGAGTGTTAGGCAGTAGCCCTTATATACTAGTGGCTACGTGCAGAAACACACAATCATGCCAACGGGCAATTACTATTACTAGAGAGTGAAACATTGATCTTCCAAAGACTAAAGATCAATGAGCAACTGTAAGTGATAACTGAAACACAATGATAGTGATCAAACTACATACAATAATTAATCTTAGGTATATATACAGTAATACCTAACAAGTTTCTACCTAGCCACCTTTCTCAAATTCTAGCATCCGTAATATACCTCCACCCGCAGTAATTCGAATGCGCTATGCACGAAAATTCATGCTGTATAATGCTGTTTAGTTACCATATTTTCTGTTTTTAGTTGTTATTATATTGTGTGTTATGACTTTATGTACGCAAATAAACCAATTCAGTCCCTTTTTATGCTTTTTATTTGGTTTTTGTATCGTTTTAAGAGGGCGCTATAGTGCGAAAAGAGTGCGCGGGGGAGGCATTGTGCATGCACGTGGTCCGTTTGCGCGCAGTGCAGCAACATTTTTGCGCGGACGCGCTCCTGCAATTCGGCGTCCGCGCAAATGCATTGCTGCGCTGCGCGTCCGAGGTTCAGAGCAGTGAAAACTTTTCAAATTCAGAAACGAAAGTAGGGTACTATCGAGAGCGAATAATACAAAAAGAAGAGAGTGTTGCAATGTCACTGTAATTTTCAGCTTCGGCATCTGGCCGGGAATCAACGGGCTCTTTGGCAAAAGCCAAAGCCACAAACTGCACTTTCCTTCAGCATGTAAAACCACAGCGTAAATCTTGATTTTTTCCTGAGTATCCACCGACGGTACAGACTCAAGACATATTTCCAAAATATTTTATTTTTCTTCATGTATTTGATGTTGTGTTTTCAATTGATAATTAGTTTGTCATGTAACTCTTCTAGGAAAGTTATGTTACATTGGAAAGACCTAATCTAAACGTTTGTTAAACCACGCTTTCATCTCAAATCATGCCATTTATTTGTAAAACCGCTAGGCTCATAATTAGAAGAATATACGGTATGGTATACTATTTGCATCCACTAGTGCACTGCTTCGAATAAGAGAGCTTAAAACGTTCCATTCCGCTAACGTCGTATGAAAGAAATAGTTGAAACAGTCGTATTTGTGGGGGGACGAAACCGAATGAGACCTAAAACATTATGAATACATACATTGGATTTTGGATAGCTTGCATGCACTTTTCCCCGGCCGCTGTATTGTGGTATGCACTAAAATCCTGTCGCTTCCATTTTTAACCTCAAAGGTTCAAGTTGTAAAAAAAAAAGTAAGAATATCATTAAGAATATTTTTCATCTATAGAGAACAATTGTAAAGGCATCTTTCAAAAAAAAGGAAAAAAAAATGTGTTTTCGTGTCGAATGTTTACTTGGAAACTGTCAAGTTTTTAGTTTTATTATAAAGTGGAAAAATAAGTAAAATCACCACATAAGTAGCTAGCTAGACCTCTCAAACGTGTCTAGCCTGTGAGAGTTTCTCTCTCTTTTGTTTCCACGTATCTGCATTTTTGTTTTATGCAATAAAGAGTTAATGATTAACCCGTTTCCGTGTTTCCGTTTGTATGTTCCGTGTTTTGTATGTGTTTGTATGTTTGTATGTTTGTATGTTGTTTATATGTTTCCGTTTGTATGTTCGTTTCTAACTTTCATCCTAGGATGCACACTTTTTGATGTATTTAATAAATAAATAAATGAATAAATCCACCTATTCCCTCAAAAATTTTCTTCGCAACGAAGGGTCGATAGTGTCTGGAAGTGAGTATAACGACACAACTACACAGTGGGTTATGGAGCGTATAAATTTGGATAATATACTGCAGATCTGAAGCAACATACGATAAAAAAGGTTGAAATTTTTCGTGGGCTGGTCTAGTACATAATTCAGTGTTCACTATGGATTAATTGAGAAAAACTACAAATATTGGTCGCAAGTGGTTACTATGTCTAATTTAAGTAAGTAAAATAGTTACCGTTGATAAAGCTATGTCCGCTAAGAGTGGTTTAGATAGTACGCTATAAAGGTCACCTATTAATCGGAACATGAAACGAAACTATTTTACTGACAAATTTTCACCTACCTGTAACGCGAAGTTCGGATTCGGGAGTAGCTAACGAGGATAAAACGCCAACCAACATGGGACATATAATAAGTAGGCAGAGCACAATAAACTGCAAGAAATGTGGTGAAAAACACTATTGGGTGCCCATTTATTTGTGGGACGTGCTATACGGTTATGTCATCTCGAACTCCCAAATGACAACCGCTTGACTTATGCTGGAAGATTTACGTTGGGGAGTATGTTGTTGTAGTTTATAGTTTGGTTACGTTTTGTTACTTGTTGTTCGAGGTTCACCTTGGTCCACGCCGCTGGTCGTTAGTTCGATCCGGGCCCGGAACCCAGGCCCGGAACCCCCTCACCCCACCAAAGGTGTAAAAGTTGGTAGCTGGGTAAAACCGGAGATAAATCGGCTTCCCGAGAAAATTGGCCTCAAAGGATCGCAGTCACTCCAAAATCATCATTTTGCTTCGAGTTTACTTGATTTAGTAAAGAATAAAGAAAAATACTTTACCAAAACCGAATAATTTGAATTCCAACTCAGGCGGTGAACAAGTAGAAAAGTAGTTCTACTTAACTACCGCGGGATTATGAAACGTGTAGTGATATGCCTGCAGACCCTTGCAGTATATGTAAAGATATAATATGCAGATATTTTCCGAAATAATTTGCATACTCCCGATCGGGAAGCAGCTGTATGAACACGTTTCGTGATCCTGCGGTAGCTAAGTAGAACTACTTTTCTACTTTTTCACTCCCTGAGTTGGCATTCAAATTATTCGGTTTTGGTAAAGTATTTGTGTCTATTCTTTACTAAATACAAGTAAACTCCAAGAAAAACGACTATTTTGTAGTGACTGCGATCCTTTAAGGAAGTTTAAGTTTAAACGAAAGCAGTCACGTTATTTTTATTTAATTTTCATTAAATATGGGAAGTTATGAGAAAACATTCGATACCAACACCAAGTTCCAGGAAAACAAACTCGGGGAGAGAATTCACTGAGAATGGGAGTTACTCGACTACAGTAGATACGCAATTGCCCGGGCAAAGGCGGATTATCTTCTTATTATATAAAGGAGAAGAGTTTGTCACGGGTTTGTTTTTATGTGCACAACGAAATGCCTTCATAAAGAAAATTTCTTTGATCGAAAGACTATACAAAATCTTTGTCTCTGGCGCGATTCGAACCCACAGCAGCGCACCATCTCTAGGTTAACAGTCCAACGCTCTACCGGTTGAGCTATGCTAGCTTATGGGAGGAGGATCTTATAGGAGATAGAAGAGCAGTTGCAATTGCAAATTTGCAAATTTGCATGAAGTCCAGAACCATATTACACGTTTCCACATGAACGTAAATGAACAACTTTTTCACGTTTGAAGAAATTCCGTTTTTTTTAAATAGGGTAACAATCGGCCGAAGGCCGATTCCTCCAGTCGGAGAAGAGCCCGTAGGGCTCTTCGAACGGCTGGTAATAGTATAAATAGCCTGCAGTGTTAGACGTTTGTGATATGCTGTCACTGCTGGGTATTCAATCTCGGCCGCAGTCCGGGCAATTGCTTTCGTTCACAATCCTTTGTTATCCAATAATTCACATTCTCAGTGAATTATCTCCCTCTATTCGTTTCACGTTAACTTCATAGTGTACCATATTTTCCTGCACGCCTTCCTGTATTTAAAGGGCATGTCAATGGGGATTCTGCGCAGAAAGGCATCTCCAGGCGCAGACTAAGTAAATCTCAAAAGGCGCCCAATACAGTAACCCATAAAAATGGCGCCAGAATAAAATATTTGAGATTTTGTCATAAACGTGAACAAAACACACCGCAACGCAAGCAAAGGGCGCGTTGCGGCGAGTCGGTAATTCAAGTCGTCCCGTGGACAGAAATTTGGCTTAGCTCTGTCCGCACGACTAGAATCCCATACTGAAGGAGTTTTTTGGAGGGGTTTGAAATTGTTTTTCTTCTTACATGAAAGTTTTTGTTTATTTTTATTTTCACTTTCCTTGCCTTCAAAACGCAAGTTTTTTTGAGCCCAACATGCAAAACCGGCTTGACATTCCCTTTAATGAAAATTTATATGTACCTGTATGCCCATTGTCCGCAGCAATTGCATTTGGATAGAATTTTTCTTCTTTTGCGAAATCACATTTTTCCTTATCATTCGGAATGTCAGCACCATTAATAGAAAGAAAACGCTGACAATTGCAAACATAGTAATCAGCAAGAAGAACACTACTATCTTGAAGTGTACCCCATCAAGAATGAGTATGTACACCTGATTAATCGATATTTCGTCTGGGAGTATTCGTTGTATATTAACAAACATCTGAAATATCACAACAATAGCGTCAATGAACAACGGAAATCGAGCAGATTGTCGTTATACTCCACTCCACCGTGGCATCGTACTGAAGAGGACCCCCCACCCCGGTGGCATAAATCCTCGTCTATCACCTAGGAGTCGAAACGAGGTACCCTACTATCTAACCTTATTCAATTATTATGGGGTTTGCAAGTATCCCAAAAATTCGGTGTGATTCTGTCAATACTACCGTATTTCTGCACGAAACCTGCATATATAATATGGAAAATTAAAAAAAAATATTCTCGTGCAGTTCCAAGATACGGTAAATTGTCAGTATACTTGCAAACGCCATAACGTTTTCTTTCCCTTTTCTTGTCATTTTATATCTATTGTATTATCATAACTTATAATTATGTTTTTTTTATTTTTTATTAAAGCATGGCAGTTAAAGCTAAAGCATCGTTATGTTCATAACTTATTCAATTAATATAAAAATACGCTACCAGCAGTGTTAACCCTAGCTTACGGAGCTGCGAGCCTTTAAAGCGAAATACCGGCCGGTTTTTGGAACACATCGAGTATAGCAGCATTCTTATGCACCTTATGCAAATAAACATAAATTAGAATAAATAAGCTAAATTAGCATAAATACGTAAGAATTCAGTTGACCACGATGCGTTTCAATAACCGGTCGGTATTTCGCGTCAACAGGTCTTAGATTTAGAAGGAACCGTAATATTTACGTCTTCACTAACTGCCTTCTGTGGTTGAATAACGCAGAGCCCCACAAATGCAAAGGCGTAGCAAGAAGAAATCAAAAATATTTTTGGTATCTTGCTGCGTTTCAATATCGAGCTCATGGGGAGCGTGCACTCATAGCGATAAAATACACTGTGAATGAGCGTGATAGTCGAAGCACCAGAGCTCACATAGAAGATTGACTGAAATATAACTTATATGTTATTTTGTATTACTATTAAATGTGCAATGGTGCTCGGTACAAGGAGGTAGAACAATGTAGAACGCGTCTCCCACTTTGATCAATAAATAAATTCAGGAAAACTGCGGGTTCACAGAAAAGTGAAAACCCCGAGTTCGCCCCGATTAGTTTAAAAAAAAAAAAAAAAAAAAAAAAAAAAAAAAAAAAAAAAAACCCCCAAAAAGCCCGATCACGTCCCGATATAGTCCGATCAGGCCCGATCACGTCCCGATCACAAATAATCGGGGCAATGGAAAACCAAAAACCCCGATATGGTCCCGATCACGTTCCTCAAAAAATCCGGCCTTGCTCGGGCTCATATCCGGATTGTTCGGAAAATAATCGGGAACATATCGGGGTTTTTCGAAACTAATCGATTATACATCCAGATTTACCCTTTTTTGCGATAGCATGACGAAATTTTCCAAAAACCACATAAAACAGTTCGGTGAAACATGTCGATTTTCGGCGAAGAAGACGGTTGATATGACCCCGATGACCCCGATCACGCCCCCATTATTTGCGGGACGTGATCGGGGCCATATCGGGTTTTTTTGGAAGAATCGGGGCCATATCGGGTTTTTTTTGGAAGAATCGGGGTCTTATCGGGGTTTTTTGGAAGAATCGGGGTCATATCGGGGTTTTTTCGAAAATAATCGGGGCCATATCGGGGTTTTCACTTACCTGTGGGCTAAGTTGGGAATAAGGCCGGATTTCGCCCTGATTCTTTCAAACAAAAAACCCCGATTTCGCCCCGATTATTTTCCGAAAACCTCCGATTTCGCACCGATTCTTTCAGAAAACCCCGATTTTTTGAGGGACTTGATCGGGGCGAAATCGGGTTTTTTGGTTTTCCATGGCTCTGTCTATAGATACAATATTCTTTTTTTATTTACAATGCAAATGCATTGCCCGGCCCATCTCAACTTAAGCACAGAACGTGCCTGGAAAAACACTAATCTCATTAAACAGAATGTTAAAACAAGTCGAAACCTATAAGTTTAAAATTACTGTGAATGGCAACCCACCACAGATACATTCATGCTCACGTATTTGGCGATTCCTGAGGGCACAAATCCTTGAATTTCACTGTCATATATTGTAGTAACTGGGACCAATTCATTGAGGACAATACTCACTAACAACATCGCCATCTGGAAGATCAAATCAAATTTTGTAGAAAATAATTTTCGGCATACCTCCAGCTAGAGAGACCCGAAAAGATAACGTTGTTATCGTTACCGTGTGTGTTATATCCCGTTGCGGTACGTTGCCGACGAGATATACGAAAAGTTTATTCGTAAACTCTAAACACAATTTATACACGACGATGTAGACGGTGGAGTACGGGCACGTGTACTTCTGTAGATCCCAGAGTAGATCCACAGCACAGCAGTAGTCGAGTCGAGTCCTCAGCAGGCTTGGCAGCAGGTCCTAGTGTAGTCGCACTTGTCTTGGGTGACTCTGATACTATGCTCGACTCGCATCTTTATATTACACTTTTCGTATGCTAATTACTTTCGAAACACTTCGAAATAGACAATTCTAAAACTTGTTTACACAAATATACGTATGCCCAATAGCATACGTTACACCCTTTCCCTAATTGGAAATCCAATTATACAAAAAATAAAGGGCATACTTGAAACAAGTACTTACTCAATGCTGCTTGTTCGCAGTCTTTCGCACATGCGGGCTGTATCGCTCTGGTGGACGGCTTCGGCGGGTATTCCTGCGGCACTGCACATCTTCCTGGGTCGTAGGTTCCAACGACGTAGATTCCGAGCTTCTCGTATCCAAGCTTCCTTGTGTCGTAGCCGTCTTTGATATATCCAATATCATTTCCTTCTCGTCGAAGTCCAGTTCCATCCAAACTCTCGGACGTTCTCGCAATTGGTCGGTACGTCGAATCCAATCGCCTTTACTAGTGTGCACACGGTACGTTGTGTCACTCGTCCGTTCCATAATTCTTCCGGGAAACCACTTCACCGGTTCGTTGTAACATCGCGCGTAGACTGTCATTCCTGCGACGAAGTCTGGCGAATCCTTCTTTCCGGCCAAGAACTCTCTTGGTATCGAATCACTACCTACATTCCCCCTTCCCAGTTCTTGAGCCAACTGCTTATTGGGTATCTGCAGCAAACCACACTGCGGAGAGTAGGATAGCTTACTTCCTTTCTTATCCCAAAACTGTTCCAACTTTTGGAAATCCTGAACCTTAGAGCTGTACTTTTGCCTGTCGCAGGTCTTACCGCTGCTCACAGCAGACTTCCTAGCTCTTTCTGAGGTCCTAACTGTATTCACCACGAATACTTCTCTCTGTGCTAAAGATTTCAGATCAACGATAAACCAACCTTGACCTGAAGATCCCGTCCGAAAATCGACGACGCATTCCTCTCCAGCACGTGTAAGTGCACTGCATGTCGGACGTTTCCAACCAGCATTTCCACGGTGCACTTTCCTTTGAATGCAATCTTCCCTCCAGTGTAGCTCTCTGCGTCGTAATTCACCGGTACCAGTCTTGGTTTTCCCACTTCCCTCCAAGTCGCTTCATTGATTATCGACAGTGCTGCACCAGTGTCGAGTTCCATTTCAATGTTCTTTCCTTGAATCTTCACGGGCAACATGATCGGTGGTTCAAAATGGTGAATAGACGGTCTTACAGCGTAAGTTCTAGGATCACTGTAATCAAGGTTAATTGAGCCTAAACGGGGCTCCTCAACTACATCATGAGTATCGAACTGACTGATCTGACGGTTTCTCCGAACCTTTCTATGCTTACAATCTTTAGCAACGTGACCTAGCTTGTCACAATTGTAACACCTTACTGACCTTTCTTTGTCCTGCCATCACTGTTCCTTGCGATTTCCTGCACTGTACTGCTGCTGATTTACTTCGTATGCATCGGTAGAGCTTCGTCCTTGGTGCAGCGAACTCCTTTCAGCTGTTTCCACTTTCTGTGCCAACTGTAGAACCTTGCTTGTTTCCAAGTCCTCTTCTAACAGTAGTCTCTCTCGCACAGTATCACTACTCATACCTCTTATGAATTGCATCGATAGTATACAATCTTTAACATTTTTAACCGTGTCAAACTCACATTTACCTGCCAATCGTTCCAAGTCCCTGTAGAACTCCTCCATGGTCTGGCCAGGTCGTTGCTTCTCCATGAGCAACTTGTGACGATCAGCATCTGTTTCTTGCAGTATCTCTCCTTGAGAATCCTCACAATCGACTCAAAATCCAACCAGCGCGGTTCCTTTGGCGCTGTCCACGCTGTCATTGCCTCGTACGACTCCGGTTGCAGCAGCGACAATAGTGTGAGCACTTTCTTCTCGTCCAGTGTCACATCTCTCAGGTCGAACTGTATCTGCAGTCTCGCAATCCAAACATCCAGATTCGAAACTTCCGGGTCGAACATCTCCATTCTCATTCTTCCGTCCATCGTGAGCTCGAATCGCTGAACGCCAATGTTATATCCATAAACGTTTCTCTCTTCATGGGGACGTCCGTTATGATAAGGTACAGTAGGCACGTGCCGAGCCTTTAGGACTCCCGAGGTATAGAATAAGACAAGTCTCAATTCTTATCTTTATTCAAAACACCGACGTTTCGGCATAAGCCATTATCAAGGTGTAACCTGCAATTACACAAATAACTAACTATTAACAAAACATACATAAACGACACCAAATTTGCATACACAATAAAACATTTAACTGTCGAACTCATTAAAAAGTGAAACATGGATATGAGGCAGATAAAACGTTGACAAGGATGACAAATGTTATTGACAAGGATGACAAATGTTAAAAAAAAATGTTATATCCCGTTGCGGTACGTTGCCGACGAGATATACGAAAAGTTTATTCGTAAACTCTAAACACAATTTATACACGACAATGTAGACGGTGGAGTACGGGCACGTGTACTTCTGTAGATCCCCAGAGTAGATCCACAGCACAGCAGTAGTCGAGTCGAGTCCTCAGCAGGCTTGGCAGCAGGTCCTAGTGTAGTCGCACTTGTCTTGGGTGACTCTGGTACTATGCTCGACTCGCATCTTTATATTACACTTTTCGTATGCTAATAACTTTCGAAACACTTCGAAATAGACAATTCTAAAACTTGTTTACACAAATATTCGTATGCCCAATAGCATACGTTACAGTGCCGTAGATGGCCGAATAGGTGGTGAGGGGAATAAATATAGTTGTATGTTTAACTAATTGTGGAGGTTTTTTCAGACGGAATAATTGCCGAAACCACAAAAAAACCGTTTCTCGAACGTCACCAATTTTGTTTTCATAGAAAAAAACAACTGGATAGTAAGCATTTGTTGACCAGCTTTCTATGAAACTTGGTCACCTCACGAAGTGGTCACCAAATGGCTGGCCCATAAAAAAGCAAATATGTATGTTTCTGAAAAGGTTGCAAAAAATAACTGAAAGAATACGTAGCTAATTTACCTGATGAGCTATCACATATGGTTTATATTTATTTTGTGACGCTGGGGTCGCAATACATATAACATACGTGACGAAGATATTTACTAGACATGAAACGACGAATATGGAATGTCTGAGGAAGTTGAAACTAGCATCTGAATAACCCGTCATCATATTCGTATTGATAGATGTTAAGTTGCGACAGCTTCTGAACAAAATTGTGAGCGTAATAGGTCATTTGATAAAAAAAGAGTCTGAAACACCTGCATGAAGCACCTGCCTTTTACCAATATTACCACATGCTGTTGTAGGCAGACTATTTCCTAATTTTAGGGATCGGTTCACCTGAAATAGTGTCTGTTTTTTTTTTCTTCTTTATTTTCTATAAGGGATAATAAAAATTTGAAATACAAAAAGTAGTGTTCTATTTCAATACTCACGAAGATATTGGGTGATAAAGTGGTGGATTGATCGGTCCGGAATGCAAAAAGGGTAATTGTCATACCTGACAATTATCCTTTTTGCATTCCGATTTTTATTATCCCTTATAGAAAATAAAGAAACAAAAAAAAACAGAAACTATTTCAGGTGAACCGAGAAAAATTCGAAAAAAATCTTTCTTTTTTTTCGGTCATCTTACAGCGAAATGCTAGCCCCTATATATTCAACGATTACGGTGTATTTGTTAATATTGTTTCTTTTCTTTCTTATCTATGTCTTTTCATCCATACTACTGTATCAAGCCCGATACGATATAAGATCATTTCCAAAGTCAAAGCGTTGTCCGTAGGGTACAGCCTTCTAAAGAGGAAAGAAATCTTATAGCGAAATGCTAGCCTCTTTGGAAAATTTGCATATGATGAGCAAATCCTATGTATCCTGTGCTAATTTTGTACGATTGCCATGGACGATCGTACAAAATTAGCATAGGATACATAGGATTTGCTTATCATATGCAAATTTTCCAAAGGGGCTAGCATTCCGCTTTAAAGTCTCCAACACGCCCTTACTGACATTTTGGCAGCTTTTTTGTAGAGCTGTTCGCATCTTCCTTACTCGTTGTTTCATATACATAGTGACAAAGTTGAAATCGAGTAAATGTCGATTGAAAAAAACTTGATCTAGTCACGTATTTAGCCCTAAAATACCATGTTGGCTTATCCTAGTATATTTACTAATGTTTTTGTCGTACCTAAACAATTACACTGTTTTGTGGGTTGCTTCTAGGCTCATATACATATAACTTCCTCTGACAATGAAAACATTGTGCAGTAATTTAGGTCAGAAAACACGTGTCACAGAAACAAATGTGCGTCACAGAAACACAACAATAAATAAAACACAGTTTTTTTTATTGCCTTGGGCTACTTGGGCTCTTAGGTGATTTCTCGGTAAAATTAGTTTTTTTGTCTGATTTCTTTCAACGCTATGTTATGTTCTACCTTTTATTCACATAATAAGCACATGTACTAAAGAACAAAAGGAACAAAAGGTGCCCGCGTCCCTTTAAAGCCGTATTGTACCTACTTTGGGAAATTTGCATATGATACGCATATCGTATCCTATGTATCCGTGCTGGAAGCTTGGGACTGGTACCAAATGCATAGGGTACATATGATATGCGTATCATATCATGTGCAAAATTTCCCAAAGTAGGTACAATACTGCTTTAAGGTTTAATTATACGAACTGCAAACTATGTGCGTCTTACACCCAAATATAGAAAATTGAAAATAAATATATACAGTAACGAAAACCCGTGTTATTCAGAAAAAAGGTAAAACTTGGCAGAATCACCATTTGCCTCGTAAATTCGTTAAATATTCAATAGCTATTGAACTATGGTAAATAAAACAAATCGTAAACAGAGAAAGAAGGATTGGGTTTTCCACTACAAAATGATAGCAATGTATAGTCCGAAAGTAGTATTCTAGTAGTTGTTCTATTAGTAATATACATAGTCCCTAGCAATTCGAATCAGCACAAAAAAGGATGACGCATCTGTGGCACAAACTCAAGATGGCGCATCTGTGCACAAACTTAAGATGGCGCATCTGTGGCACAAACTCAAGATGGCGCATCTGTGGCACACTTGCGGCAAAGTTGTCGCGCACCTTCCAAGTGTGCTAGACTAGCAAACAAAAAGGAGACCATGACTTATGATAACATATTATTGTCTGATATTAGGCACGAGAAAACGTGAAAAGGCTGGGAAAATGCTTGCTTGATCGTTTTTCTTCTAGTCATACACTGTTATTTGATCACATAGTCATTGTGACATACAATGACACGTTGACACCTCAGTGACAAGCGTTTCCCAACCCTACTAGCTCTGATTAGATACTAAATTGGTATTTCCTCTGAATTTGCTTGCTGCTGATTGTGCTGCTGTCCTTCCTGTTGTTGGGTTGGTTTATGGGTTAATGACTGTCTGCTCCCCAAGTCCCCTCCCCGAGTAGAACCTCTTCTGTAGGACCGAAGGGTTCTGATACTCCCTCTCGGATCAGTTGGGGAGCCATTGCGGGCCCGAGAGAACCGCGACACACTACGGGACAGCTGAAATAAAATATAAGCGAAAGTCTGAGAGAGAGAGAGAGAGAGAGAGAGAGAGAGAGAGAGAGAAACAAGTGTAAAGTGTAAGGGTTCCCCGCCTGCTCAAAAAAAGCATATTAATTCTGTGACTCTAAGCTAAGCCGTTAACTTTCACCATGCACCCATAAAATGAGGTTAAAAATGCGATAATGCGGTTAGGTCTGTTGTGAAGACAATTACTGTATAATGTCTACAACGACTGATTATAATCGACGAACAACGATAAATTATAGAACAGAAAAAACCTACCGTCGGAAATGTCCTGGAAAATAGTCGAAAGCATTTTCTTCTAAAATGTTCTGAAGAAAGACAAAATAAGACGAAATTGAGGGTTTTGCCGGTGACGACCAGACTATTCGTTACACTGAAATTGTACTTTATTTAGTCAATAAATGAGATAATCAATTAATCGAATACTACTATTTCCTCCAGCTTCCTGGTCCAGCTAAATCATTATGCATTGGACTTCGTGGTATCGTGAGGAAAACAATTTTGTGCAGTATATGGATTATATACCACGGCGATAAACTGGCAAACGGTGGTTTAATTCGTTTGTTCACGCACTTGAGTTTCCCTGAACAACAATATTGTGAACCGCTTGCAACGCTGTAACTACAACTTACAGTAACGCTGTACAAAATAGTTCACCTGAATACATTATAAAATGTATCTCCGGCATGTCCATAACCCTGTATTTGTTCCCAAATTACCATAACTGCAGATGGGCCTTGAGTCAATGAGAAACAGATGCCAATAGCAATTACGGTCACTGTGACACGATGACGGTTCCGCTAAAGTGGGGCGCATTATTTTTTTGAGAAAGTATGTTTTAAATAATAATAATTGATTACATGAGTGAGATGCGCACAAAAGCCCACACAGAATAAAACGTTGAAAAGACAAATGAGACCAAATTAGAGGGAGATAAGGACAGAAAAGTGGGATTTTTGGGACTTTGACCAAGAGTGTAGATTAACCGAGCACTCCCTAAGTCCCTTTCATGGGTAGGGCCGTATCTGACTCAGGATTACATCTTATCGCAGATAAAAAAAACAGACGTAAGGTTTTCATAAGTCCTCTCACAAGTGTACTTAGTTTCTTAAGGTGCGCTACGATAATTTGGCGAAACTAAATATGTGTGGCAACATTCTGGTGCTCTATGACAGTCTGTGACACCGTTCTTTTTGGCGTAAACTTACTTGTTGACTCCTATATGATGCATTTCGCATCGATATGTCCAGCGCTGAATCAGCTTTGTGCAGCAGGCGGAGCAGGGCAATATTTAGTAGAACTACGATTACAATTGGCACAAACACAATCTAAAGTGATAGCAATTGCACACAACGGATATGATATAGGGGTTTATGTTTATACATAGTTATAGTATGAAAGCAAGAACTAAAAACGATAAAATTTCCAAACTACCCACGAGAACGGCGTTGAAGAAGGCAGATCCCTTCATGTACATTTGAATGATTTTTGATGGCCGTGATATTTTACGCGTTCCAAATCTAGAAAATTGGGAGTATATTTTGTTCTTTTTACGACTGTTATAACAGTCGTAAAAAGAACAAAATATACTCCCAATATATAACCCGGTTCACTATATAACCCGGTTCACTTTATCTTTATCTTTTTTATCTTTTTACGACTGTTAGTTCAAGTAAGACTTTGGTTATTGTAAAAATTAGTACATCAAAATGATTCTAATAACTTTCGCTTGCTCACCCTGCTGGATGTATTTCAGATGCTGGATAACAAAAATCGAACAATTGTGTCCCGTTGCAGAAGGACACCATTTGACAGTCGTATTCAAAATGGTGGTAGACGGTCAGAACACCTGGAAAGCCGAAAAACGGTGCTAAATAACATACAACATTAAATTACTTACAATAGTCATTATTTATATACACAGCCCAAAAGAGCTTCGGCAATGCTGTTCAAAAATCTTCCTCGTCAAGTTACATTGCTAAAACTAAAAGACAGCAAACATTCAAGAAATGTCTAACCTGTTGATATAAATACTGTTCCGAGTACAAAAGCCATCCTCGATTTCTGCCAATACAACTTCGAACGCAGTGGAGAACGGACAATCAGAAATCTTTCAAGGGAAATTGCAAGAATCAACCTAGAAAGGGAGATTATCAGGGAACGCGGTGGCCAAGTGGTTAGGAAGGCTTCAATTCAGACGAGAGGTCAGGGGTTCGGATCCGCTGGGGTGCGTCAATTTCGGTTCCTGAGAGTCCCTTGCAATTAGACTAAACAACAAAATGACAACTTAGTAACTGTAATAAAGTAGGGCAATCAATAAAAGGCTCAATAATTTTGTTCAAGTAATCAATAATCTAGATCAGTAAATCGATAATATCTCACCAAATCGCGGCAGCGCTCATCCAGTTTGCCACCGCGGCCACGTGTTGCTTGCTTTTAATATAAAAGAAACGAAAGGAATAATTCATTGCAATTGAGTCGAACGAGGCCAGTGTGTGAGGAAGCATCATCACCAGGAACATCATATCGCACACGGCGACCGCGGCCAACTGAAAAGAGGGGAGGTGATCAAAGGATGGCACCGATGCGGCACCGACGCCGCCCTGTTCTCGCACACAACTTGACTTTGAAATTCTACTGCGTTTCCAGTCCGATGTTCCTCATAAAAAAGTAGATTTCTGTTTTCCCCTCTTCGCTAATCTCTCTCTCTACCCTCTGTATTTTTCACCCTTTACACTTATTGTTAGATATAAAATGTGGTTATGCATGCTAATCTTTATAAAGGGAAATCGCTCTTACAAGGTCAGAAGCGATATTTGTAGCATCATCTGAAGTTAGAACCCATAAATTGACCGCATTGCCAATCAAACCGAGGAAAAATTGAACCGGAAAAACTCGTTGCAGAAGAAATCTAAAATATATTGTAGGTTTACATAATAAGGTTTACTTACTTGATGTGACAGATTGTAGTCACTGACTGTTTTGCAATATTATCAAAGAAAGCCAATGTTTTTTTATTGTGAAATAAAATGTTTGATTTGAATCTGTGACAGCATGTGTTTCCAGATGAAAGTAAAAGTGTGTTAGTATGAACTATAAAACACATAAACATAGTAACGCTGGGATTCCCTTATCAAGTAAACTAGTCGTTTTATTTCTGGGTCGGTATTGGTTGAAAAGAGTTGTACTTCGGAATGAATAATATCTGAGCACTGGTTACAAAGTTATGGACAAAGAAACAAAATAATTCATAGGGACCTGTTTTTAAAAGAATTGTAAGAAAAATAGACAAATTTGAAAGAATTTCGACAAACAAATTAGGGAATTTTTATTTAACCGAAGAATATCTTCCTTGATATTCGGATATTTTGCAACCTTTCACAGTTTCTGTGTTTACTATTTTTAGATATACCAATTTGTTAAAAATGGGTGCAGTCTGGGGGGGGGGGTTTCACACCCGCAGCACGCAACTGGCACATCCTTTGACATACGACTAACTTTGGAACGGTGAGCCGCGCACGTTGGGCCCACATTTGGGTAACCTATTGCAGGAAAATCGTAGAAATATAAAAATCAAGAATACCACAAACCTTGTAAGGTCGTCACGTACAATACGTAGTTCAGATGTGGCCAGACACTGAACCATTTCATGGATTTTTGGAATAGGAAAGTTATATTTTGTTGATATTGGGGGGAATTGTTCTATTCGGACGATAGTGAGGATTATAGACATGCAAATGAAGCGCAACACAAGGGAACATTTATGGAAAAGGGGTAAAAAAAGAATAGAAATTAAAGGGAGATGGGGTGAGAGAGGGAGAGGAGGTAGAGAGGATGAGAAAGAGATATACAGGGAAAGGGAGAGAAAGGGAAATGAGAAAATGAGAGGGAGAGGGAGAGAGACAGCGGGGGTCGGGTTGCAGCGAATTATATATAAAAGAGATGTCGTTGTGTTCTTTGTAAATGTACTTTTCCACTAGCACACCTACTTCCCATAATCATAAATTAGTTAATGAAGTTCATCCTTTCAACCTAAATGAATGTTAGTCTAGGATAAGTTCAATCTTTATACGGGCTCAGTCACGTGTCCCGTTTCTTGAGAAATTTGTATTTTGATCTTATTTTATGAAGTAGTAAAGCAATTTTTTCAACACATTGGTTTTCTCGTGAACCTGACAATTTAAATGTGATAAAATAGTGCGACAAAACATGCCACCAATCGAAGTTCATGCAACTTTTTATCAACTCTGCGTGCGTTTCGGAACTTCACGCCGGCTAGCTCTGTTTTATGAATAATCATACTTTACTGCTCACTCCTAAAGAGAAACACCGATCTATAGATTCCAGCGTTCTATGAAATCAGAGAAAATAAACGGCAGAAGTTGGTAAGACTAAATTTGAATGAACCAATATAGTACTACTTTTTGTCCATCCTTAAAGTGACAGGCCCATCAAAGTAAAGCTATATTTACGAAACGTTCATAATGTATATAAAGCATTTTTATTAAAATGTCTACAAACCAAATTTCACCAAAACTCACCCTGGGGAACTTTTTCCGATGGGCTCATCGTATATGTAACCGTAAAGCTGCAGATTTCCAAGGTGTATATGCAAATTTAGCTCGCATTTCGTTTAGTTTGATGGGCCTGTCCCTTTAAACATTTCGCGTCCCATTAGATAAAACCATCACATCACGCTTGTAGCATGTCTTGTATCATAAATGATACACATACTGCAGCGTCACAGTTTTAGAGAAATTCCTGTATTTTCACTGGAGTATTCATAGCAACCGATTTTAGGTTTCCGAAAATATGAAGTTGCGCTTATTTTTTGAAGCTATGAAATAAAACAGTTTATGCGGTAGAGACAACTATGTCATTCTATTGCAAGTTTTTACAAGTCTGCAGTGAGGAAATATCGTCACAGCATGAGGTAAAAATTTTACTAATTAACAACTCTCTACGTGCAATTTAGTTGTGCCTTCTGCAATAAACAAAAGTTGGAAAAGAAATTATTAAAGGGTAGTACCGGCCATTTTTTGCTACGCATTGCGTGCACTTGCTTTCTTATGCAGCATATGCAAATGAGAGCAAAAATTAGAAAAACTAGACCCCAATTAGACCCCACGTTGCATAAATGCATAGGAATGCAAAAGCTTGAGATGCGTTTCAAAAACCGGCCGGTATTTCGCTTTAATAGAATTGTAATCTGTATTCTTCCGAATTTTGAGTCTTCGCTAATTTGCCATGTCTGTCCGCGAAAGATTATCCGAGCACCTGCACTGCTCCTGCACTCTGTGAAAAATAACTATTAAAACCACCATCAGTTCTACATTTATTTCATAAAAAGCAAAAAAAATATTTAAATTGTTTCTTTCCGATTGCAACCGGTGTGTCAAATCCACATGTGACCGTAGCCTCCGAAACCTGGAAAATAGTGAACTTATATAACGATTGCTTGGAAAATAAAATTTAGACGACCGTATGTATACATACAGGCCATGAGGCAGAAGCTTACAATAAGCTGAACAAACGGTCAAGTCCAAACTGTCTGCGGTGCAAAGTAAAAAAAATTTTTCGACACGATTACGGTAGCTTGGTTGTAGACTTCCGCTAGTTATGGCTGTGGAACGCGGTTATGAAATGCGAAAGTTCGCGGAATATACACGAGCAAAAGTACAATTGGCCTAGTATGGCCCATACAAGAGTTTGGGACACCGTTTCGACCCTAGTCGCATATACGAGGGAGTTTAGATACCTCTTGCATAGTAGTGATTGCTTGTGAAATGATTTCCTTGATCTCGTCGCATTGATTTGCAGAGGAAGGAATAAGCAATTGAGCTGCGAAGTGGCCATTCACATTTACGCTCTGAAAGGGTCATAATCAGATAAATATTATTGAACCATATACAGTGCCTTAGAGAATATTGAACAGATATTTGATAAAATCAGAGTTTCTTGCGACTCCCAGTATATGATTCAAAAAAACACGTATTAATTTATTCGAGCGGTTTCGGCTTACCCCATCATCAGTTGGTTCACCTATGCTATGTTTGATTAACTCCCAACCTAATCACGACTGACCCCTACTGGTTAGTTTTAGTTTTAGTTATGTATTTCATGTTTATGTTTATGTTGTGTAGGATTATTTCATATCTAGAATTAAACTAGGTTTTAAGAATTCTATTTGTATAATTGTAGCTAAATTTTCGTATTTTTGGGATGTTTGTTGTTCCTGATGATGGCGTAACCCGAAACCGGTCGAATAAAGTTTTTTGAATCATATACTGGGAGTCGCAAGAAGCTCTGATTTTGTCAAATATCTGTTCGAAATGACGGCATCCCTCCAGCAGCACGCCAACAAACAACTATTAGAGAATATTACCAAAACACAACTGAACTCAACATACTACTTACACTCTTGGCCACAGGTCCGTTGTTCGATTTCTGAATGTGTTGTTCCTGGGCAAACGCTTTGAGTTTATCTCCGACAGCATGAAGATATTCATTATTTCTGATCGGATCATATGCGAGGTTGGTCTCGAGGAGAATGATCACGTCATCCTCAATAGATCTCTTCCTCCTTGCTGCTTTTGTTGTGGGCGCAGCAGTGGTAGCAGCAGCACCTGCTGCAGTCTTCTTCGGAGCAGCACCACATGCAGAAACCTGGATATAAGTGATAACTTTGTTTGTTTATAATTGTATTACTAGCTAAAATATGGGCATATTGATAAGAGAGGTCCACTATACAAAATCAGCATATAATACATGGAAAAGTAGTTTCGACGTGAATCATGCTTGTCACAAAACCCCTTTTGGGAAATGAAACAAGAATCCGCATTAGCGTTGAGCAACTATTCCCTTTTATCTTTGTTTTACGAGCGTGCATATATAGGCAGCAAAAAAGACTGATAAAAACACTCACAAAATGTTGTTAAACTATTTTACTCTAAAAAAAATTTTAGGCGACTTAGTCTTAGTTTAACAAATAATCGACTTTACCTGAATTTATTGTGCCACCAATACACTTGCGTAGAGTTCTCATGGGTATGACTCACATTTAGTACCAAGGGTTACATTATATGTTTTGAATATATAATCTTATTGGACATTTTTTAGACACCAACCGTTGAGTGAGCGATGAAACCAGCAAGGAAAAGAGCGAGGAAGAGCTTGGTGTTCATGTTGTAGAACGGAAGAAAGTGATATAGTTGGTCTCCATCCTCTACGTCTTTTATACTTGACTGGGACGCTGCTTGGGCTAACTATGGATTCCCTGGACCCATTATTTTAAATGGTATTGCTTTATGAAATGTTTCTTTAATAGGCCGGAATTGAATAAACATAACATGAACACACAACCTATAAGCCTATACACATAAACATGCACAAACACTGCAAAAGACAGCGTCATTTTCGTATTATAAAAGCTATAGTTGGAGCATTAGTGTTATGGGTATCTTTGGTATAAAAGAGTGTTTAGTTTTCACATTCTCATTCACACTTTCTGTGTTTTCTTGTACGAAATGAACGCTAAGGTCTGCATCGTTTTGCTAGTCGCTGGATTTATTGCGTACTCGGAGGTAAATTTCTTTTGTTACGAGCATGATAATTTTTCATTTTTTCGGAACTTGCTAGCTAGGACTAGATAAGAGATAGGAGAAGAGCTAGCTGGAGCTAGATGGATATATTCGAGAGATAATGATCTCTTTGAATACAAATGTATGTATGTGCATATTTAGGTTTCTGCGTGTGGTGCTGCTCCGAAGAAGACTGCAGCAGGTGCTGCTGCTACCACTGCTGCGCCCACAACAAAAGCAGCAAGGAGGAAGAGATCTATTGAGGATGACGTGATCATTCTCCTCGAGACCAACCTCGCATATGATCCGATCAGAAATAGTGAATATCTTCATGCTGTCGGAGATAAACTCAAGGCTTTTGCCAAGGAACAAAACATTCAGAAATCGAACAACGGACCTGTGGCCAAGAGTGTAAGTAGTATTGTATGGCGTCTATATTTGTATTTTAATTTCCCATTATCTGTCTGGAGCTTGGGATTTTTTATCGTAAAGATGTACAAATATTCGAATGGGTTTTTTTTTTCAGAGCGTAAATGTGAATGGCCACTTCGCTGCTCAATTGCTTATTCCTTCTTCTGCAAATCAATGTGAAGAAATCAAGGAAATCATTTCGCAAGCAATCACTACTATGCAAGAGGTATGTAGTGCAAGTACGATTAAAGGGATCGGCTCACCTCAAATCGTGTCTGTTTTTTTTGTTTCTTTATTTTCTATAAGGGATAATAAAAATTTGGAATACAAAAAGTAGTGTTATATTTCAATACTCACGAAGATATTAGGTGATAAAGTGGTGGATCGATCGGCCCGAAATGAAAAAGTGTTAATTGTCCCATACAAACAAGGCAGGACAATTGCACTTTTTCATTTCGGGCCGATCGATCCCCCACTTTATCACCTGATATCTTCGTGAGTATTGAAATAGAACACTACTTTTTGTATTCCAAATTTTTATTAGCCCTTATAGAAAATAAAGAAACAAAAAAAACAGACACGATTTGAGGTGAGCCGATCCCTTTAAAGTTTGTGCTCTCCCGTATTATTGGGAGAACTGAGAAACGGCCTCCATCATAACACCGATAATTAGAGGCCCACCCGCGGCCTACACAATGGCTACCGTAATATAATGCATAATTTTGTGTATGTGCAACAATAGCAGTTAGAAAGTGAAGACTGGTGTCTAATATGTGAGCATCATCTCATTGGGAGCAATGAGAGGACATACCGCATACTCCTAAAAATCCGTCGTCCCTAATTTGTTGAGTATTCTATACTATACGAATATGGTAGCTCGTTGCGGGATTTAGTCGAAAGGGGACGGAGGGGGGGGGGGGGGGGAGGCTTCGCTAGTTTTGGGTGTTAGGAATGCGGTTTTCACAGAAAGATACGTGAAACCCTCAAATTCATGCATAATTCAGTGTTACCTTTTCCCGAAATTTGATGTCGAAGCATCATTTTTATTAATTCATAATGATTTCAGGTTTCGGAGGCTACGGTCACATGTGGCTTGGACTCCCCTGTTTCAATTGGAAAGATCTAAAACATCTCGAACTTTTATTAGTCTTCATTATTTGGTGTAAAATAAATCTTGAACTTATTGTTGTTAGAGCGTTGTCAAAAATTAAGTTGGCACAAACGGCACGTTAAAGCGAAATGCCAGCTCCTTTGGAAAATTTGCATATGGTAAGCAAATCCTATGTATCCTATGCTAATTTTGTACGATCGTCAACGGCAATCGTACAAAATTAGCATAGGATACATAGGATTTGCTTATCATATGCAAATTTTCCAAAGGGGCTGGCATTTCGCTTTAAAAAATATTTGTCAGAAAATGAACACAACATGTATGTCTGTTTGTGAGTACCCATGCTAGGCTCGAAACGCGGCATGCGCTAGTTGTCGAACGCAAAAAAAGGTTCGGGCATTTTTGTTTCGGCGAAAACCTGGCACACTTTTTGAATGGTCGCGGCAGGTGAGCAACACGTGCCCCGTTAAAATTGTGTCCGCTGTCCGACCCTTTTTGCGCCGCGTCGTCGCGGAAGTTTCCGCGAAACTTCCAACGCTCAAAAAATCTTTTATTTGAAGAGTCTTTTTACTTCACATGTCAATTCCGTTATCTGTTTGCCAAAATGGACTCCTTGTGTGCGTCAGTCGACGTGAGCAAGACAGCGTAATGTGCAACGAGTAGCGTTGGGGAACGAAACGAACTTGGCACACGGTCCGCGAACTTTTTTCGTGTGAGAAAGGCTCACAAGGCATACTATCATTCTTCAAATATAAAGCAATAAATGCTGCAACCTATAAAAGGCGGAATCTACCGTAGACTGCATTTTTTTGAATTTCTGTCCACGTTCGCGTTCCTTATGTCGGGACGTTACGCGGGCCGTAAACAAAGGTCCGCCTACAGCGCACGCGGGTTTGGTTTGTGATCTTCATGTACCCGCACCAGCGCGCTGCTTTCGCAAACGCACCGGAAGCGAAGACGCGCGCATCCCGCGAAAGTGCATTTTTTATGCACAAACCTATAGCAACCAATCTACCGTATTTTCCACTCGAGACACTATCCATTCTTGGCTGAAAATCCTCTCTTTTCTCTGGGCGGATCCCTCGGTATTCTAGTGTGTATGTTTCATAGCGTATTGATTGTTGAACGTTTCTGGTTTCTCGGCTCTTTCGATCACTTTTTATCTATTTTCGTTGCTTAACTGTTGAACGTCTTCAGTCGGGTGTCCTGCTCCGGGGCTGTTGTTCTCCACATCTCACACTAAATGGCATTGAAGAGGATTCAGAAGGTTCGTCTTTCCATATGCACGTTTCCGCTTTACCTCCGTTGCTGTCGAATAAAATATTAATCTTGTGTGTTTTATTGTCCTTAGAAGTGTATAACGCAATTATTATATGTTGCTACGCCGTAGCTGGCTAAATCATGAACGCCCGAAAATCTCGGGACCGTGTTTTTCGCAGCCAGTCATTTATTCTCCCGATGGCGATTTAGCAATATGTACGATCAGTTCCGTGTCGCTTTTTCCTTACGCGGAATCATGGATAGCAAGTGCCAACTAATGATTATTTTTCGGAAAAGGATACCTCGTTCCGCATATGCAAGTTTATCTTTTTATCGCATTTTATCTGGTTCGTTTACTATGTGCTTTTTTTTAGGAATTGCAAGATCTTGGCAGAGATCCCCCGGCACAATGCAGTGCAGGACCTGTAGGAGACGATTTGTTTCATTGGCAAGCTACTATCATGGGACCCCCTGAATCTCCATATCAAGGAGGAGTCTTCTTCTTGACCATTCATTTCCCTACAGACTACCCCTTTAAACCACCAAAGGTCCGTTCATTAATTTTTTGTTTTGTTACCTTTGCGCTTTTCAATTTTATTGTTTTAATGTTCGTTTAAATATTCGTTATCCGTTACATCAACGCATGTTTCAACATAGAAACCTCGTTAGTTAACATCGGCTTTTGTTGTTCTGTTCTGAACAAGGTTAATACTGAACGTAAATGATGAAGATTACTTTAGCGACCGGTAAAATTTATAGGATATTAGTAGAGGTATATTTAACTCATATGGAATGATATACCCCTATTTATGCCTGCCCAGGGTGATTACGGGTGCTTTTGCAGAACGGTGGGGGCACTAATTTTTTTCATCATACTAGGTGCGAGGTGGAATATAGGATTAATTTGGACACCTATGGAATTTATATAGGATTTTGGGGAAACGATAATCAATACGTGATCGATTAGACATTCCCTACGACATATTAGGGATCTATTGGGATTGAGGTGCCCCAGCGGCGGAGCACGGAAAAAGGGGCGGGGCTTAGGGCAGAGAGGTCAGAATGAGCCATTTTCGAACTAACTAAAAACTTGACTGTGTTGTTAATTAATGCTTCTTCAACAGTGGCTGTTCTGGAAAAAATGAGAAAATAGAAGATTGCAAGGAGTTACAAAAGATACGGTTCGATGTAGTGTTTCAGAGGACCTGCAGATTAATTGCACATGTTTTTTGAGGTACCCCAGCGATTCAGATTGCTTACAAAGTCATTGTGGTACCCCACTGGTATAAAAAAGTGTTTGGAAACAATATACCCTTGCCAGTAGACTAAATACCTCCATTACATTAGAATTAGTCATTTTTGGATAGGCTATCACGCTCTAGCCTCTCTGCCCTAAGCCCCGCCCCTTTTTCCGTGCTCCGCCGCTGGGGCACCTCAATCCCAATAGATCCCATATTAGTATATGTGATGAGTGTATATCTGGATAAAGTGATGTTCATGTATATCTCATTCTGGCTCATTCAAATCCTACAGAAAGACTGCCTACTTTCGAAAAAATGGGTGCCCCGTTCTGCAACAGCATCTCATTTCCAATGGAATCGAATATTTTACTCAATCTTGTGTACCGTTACCTTTTCATCAATTAAACTTGTGATTAAAGCTTCGTTTGCTTCCGTATATCAGCCAGCTGTGATCCATCCTCCATTCCGTTCTCTTACGTTTTTATTTTTAGGTAGCATTCACAACGCGTATTTATCATCCTAATATCAACTCGAATGGAAGTATTTGTCTGGATATTTTGAGGTCGCAATGGTCTCCCGCTCTCACAATTTCAAAAGGTATTGTTTTCTATTAGTTTTGATTTGTTGTACATTATGTTTTGTACCCAATCTGAAAACGGCTCTGATTATGCATTTACAATATTTACATACTGGTTGAGTGTCGTCATTCTTTCACTGAGCGTTTCAGAATATTTCTAACTAATGAGATGCGCTTATTCCACAACGACCCCATTTTAGTTACACGAGAATAGGCGTACATTTTCATATGACGAGTATTCCTGAATTGAGCCGTAATTGAAAGATACTTCAACTTTGTGTAATTTGGCGCTGCTTACATACATAGTATTTTGCACGCGCGCGAGGAGCTAGCTGTGGCTAGCTCTTTCTACTCTCTGTGAACTCTTACGTTCTAACTAAGACAATGGGCTTGGTATTTTGTCGCAAACTACACGGTTTATTACTTACGTTTAAAAATTAAACATACGTCCTTAACTTTCTGGTGTGTCCTGATAGAATATGGTTAGCACTTGCTCATAAGGTCTGTGTTATGGTCTCACGTCCCAGTTTTCTGATGCACACATTGGGTGCTAGTTGTTCCTACTATAGTAGCTCAATCTGGAGAATGAAGTATTCAAAAATATACATATCATCACAATTTATATTTGCAGTTCTTCTCTCAATCTGCTCTCTGTTGTGTGATCCCAATCCTGACGATCCTTTGGTGCCCGAAATTGCGCGAATCTACAAGACGGATCGGGAACGATACAATACCTTGGCACGAGAATGGACCCAGAAATATGCAATGTGATCAAATTTCATACCAGTGATTTGTATACTATGTCATTAATTATTATTTTACGTTTCTCGCATGCTTTTGTCCTTTGAACGAGTCTTTTAAAAAATTTGTGAATAAAACGTTCTTTCAACTTTTAGGTTTTATATCTCTTGCATGGTATATCGCCAGGGCTATCGAGAAAGTTGTAGGTACTAATTGATACATGTGATTGTTCTTGATGCTTCGCTTTAAATTTTTGCGCATAAAATGTTTGACCTTATGTAAACGGTTTATTGAGCATAGAAACATGTTAGCAGTTTTTCCGAGTTTTCATGTCGACCTCTCGAAGGTTCTCCGACGATTTAGTATTGCAATGAGCGTCGAGTTCGTCAGTCTTTCTACATTCGTCGACGCACCTTTCTGGAATGAAATTAACAAACGTAAGCTCAACCAGTGGAAGTTAGACGAGTTTCCTGTCCCGGTTCATGGATCTGTTTCTGTCTGTGAGTTTTATTTTATTGAATTGGTTCGCCAAAACCCTCCCCGCGGCCGTACAGCGTTTGGTTCAGTTGTGTTCGGTGGTAATTACAAATATCTAATGCTTTGGTATGAGTTAGCTCGGAATTTGCGAAACAGTATTGTGGGGAATTTCCTATAAGCCTCGTTCGAGTTGGGAAAAATTTGTGGAATTCCGGAATTCCACCGTTCGAGATGGGACACCGGAAACGTAAATGTTTTTCCGTTATTTAGCCCCAACCGTCGGGGTCAAGCGTCATTTTTGGCTCTTGCAGTTGTCAAAAATATAATCCCACAACGATTCCACTACGGTATTTTTGCTTGTCCTGGCGCGTTTCCGCATCCATCTCGAACGGGGGAATTCCGGAATTCCACCAACTTTTTCCCAACTCGAACGCGGCTATAGTGTTTCTTAGTAAGAAACACTATCAGAACTTAGTGTCTGTGTTCTCGGCCTGTCCAAATCTGTTTATGTATGGGATGCGAAAGAGCAGTTAGGTTGCCTTTGCCCACTTTCACATATATGCAGTGAAAAACTGAGGGTCAAGTACCTCTTCTGACATCCATTCTGTTCCAGACGATAGTACGGGATGTCCATCACGGGTATCGTTGAGCCACGACAGCTTTGGAGAACAGGAGGGCCTCCACTATAACGGGCAGCTCATTGTGACCAACACAATCGAGAACTTCAAGGGCCTTGACCGAAAGGGTATATTACTGGATTCAGGAAAGCAGGTCAGTAATCCGGATTCTGTAGTGTACTGGATTCTGGGTACTGTATTCTGTATATCAAAGCCTCTAGTGTCTGTGGTTGTGTATTTTTTGTGGTATCCTTTGTTAGCGCGATAGCGCTGACAGCGGCTGACATTGTTTGGGTTTAGGGCGCATTCGAGTTGGACATTTTCCGGAAAAGAAAAGAAAAAAAAAAAGTTGTTCGAGGTGGACACCGAGAAAAAAAATAATACATGCAAAATAATTGTCGAAAATGCAAATGTACCGTAATTGAAACTAAAATCGATCGATCATTTGCATGTGTATGCGTGGCAATTGCATTCTTTTCTGGTGAAATCCATCTCGAACCAAAAGTTTTCTTTTCTTTTCCGGAAAATGTCCAACTCGAATGCGCCCTTATGGCGTGTGAGCCTGACTCTAAACACTTTTCAGATTTGGGAATCGATTGTGAGCGGGGCATGGATACAGAATCCTGAATGCTTGAATACCTTCATGCTTACGATTTTTGCGGTATGTATCTATATATCGGAGTTGCAGTAACTTGAATTTTACCAAAGAAAGCGTGATGGAGATAGCTGTTAGTGTTTAGCTTTGGAGGGAATATTGTGTATTGACACTGTGTTTTGCTCAACCCCATTATATACAGTAACTCAGTAACCTTCGGAGATGGTTGTACAATAACCTGAGGAGGTTGTTGATTTACGCACACCAATAAGAGTTTACATGAGTTTCTTAATTTCAGGATCTGAAGCGCTTTGAGTACACGTTTTGGAACTGCTACCCAGCTCTATGTGTGCCTTCAAACCTTGCGTATGTGGAGACACCGCGACCGGTATGTTAAAAGGCTAATTTCAATTTTCCGAGGGTCTTTTGTATTCGGTAATTTTGTGCAAAGTTCTAAATTGGGGGAGCTGCCGGTTTATATACTTATATATAGTAAGTCATACGCACATTATGTTTGTTTTACGTGAAGTGTATTCCATTTTGTCATTTGAAACACTGGTTTCTAATGTTTCAGGTCGATGACCAACTTTATCACCAACTTCTAACCTACCACCGTACACATTCTTGTTCATCTTTTGTGCTAATTGACGGACAGCTGGGACACATGTCAAGATTAATGGAGCTGAAGCAAGGACAACATTTTACGGTGTGTTTTTGCTTGCTTTCTTAAAGGGTTAGGTCCACCTCAGAAAATCAAAAAGTTGTTATTTTCATTGGATTCGCCGTATCTTCATCTACCAGAATAACTAAAACACTTTTGGCAGAAGATCATTTCCAACGAAATATTGAGCAAAACATGGCCCTCTCTGGGTGTTTCGTTTGTGTGTTAAGTAAGTGCTTTATGATTGTGGTATATGTGCATGGGATGGATAATGCGCAAAGTGATGTGGCCTGATCTGTATTAACGCTCATCGCAGCGTTTTTCTTACCGGAAAACGTTGTGACGAGGTCCCAGCAACACTCGTAACATGACTTATGTGTAGCTGACCTATTTCTTCGTTACTTTAGTGGCCCTTTTCAGGTAGTGGTTGCTGATCCATCAACTGAGCCCCTTATTCCCGGGTGGCCTGTGAGGAATGTGCTCGCTGCACTGTCGTATACATTCTCGTCACTTTCGGAATATTCACTGATTAGTCTTCGCGCTGGGGTTCCCAGCATACAGTACACCATTAAGGTGAGCGTAGTTGGTTCACTTTTAAGTTTTAGGTTTAAGTGATCACTTTAGCTTTATCTTTTTGTTTCCTTACGTTATATATATGTATGGCAATATGTCACGGTGAGACATTGTGAATTATGAGTTTTGGTAAAGCTGACTACCGTAATTTAGGGCACAAGTCATACCGATCCGTCCACCCTTCCTCAGTGTGTCGGTTGGGAGAGATCAGAGAAGGGTCGTTTGGAATGGAGGCATGTCAACCTCAGGAATCAGTTCGATCCAGTTAGGTAGGCGAGGTCCGTGTTTACGTTCCGGTCGTTCCGTGACTCCGTGACACAATACTGTGATTTAGTAAACAAGAAGTCCGTGTATATGAGTGTATTTTTGTGGATTTGTGATATCTCGTGACCCCGATGACGTTTGCTTTTCGACTGGTGTTCAGTTTTCCTTGATATTTATGTGCAAGATGTCACAATTCTAACCAATCTAACCTCAGATAATTGTATGGATCGATAATTATTCCATCTTCTCATTTCAGCTTAATGGAACAAAGTGTAAACTTGAACCTGTCGCTTATCAAATGGAGACTTGTCCCTGAACTCAGGTTGGATCGCTTCAAAAGTTTGTTCTTACAGTATGTATTTTAGTTTATTTGAATTGAAATTGTGAACTCAAGGAGGCCCCTAGCACTTTTATTTTAGAGTGGGTGTTGATTCTTTTCTTTCTTTATTAACTTTGTTTTCTTAGATCTCCGCGTGCTGCTTCTGGGAGCTGGTACACTGGGATGCAATTTGGCCAGGGCTCTTATGGGATGGGGAGTATCGAACTTCACATTTGTGGATAACTCGAATGTATCCTACAGCAATCCTGTTAGGTAAATTCTTGAATAACTCCAACACACGTATGCGTTGTAACTTAAATTGCATTTTGGAGGAGAATATTCCAATATTCGTAACATTGATCCTCGTATTCGTAGCTCGTAGCCATATATTATATCGCATGAATCCCTAGAGTTTGTCGTTTGTCAAGTCGTAACCATAACGCATGGAATTTCTAGTGTTTGTCGTGTGCCAAAACATTAATTGCTAGAATAGTCTTTTCCTGTACATTTCTAGTGCGTCGGAAGCATTTATTTCGTGACTGTACGTATATTATAAGTTGTCATCATTTCAGGCAATCACTTGCGGAATTTGCGGACGCGCAAGCCTCTCGCGGAAAGGCTGAGTGTGCCGCTGAGGCGTTGAAGAGGATCTATCCTTCAGTGCAGGCCCAGGCTGTCCGCCTAACTATTCCGATGCCTGGTCACTCAGTTGGAGAGAAAGGTGAATTAGGATTCGTTGTCTGTTTTTAGTCTTTCAACGTTAAGTGCTAAGCGACATGTATGACATTTTTATTGTGCCGTGATGACTGTGAAAAGCACATGGGTTTTGCATATCCTGCCCTTTGTACTGTACGTTGTACTGTTCTTGTACTGTATGTCTGTTTTGCTTGTTACACTACTGTAAGATCCTAGTTTCATTTCGACTACCACAGTGTAACTGGGAGACGAAACGACGAACAAAAAGCCGTAAACCCCCCTCTCTTCCGACCCTTCCTTATTGTGTGTATCTATGGCCCAATCTTATGTTCTCCTTCCAGACGAGAAATCCGCCCGTGAGGCTGTCGACCTCTTGGATCAGTTGGTCGCTGCGAACGATGTCGTATTCCTGGCTCTGGATAGCAGAGAGGCCAGATGGCTGCCCACTTTGTTAGCCAACAAACATAATAAGGTGGGCAGATTAGTTGTTTTTGTCTGCTTAATTTCAACAGTATTGCTGATTCATATTGGTTGTATATTTACGGTTGTGTAGACAGAACTCTTTTTCAGATGGCGTTCAGCGTGGCTCTTGGCTTTGACAATTTTGTTGTGATCCGGCACGGTTATGGAAAAGGAGTGGAAGGAGGTGTAGGTGATATGGATTCTGATTCGTCCCTGTCGGTTCCCTATTCTGAGCTTTCTTGTTACTTTTGTTCCGATGTGACGGCGCCTGGAAATTCTACTGCGGACAGGTATATTTTGTAGTTGTGCATATTGGCATGTGAGCTATGCGCATTAAGCGGTGTGTAATGCGCGTACCACCGCGACCTCCGGAATGACTGCAGAGGCTATTGTGAATAATATGCAGGCAGCTAGGTATTGAAGCTTGAAAGAACCAAAGTACCTACAATTGGGCCCTTTTTGGTTCTTCTTTGATACATTATGTTTCGGCCACTAGCTAAATGACCACTTTTTTTGCAGCAAGTGATTTAAGTCTCGTGTAGTTAGTTTAGTTTAGGGGGTCTTTTGGAATTTAGACGCGAAAGTTCTTGCTCTCTTGTATGTTTTTATGTCTGGCAATGTGGTTTGCCTCCATTTGTTCCACTTATCAATTGAATTGGGCTTTAATTGCAGAACTCTGGATCAACAGTGTACTGTGTCCCGGGCTGGTCTGTCATTCACGGCTTCTGGTCTCGCGGTTGAACTGCTCGCCTCCGTTTTGCAACATGAACAGCCAGAGATGGTGGGTTTGGATAGATCGTTGTTCTGTTAGGAGTAGTAGATTAGATAACCAGTATGAATTCTCGAAAGTTCCGAATTTATTTTTAGTGTAAATGTTTGGTAGGAATAAGTATGATCCACTGTTGTGTGAAAACAGTGCGTATAAATTATTTTCGAATTCTTTGGCATGCGTCTATTCACGGATTTAGTTTTGACCGGTTGCCTTTGACTATTTTAAGATTATGAAAAATGACTTTCTAGGCGTTTGCCACTCTCGGCGACAGTGGGTTTTCTTCGGAGGAGTCGTCTGGGTTGTTGGGAGGTGCACCACATCAAATTAGAGGTGGGAATTACACTTTCTTCACGAGCTAGGGTGCTAGGCAGTAGATACACATCTAAAGGCTATGTAATGTAAGATAGGTGCAATTGAAAATTTTCGATCCCTTTTCGTTGAAGCTTTGATTACTGCAAACAGCTAAGCAAAATTCTATGCTAAAATAATGAAGGATATGCTAACCGGTGGTTAGGTTCCTTGCTAATTGTTTGTCCTCTACCCTAAACTTGGGACTGAGATCGTAAGTATACTAAACTATATGCTGATAGGTTCGTTGCCAACTTGTTTCCTTGTTTGTCCGGTATCCGAAACGTGAGATGTGTGTTTATAGGATTCGTGTCGATGTTCAAACAAATTACCCCAACAGTTCGGCGATTCGAGAAGTGTGTTGCTTGTGGAAAGGCGGTACGAGAAGAGTTCGAGAAGAACGGATTTGAGTTGGTCAAACAAGTGATGAACAGGTAATGATTAAATGATTTCCCACTTTGATGATTGAGTGTGTTTCCTTTGTGTTATGACACATAATAACTCAGATGTATGTGTGCTATCGGCTAGTCGGTGAGGTCTCATATTATAACTATTTGGTACAGTAGAACCACAGTGTCTGGTAGTCGTACGGCTTTACCGATATACATTAGTGTAACGACTGTGATGATTTTTTGTGGATTTGAGCAAGTTAATACTTCTCTCATTGTTCTACTTACGAATGTCTTCCTTCCATTCTAGTCCTTCGACACTGGAACGGCTGACTGGACTCGATACAATGGAAGAAAGTGTGAACGATGTGGATATTGAGTTTCACAGTGATGATGCGTCTTCCGTGGTCAGTATGTCCTAATCATTACCAAGCCCAACGGGAGGTTCTCTGTCTAGCAGTCTAGCTTCGTGACCGAAGCACAATCTATCATATATCTTTTCACTTACCAGACAAATTGTATGGTCTGTGCCTGAACCAATGATATAGTTAATGCGTGATTTTATGCCCAGCATTGTAGTTTTCTTCTTTATTTGTCGAATGCACCTACGACGTTTGGGGGTTTGGGCAATCAGGGTACTTTGAATTCACCTTCCTCAGCTGTTTTTTTTCGTGTATGTAAGTTCTTGTATATAATTTTTACAGTGCCTCTGTGTTTTGGTTATACTCTCGTTCACTTTGTAAGTTTGTTTTCAAAAGTTTGTTAATTGACTGTATATTCGACTAGCTATGTGATAACAGTTACACGTGTTTTCTTTTACGTTGCAGTATTTTTTGGCATTATTGATTTATGCGTTGTATGTGTAAATTGCAGCCTTTCTTGTTCGATTACGGTATGATAAATAGTTTGCAATGAGCTACTTGTGTTTTCTTTCTTTCACTAGTTTTCGGAGGCGAGAGTGTCGTTTGTTATATTTTTGCGTCAAATATTTGTGTGCGTACCTGTTGCCTTAGTGGGTGTGAGATGTTACCTTTACTGCAATTTCCAAGAAAATGGGAAACAAGTACGGTTTAGGGGGCTTCTTTTCTTTTGTAGTACCCGCGGGACTTTCAGTTTGGTAAGAAGCTGTTGTTAGCAAAAAAAAATCCCAGAAGCAACATTCATCCGTTGACAGGAATATGAGCAAGACTAGTGGACAATTTCAATGTCCCCGATGTCCGAAAGTGTTCGCTCTTAATCGGTTAGTTTAATTTTCATAAGAAAAATAGGTAGGGTAGGTAGGGAAAATAGGTAAAATGGGTAGGTGTTTTTCCTAATTATTGTGTCTTGTGAACTACAATGAAAACTCGTGAGTGAGAGAGTGGGAGAAAATTGCGTTCGCTTCTACTAAAATACGGTGTTTTTGGTACGGTAGTGATGGCGGGGTTGACCCTCGCGTCCAGTTCGTTTATTTCGGATTTCAGTTTCGTAAAGTTTGTTATAGTTTAGATATCTGACGAAACACCTACATAGACATGAGAAACAAGACAATGAAGTGGAAGGATCTGTAGCTGGAAATCTCATGTGTTATACGTGTGGAAAGGTATTTGCAGTTGGATATTGATTCATTGATTTACATTATGCTAACTTGTCATGGAGGTTCACACTCGAATCTACCTTACCACGGTTCGAGAAGGGTCGTAAACAAAAACTTACGACTTTTGTATGTAAACTGTGGCAAGTATGTACAACAGTATTCCAGGAATTCGACCGTCTCTCACATCTACACAGACATCAACTGGTGCATTTGGGAGTGAGGGAATGGGCGTGTCCTTTCTGTACACTACAGTTTACGCAGAAGGTATGGATTTCTTAACAACTAAGGGGTACAGTATGCGGTATTCTTCAGAGGTCATATTCTCATATTCACCACTCAATTCCCCATGGGGAATTCCCCGTCTTTTTCTCTGCGTCTCTCACATTAGAATGCTATTTTCTGTCCCCAGGGACTATTTCCCCGAGGGAATCGGAGTTGTGAATATGGCCTCAGGGTGATATTTTGCAGCAATGGGACTAGTAGCTGGTTGTGGTGCCTGGGATTTTTATATAGTTTACGTTGGTTGCAGGTTCATCTCGTCAAACATCTCAAACGAATTCACGGTGAAGAGAATGATGCGAATGTATGGAAGAGTATTGAATTGAATCATTGGAGAAGGGACACAGGTGAGTGGGAGAGGGCGAAGAGAGAGAGAGAGAGAGAGAGAGAGAGTGGAGAGAGAGAGAGAGAGAAGAGAGAGTTAGAGAATAAGACGAAGTGCGAGAGAGAGAGCGTATCACGATATTGGGGTGGTACGGTACCTTTACATGTTTCGGACCGTTGTGAATTTAGAGAGTCCAGTGACAAGTTCTGGCTCTATGGGAACACCCATCAACGCCCAAATTCCATCAAAAGAATTTGAATGTGAACGGTGCCAAGAGACTTTCCCGTCGAATTCGGAACTCAAGCGACATGTATCTGTAAGTTGCCATACTTGGTGATGAATTTGTAAATAAGGGGAATAGAGATGATTCGGACGGTAACGAGTGCTCTCGGGGATTTTCAGATAGTTGTTTAGTGTAGGAAAGGTTTCCGATTGTTTAGTAGATATGATGGTGCGGTGGTGGTGTACTGTACAAATCTTTGACGTCAACCTCGCGCGCATGCCCACAATCGTGTTGTGGACATTCTAAATTCAGAAACGTCATCGAGAAGTTCGTTGTGGTTCATGTGGACTAAAGTTTGACGGAGCACACGAATTGAAAAAGCACGAAATGAGGGTATGTTGTTGATTTTGTCGTTTAATTGTTGTTCTTACTGTGGTCTGACAAGAGATGTGAGATATCCTGTGTTGTTCTAGATGCATACTGTCCCAAGTAGATCTGAATGTGTGTTTTCTGTTTAGAAGCGTGAGGAAGTGCACCGATGTAAGAATTGTAAGGCGACATTTTCTCGTTCGACGGAGCTGAATACGCACAGGTACAGAAGAAATCACTCACTTTATTACTGTCTTTCTTATGCATTAGGCGTTCATAGGAGAGATGAAAGAAGCACACAGATGAGAGCTGGCATTGTAAATGTTTTAGAAATTCGTGCGTGGGACTACACACATTCGAATGCGTTCCATGTGGAAGCACCTTTGCGCAACGTGTACAGGTTTCTTTTTCTGTCTTGATTAGTTTCTCTAGTGTTATCTTGTTTTGGAGGTCTATTCGGTTGATGGATACATCGCCACAGCTAGCAAGGTCTTTAGGATCTCGGAAGCAATTTTTATTTATCCCGGGTTATCGATCCTCTGGCTCTCTCTAGCTCTCCTGTCTTACTCTCTCTTCTCTCTTTCTTTCTTTCTCTCTGTCTCTCTCTCCTCTTTAGATTGTTGTGATTGTATCGTATTGATTGTGCTGTGAATTCAGCTCGACCGTCACGTGGTCCGGCAACACTTTGTCCCCGGACATTGCCCCAGATGCCCGCAGCAGTTCCTGACGCCTTCTTTGTTACGGGTAAGGTTTGTACCGTTTCTCTTAACTGAAGACACAGTAGGGGTTATTTTAGACCACGATCCTCACGTACCTAAATTAACAAAGCTGTAGGGAGTGGGGTTGCTTGGAACATGTTGTAGACATTTGTAGACCTTGCCTTACCGTGCCTTAGATTTTCTTGAAGATAGATGGTTAGAGGTCTATGTTCAGCAAAGGTTAGAGATCTTGAGCAAGTTGCGCGGTCCGTTGTGTTTTCTGTTATTCGTAATGTCTTTCTAGGATCATTGTGTCGAAGAACATTCACTTCATATCTGTGGATATTGCACACGCGAGGACACGAGCAAAGAACACATAAATAGAACTCATTGGAAGAGGATACGACGATCCGTGGAACAGCCGAAACAGTGGGTTTAGGCTTTATCAGAGATTGGGCAATGAAGAGGGGAGGTATTTGAGAGAGAGAGAGAGAGAGAGAGAGAGAGAAAGAGAGAGAGAGGGGGGGGGGGGGTACCGTAATACAATTGAAAGAGGAGAGTGGGAGAGAGTATTGCCCTATTGCGGCTCGATGAAAAGTTAGAGTACCGTAGTCCAGTCCCAATGAGCTTGACGTCTATTTCGCCTGAACTTCGTTACTTTGCTGATAAGCTACTATCTGAATGCTTTTCACTTCAGAAAAGCAATCTCTTCCCCTTCCCCAAGTGTTGTTATAGAACCAGGAAGTGAAGCAAAGTTAACCGTGGAATCGGAAAATGTTCGTTTATTCTTTGTGTTGTTCTGTGCGCTTACATATTTATTAGATCTCTTATGGATAGCAGAGAGTAGGAGACAGGAGAGAGCAATTGTGGGTTCATGTTTATTTTGCTCTAATAAGAAGAGTTTGTTGATTATATGAAAAACATACTCGGCTGCAGGATCGCGACGAAAAAAATCAAATGGTGTTTCTGGGTGTGCTTTTCGTAGCACACAAAATGCACATCACTGAATTCTTTTTTTTTTTACATCGCTTTTCAGCCGAAATCGGTGCAAGTCCTGTTCCGAGTGCCCGCACGTGTGGAGAGTGTGGAGTTGAGTGGACGACTTCCACAAGATTTACTTGAACGGCATCCCGATTTGAGAAATATAGGTAGGAGACTCACTCGTCTTCCTGTGTAGGAAGGCACATATGGGAACTCAATTTGCGTATAGTAAAAGGAAATGGGGTTATCCTCCGTATGCTTCACTAATCACATGCAATACACTGTTTAGGTCCTTTCCAAAAGATTGACCACATAACTACTCTTCAGTTGAAGTTGGTTGCTCTTTGGGCTCCAGTGAAGTTCTAGAATGTACTGTTTATTGATTACTGATTATAGTAATTCAGATTCGGTCTCCGTAACACCATCGACACGAGAACGAGAAATTCTCCTGTTCCTGGATATTTCTGCGGAGGAACCCGTTTACAAGAAACCAATCATATTGAGATAGAAGCACAAGTGCTTTTATTCTAATGACGGGTCTATGTGCTTAATTATTTAAATCGTGAAGTTGTACACACATGTTTGTAAACTTTCTGTGACATAATAAATAATTTTAAAATGTTTAGCTATTTTCAATTGCCATATCGGTTATGTGGTTTATTCCCACTTGTATATGTAAAGCAAAAGATTATTGTAAATTATTATTCCGTTCATTATGGGAAATAATTAAGTTAATTTTGTTGCAGATAATGAAAATTTCCATCAAAGTGCTCGGATCGAAAGATGAAAAGGAGGTCGAGGTATGAGGTTTTCATGTGCAGAAATTTACTGTTCGTAGAAGCTTCAGGGAACATGTATTTTCATGTAGCTGTAAGTAGGGTTTAGTGGAGTAATTGGTTCCGGATTCTATTCCCCCTAGCAATAAGTTTGTTTTGTTATCGGATGAAGACATACTGTAACGCAAATGCCTTGACATACCGTAGCCTCTGCAGAGGTATGGTACTGTGTCCCGGAGGTACGGTATCAAACATAAATTTCATACTTTAGCTCCCTGCCTCCGCTCGTGTTGGAGTCCTTCGTGAAGAAGTGTCCAATAAGTTGGTGCTTCCTATAAACGCCTTCAAGATGTTGTTGGCTGGAAAACCTATTACTGGTCCGTTATCTTTAATTTCTTACACCTTTTTCGATTCTCGGGTTTACCGCTCGTTGTTTATATTACCTTTGTTTCGTTACCGTAATATTTTACCGTATTCGAGATGTTTCTAAAAAATAACGGTTTCTTCTTTCAGATGACACAAAGACGTTGAGCGGCAGCGACGTAAAGGATGGAACCAAAGTGACGGTCATGATAAATGATAAGGTATTGTAGGAGACAAAGTTCTACGTGAAAACCGCCTTCCATAACCGAAAACTGGGCTGTCTCTTCGCGAGACCAGACGAGTACCGTAGGCTAGTCCTCTGCTTATTGTTACCGTATGCGTATCAATTCCACATTTGGTGTTTTTATTTTTCTGTAACCGCTTTTCATTTCTAGTTCGATCGCCCCTTGGATATTGTGGAAGGAGCAGTTTCCAATGGATTTGGCGGTGGCAAAACGGGAGCATTGGCTGTTCTTCGATTTCATAAGGTGGCATCCAAGGTTTCCTAATGTTTCAGCTACTTGTTATAACCAACAACAATTTAAAATTTAATGTTCCTGTCCTAATTTTCTTATCCTCACTAAAGTATCTCAAAGTGCGTAAAATTCTATCTCAGAATTTGAAGGTTTACTATCAAAATTACAAACAAACAATTTGTATGCCAGTTACCCGGGAAGTTACCTGCATTCCATCATTGTGATTTGATGAACCTGGTAACGGTTTTCTGCCTCTCATAGTTTCATATACTCTTTTCTGGGGTTGATTACGGTAGTCAGCAGTCACTCGCGCGGAGTTGACTTACAGCTTTCGCTAGTTACACGTATGTCTTGTAGCAATTCGGACATGTTGATAATTATTACTAATTCAGTAAATAAAGTAATAAATAATATTTTGTTCTTCAGTGTCTGGAGGATATGGTGAATGGTGTGAGCTTGGACGAGTGGGAACGATACGCGAGAGAAATAAACAATCAGACGGCCGCTTAGACTTGACACATAAACTGTAATTCAACCATATTATCCTCGTGGGGAACTTTTATCCTCGTGGGGAACTTCAATAAAGTGTAATTCTCTGCCAACACTATAATTGTCTTAAACACTCAAAAACAACAAATATTTACTTCAGATAAAGCATGAGACAAAAATATACAACAAAAAATATTAAGTGAAGAACACACGCAAATTACTGATTACGAGCAAGCAAAATATACAGTGGTGTCTTTGAATATACATATCGCATAGATTATCATACATTATTTACACCTCCATTAACGTATGGTTTGTAAAACGTGCCCGAAAATGCATACCCATGCTTTGCTGTGCCAGAAATACTCATAAGAGCACAGAAATTTGCATATAATACACGAGAGTGCAACTACCCAGGATACGCTTCAAACCACGTCCCATACCATTTTAATACGAACGCTTAAAAGAATCCTCCTCCGCCTCCGAAACCTCCACTGCCTCTGTCAGTTGGGTTGAATGGAAAGATACGAGGCTCTCCTGGAGGCCTTCTGGGTCGGTTCGACATCACTTCACCACCACCAAACGGGTCCAGGGGATTGGGTCTGAAGGAACTATTGGTGAGCATTACTTCATCATCTCACATACTTTCAATCAACCAACCAAATATTTAAACTAGGTCTCTTGCTCACAATCTCAATGCAAAAAGAAGTGAACGCTGTGAAGGTATACATTATTTCAGCGACTCTCACGGCAGTTGGCTCCATCAAAGGGTCTAAACACTGAACCTGATTTTTTCCATTCACGATTCATAGAGTAGTTTCGACTTTTACACTTTTAGTCACTGGCATCGAAAAAGGAGATTACTGATATACAACTAATCTATAAAATTCTTATCTCACCTAGTAACCGGAGGTCCAAGAGGTCCACCCGGGTGTCCCAATGGTGCCAGAGGACCTTGTCCGAATGGTCCAACAGGAGGAGATGGGCCAGCAGGGATAGGATACTGGGGATCTGAAGTACTTAGTACTCACATTTACCTAGATAGTTTCAGTTAGTAGCTATATTGTGCTTATTGGTATGTCTTAAGCCCAGCAGCTTTAGTCTAAGTGCGTTTAATTTAGTTTTAATTATTCGTTTTAAGTGCTAATACAGGTTTCGGCTACTGGTGCGCGTTTTTTTTACAGATGTGGTGCTAGTTATAGAATATCCATGGTCCATGCGGTCACCAACAGAGTAAACGAACAAACAAACAAACCAGGATATCCCATCCTCCTATCTCTGAGCGGATCCAAGGGGTCATCGATTCCAGTATAGAATTCAGTGTCAGGATGTGCACGAGAGGGCGCAGGACGTTGCGGTCTGCAAATAGGTTGCAAGAAATGAAACAATTACAGTACACGATGACGATAATTACAATGAAAAAAGAACTATGTGAACTACCACGGAGCCCCCAAAAGTTAACAGTATTACATTAACTAAATGAGTGTCCCGCCAATGAACCATAACTGCACGCGGACGCACATAAATTAGCAGACGGTAAAATTATACCGAAGTACTCAATGTTTCAGCCACTTGTTATAAAACCTACGACAATCTGAGAGTCAATATTGTTCTTCGGAAAATTTTTTTAGGAGCTTAAAAAAGCAGTATGGCGACATTTCGGAACGCTCTTCGGGTACTCAATAGTACTCAAGTGGGTCCGGATCTCAGAATCTTATATCCATGCCAAACAAGAAGCAAAACAACTTACTGGACTGCCTGCGGCTGTGATTGTGGCATTTCGTTCCCATCCAACGGTACTGGAACATCACGAACGGGGCCTCTTGCATTCACGGGCTCTTGTTCTCCTAAAGCATGCTCACTACAGTACCCAAAGCTAAACTCTGTTTAATAATATTATACAAAGGTTCAATATAGCATACGTGAATATGATTAACACACTACCCAAATACAGTATAAGAAACTTAATCATACGGTAATATAGATAGGATAACAACATGACACAGATTCTTACTGTGGCGTTCCTGGGCAGAAGAAGTCGGAAGAGGCTCTGTAGGGGGCCGAGCTGGCCTACTACTTTCTTCCCTCTCTTTTGCTTGCGCCAACTGCTCTTTTTCAAGTTCGTCTGCCAATTTAGTTTCCTTACCGGTGTTTTGCTCACTGAAAATTGAGTTGTATCATTCCGGGATCACATTTTTAGCGCCACGCTACCTCAATAAATTAAAGGAAAGGATTATGGAGTCCGAGTGGTCAACGTTATTCCATGCTAATAATCAGTAATGTACGACATCAACACTACAAAACAAAACACCATCGACCAATACCAATACAGTTGATCAAGCAAGGAATGGAAAAACCGACCTTTCTACAGATACAAAAACATTAACGCACCCCTGTGAACGCAGGAAGAGTTTATCACCAGACACCAGTCCCATATCTTTGAGAGAAGTTTCTTCGGTGTCGCTCACCAAATTATTTCCCAAGAACAGAAACCAATCGCTGAAATATTGAATGAATACGCTATGTACATCTAGAATCTAAAATTAACACTCAACGAGTAATACTTATTCTTATAATTAACTGTGAGTAATGATCAGAATAAACATTTCCATAAAACAAAACAAAAACTCTTACCTATTGCCAACTTTCTCAACAACCAGGGCCTTGAGTTGTCCAAACGTGGTCAACGGGGTCACATCCAGACAGTGGTTTGTCCCTCCATTACGCTGATCACTTATGTGGATTTTCATTCTAAAACATCGAAAGGGAAACATAAAAATGTGAAAAGACATACCAAATACAAATCTAGACACAAGGCAATCAGACGGCCGAATAGTGAATAGAGAAACAGCCAACTCAAATTAAAATCAACAAATAACGTCCAACCGCGATAAAACGCGGGAATCTAACACAGAAAAACGAACAAGTAATATCATATCCTTTTATACAGTAACAATCAACAAATCAACAATATAATGCATAACAATGAATTTTAAAAGAAACGCCTTTTTGAAAGAGCAGCCTCCTACTCGCTTGCCTCCACGCTAATCTTCGCCCTGAAACATCAAACTTTGAATATCCGGTACCAATCTGATTGCGCGCTATCATGGTATAAACTCATTGACGCCCTGACGGACGAAACCACCATCCGAATTAGCATATTGCATAAATTTAGGCGGTGGTCTTGAGCTCATAGCGATACCACCGTCAGGATTAGAATATTAGGTATGGTGAAAATCAGAAACGTATCATAAAGAAGTACACGTTTCGGAAACACTACATATACTTGGATGGTGGTTTTGAGCTTTTCCCGACGAGTTTTATGCCCGGCGCGCTGTCTTTTTCCAACAAAGACATCCCTCTGATTTCACATAGTGTGGGCCTTTTTACTCCAATAGAAATAGATAAACCACCAGATTAATGGGGTACATCTAAACAACAAGTTTCGGCTTTGACCAAGACGCCTTCACCCAATTTGCATAAACATATTAACCAGTTACCTCTTGGCGTCTGGGGCATCCTCTTCCTCATTCAAAATTTCATTCTCATTACCATTATTAGGGATCGGAATTAATTCTTCAACGTCACCATTTCCAGTATCCAAAACTAGATCCTGCAGGGAAAAGAGAGTGAAATTCGATAAATTAATTACATATACAGTCACTCTCACTCAACACCAGCAAGAACGAACTGGTACATATAGAAAATGATATTTACATACAGATTCAAATTCAACTGACTGGGAATTTAAAGCTCACCAATTCAACCAACGACCAAGGATAAGAACAGCACAGTTTTCAGACACGCATAACCAATGTAATAATACAATTCACTGGTACCTACAAAAACACACAAAAATGTCTTACCTTCATACTCTGTTTGCTCATGTCATAAGCAGTGATCTGCCTGAGTGCGACTGTGGCATATGCCCCAGAGGGGAGACTGAACTGCACTCTCAGAGCACTCTTCGAACCACTCGGATTCTCGGCCGCCTTATCCGAAAGCCCATTCTGCAGTACGGTGTTGGGCTCCTGCAAGTAAATTAAAATGAATAGATGCTGGGGAGACATTTTTTTAGCAAATCCAGATCTAACACACCCCCACAAGCCCACAACCCAGAACCCAAAACACACTAAACAGATAGCCGAAAGGTAGAAGCGTCATCATATACCATGTACCTCAAATTGTTGGGAAAAAATAATTTCAAAATTCATGATTGGGAGTCTCAGTCTCAACCCGTAAAAAGCAGGCGAATCTTAATATCACCGATTAAGTGGTTCCGTTCTATTTAAGATACGTTCGAGATTAGCAACATCGCTACTCAGAAAGTACACAAGCTAGTGACAGCGACACAACATCATATAACTATCTACGGGCCTACCTCATAATTGACAAAGTTCCATTCGACATCTTCTGGCAGGACGAACACGGCTCTGTAGCATTCACCCAGAGAAAATCGACTGAAAATAAAATATTATCTGGATTGGAGAAGAATATTCCCCGAACACATGTATCCCTTCAAATTAAAAGCAAAACACATAATATACAGCGCTCATAAATAAGATAAATATGACTAATGTATTGAAGATAATAGAAAAAAAAGAAAGTAAAGAAATTAATTAACATGAAACTGACTCATCAAGTGATGAAATTGCCTCCAACGTGAGACCATCTTCGCTGAGCATTTCCGAGTAATATTTTATCGCTGAAAACAGAACAGTACGAATAAACATTTCCAACAGTAACATACTTTTGCGTTTTTATTCGTAATCATGCGCGAACATGGACACAGAAAACAACTCGCGCGTGCCGTCTGAGGGAGCGTTCGGGTTGCGGAATTCCGAACAAAAACAAAAAGTTTCAAAATTGGTTCGGGACTGGGTGGTCGGAAATAAACTTCATCTCCACAGTAGGTAGTGGATTTGCATATAACGCTTTGCCTTCTGGATTTGCATATCATACTTGCATTTTCACTAATCTACTGCGGAAATCGGAAAGGAAATCTATTTCCGACCTCAAATCTCGAACATTTTTGTTCGGATTTCTTCATCCCGAAACCACAAACCTAACAAGTGGCTTCACAATCGTACGGTTTGCTCGGACAAGAAAGTTTAATGATTCAAACTGAAACTCACCATAATGTTCCTTCTTCTCCCCATCTCCAAATAGTACCGGGAGCGGGATGTGTACTTGTTGAGGGCTGGATTCCTTAGTCAAAGGCTCTCCTGTCTTTCCAACATCGCCCTCCTGGATAGACAGTCCGGAGTCACGCACACGACGGGAGGCAACCTGGAACAATCTTATTAGATAAAGGAGAAGAGTTTGAAGGCTTGGATGTTCGCAACGGAGTCTTTCATCCAAGTTTTCGGCAATACATAATAGAAATGAACATACAAAAACCATTGCCCCGTGTGAGGTTCGAACCCTCGACCTCTCGCTTTAAAGTCAAGTCAAGCGCTCTAACTGCTGCGCTATAACGCCTTGGAAACATAGAGAAGCAAGCGGCTGAAGCAGGGGTACAGGTTGGTGCGTGAAAACACGCACGAACCACCTCCGGATTGGTTTTGATCACCTCCGGAAGCAATTCGAAATTAATATATTTGACCGAAACATGGTGTTTTATTAAAACGGTCTATCACTAAGCTAAAGAAACCACCTCCACTTACGCATGGAATATATACCATTGACCGAAGGCCGATTCAGTGTTTATATGCATAAATGTACATGTAATAGTTGCCTGCTCGAATATACTGGAATTGACAACACAATAACAGATAACCCAAAAAGCCAGAGTTGCATTCAAAAAATACACACCAAAAACTCTAGCGAAATAAATACAGACACTAATGACACGCGCGCTCCGTACGATAAAATCATTCTCAATGTAACTAGTACATCAAAAATATAAAACACACTAACACAGTAACAAACAAAAAACAAACAAACCTTATTCCACAGCAAACTCTGATATGCGTGCACGTAGAGTGAGCGAATTTGGAAGGGCAAGTACAAAATCGCCTCCTGCCACGTACGACCTACAAAGTTTGCAATAGATTTGCTCAATTCCACAAACCAGCAGGGTAAATAAAATCAACAGTTACACTTACACAAAATTGTAATATACTGTAAAAAAAGCATATAACCGGTCTCTTCACATTCACCTCACCATAAACGCGTAGTAAAATTGTACTAGTCAAATTTCTTCAGTGAGCGTAGATCAAAATAATAGAACTGTGTAAAATGCATCTAATGCGTACGTCTCTTGCAAGTTAATAGATACAGAATCCCCTTCCCCTTGCACCGTTTCATTAACATGACCTGACTAAAATATCGATTCTCACCATTGGACAGCGATTTGAGCAAATTTCCTTCAATGCTTGCATAGCTCGTTCCTCCTTTCAGTTGCCGTCTAGCCTGCTCTGCGTCTCCACTCTCTAACCACACCTTCAGAGCGTCGCCTACTGTTCCTAGAATAAGAAGTCGTTCAGAAAAAACATCAGAATTTCCGACGAAAAAAAACCGTTTTCAGACGGCACCTTTATTTTACAACAATCGGTTACACACATTTTAATGACTTGAAAAGATTAGAATACATCACATCCCGCCTATTTTACATTCTAAAGTCTCAGGCTCCAGGTTGCGCTGCGGTTTTCGGTTTTACACGAATATCTGTATGAAGCTTCAGCACCATTCGAAAATGTGGCTCCTACCCAAAGCTGACATTAGACTACATTGGTAATCCACATTTCAGGCACGGGAGCCACTCAGCTGTGTTTTCTGTAAAGTATAATAAGTCTATACTTACCTTTTGCCTCTGGGTTGTTCAGCAACATCCTCACTGCCTCTTCCCACTTACGTCCCAGTATCAATTTTCCGACCTACAAAGAACAAATGGATTAGCAATAAAAAGGGCATGGTTTCGGGCCTATTGGAAATTACCAGAAACTTTAATTACCAATAAAATAATTACATCATTAAGGCAATTGTCATTGGTCAATAAACATCAAGTAAACAACTTACTTCTGCAGTTTTTGTTCCGCAAGCCCCAAATCTCTGAGTTCCGAAATAATTGATAAATCCATCAGTAGACAACTCTTTCATTCTTGAGTCCAATATCTCACGCACTTCGCTCGGAATTCCCCTGCAATAATAAACTTTTATTACTATAAATTTCTATTATAAAAAAATAATTTATAATACATCATAACCACATACACTCAGACAACAATGTGACGAGTGACAATAAATGAAACTTAACCAATGGTAGAAATACTACACTTGCAGAGGGAGAAGATTGACTACTTCGCTAATAAAATATAATTAACCCACCTTAATATAATGTTAAATCGATTTCCCCAATGTTTTCCGAGCTGTAGCGGTTGGTCGGCGAATTCGCAATCGTAGACACAAATACCGCGTAGATGCTTATTCAAAGCCTGAAAAGCGAAAACCGACATTTAATCCGGAAGCGGAAGATGATTTTCCGCAAAACTACTACTATACTACTACTACTACTACTACTACTACTACTACTACTACCGCTACAGTTAGTTTTAAATGTCAAAACATTGCGATAATTTGCTTCCAACGCACAACGCTGATTTTATCACTTGATAAAGAAGTAGGTAAACAACAACAACAATAATAATAATAATAACATCATATATATGAAAAAGAATCCACGTCCCACCCCACCATGAGTTTCTCCTTCGAAACACGGAAAACAGAAATGCGTTGTGAGGTGACAGCTCTTCTATCTTTCATTCCACATGACTTGAACATGTCTCCTTTTATTCTGAAAACCGAAACGCTAACGTAGTAATACTTCGGAACGGAAGACACGGTACATAAACAAAGACTAGGTACATACAAAGTAGAGAGCAAAATGAAATAATTCTGAATGGCTCATACCATCTTCGGATGCTACTTCAACTTTACATCTTTGAGTGAATCGTCTAAATTATGCATCATCAGTTGACCACACAAACCTAACTTAGCTAACAATAAGCAAATTATTGCGCTTACTCACAGGATATATGTCCTGCTCTATCTCTTTCTCTCTCTCTCTCTCGAAGAAAACCCGGAAACCAAAACGCAAATAACCAAAATCGAACCTCAAGAACTTGGATATGATACCAAGGGCGTACGAAGTCTCCTTGTTTTCCTTCCCCAATGTAAAGTGCAAAAAGTCGCCATTCTCTTTGTTCCAACGATTTGCTGCACCACTGATGGATAAAGGAAAATAATAAATAATACTATACACTACAAACTACACATACAGAATGCAGAACTTCATTCTCAGCACAAATCAGTGCATATAAGTAAAATCCTCCAATTTACGCCCTAACTCCATTATCACGATGGTGCGGTTAATGTTCGAATTTTGAATTATGAGCCGTTGACCACAGATATCCATAATAATACAGGATAAACACACGAAAATAATAAAGGCCAGTGCTCAAGATGAAAAAAAAAGAAGATAATATAACCTACTGTGATTGGGGTGAAGATCTCTTCACAACAATTAGATCTGGTTTCGTTTCCGAGGACATATAATTGCGAAAGCGTTTTCGGATGCACTCATGAATGGCCTTGCGCTCGTCTTTCGACATACCCTGAATAAGTAATTAAAATACAAATCCCAATTCACGAAATAAACAATTGAACCGTTAAACTAGGAAAGTCTTTGCGAAAGCGAAGCTATTCATTTAAGCTTATTAGATGGTACGGAACATGATACGTTTAAAGCTAGAGTTATCAATTAGGGAAGGAAAACTAAATGATTATACACAAACCGAATCACATTCAAGAACTATTTTCACAACACATAATACGCAACCAAAACCGGAATTGAAATGCGTCAGAGTACATATATGTGAAACAACTAAACATAAAACAATACATGTGGATGTGATGGATAATATCGAACAATCACAATCACAGAAAACAAATACCCACTATTTCAAACGTACTGTGGTTGAAATCTCAGTCGACCGTTGTTGTTTTGTGAATACTTGTGAAATGGCGTTTCTTGTCTCGGCACTGACTTTGTCTGGATATTCTACTGATTCGTCTTCTACAGCGCTGTACTCTTCTTCGACTTCTGTCAGAACCTGAAGATCAATAGGAATGAATTATTTATAGATGCAACCTGTGAGTGGCTCCATGATTGCATTGTGAGAACCTTGAAAAATTGTCCAACAGTTTCATAGACAAAAACCCATGGTTATATGATAATGGCTGCAATGCAGTACTCTGCTGCTCACACGTCGAAAGTAAATTTGGATGCAAAAACAGATGCTAGAAGGCGCATACCTCTGAAGAATGAACCAAGCGGGCGACTGTCTTATCTGCAGCTATTTCCTGTACGACGAAATCGGAATAAAGATGTTTAAGAATACAAGGGACACCGACATCCCGAGTGCCCAAGAACTCGGTCAGGCCACTGTCTTTCTCCATTACCTATAATTTTATTATTATTTACAATATAACAAATCGGAAAACTAAACAACAAGAAAACAGAAGGTTAAACATATCCTAAACAATAAGCTACACTAAAACAAACTATCAGCACACGCAAAGTTCAACTAGACAGTAATTAATCAAATGAGAACAATTGCTTAATGAGAGTGAAGGATAAGGTGAATAAGGAATTAGGTCCTTAACATAGGTCTACCACATGGCTCTTTGTACGCCAGATAATTGTGAATGATCGGCGTATTTCCTGAATAGATGTCGATTAACACGGAATCGCTTTATCTTTCCTCTCTGTCGTCCAGTAAACATACACATGTTGAGAATAAGTCGCGGACGAGAATATTTAGGCATATTGTGAAGTTCTTCCGCAGCCGTGTCTCTGATGGCCTGTGGCAGTACAGTGTTCCACTTCAAGGCCTTCAGCCGCATTCTCTCTGCCCCAGTCTCTTGAAGCACTTCCCTTCTGTTCACGTCTCTCAACTGTCGCCAAGTGGCCCAGAAGGTCATTCTCTTTCCTTTCTTCCACCACTCTCGTTCCACATAAAGGGGATACTGATCGAGTTTTAGCTTAGAAATAGCGTCTCCGGAATATTTTTGCTTCATCGCCCGTAGAACATCGGCTTCGTTCTGCACAACATCTTCGAGAGGGCTTTCAACTTCGACTTCTGGGTCGGCCTCCACAATGGTTGAGGCCTTAGGAGCTTCAGTACTCAGCGACGCAACTGGACCTCCGAGACATTTCGCAATGGAAATGCGACCAAAGTTCAACACCGAACGGAGCATCCAAAGGCACTGAATGAAATGCTCGTTATTCGCAGAAATCAAAAAACGCACATAATAAAACACGTTTCAAGATAAAAGAAAAGCGAAAAGAAAGCGCAAAATATAACAAACTTCAAACAACTACCACCAGTGGCCAAACACAAAAAAAAATAAAATAAAAAACACCGAAATTAGTATAGATCTATTTAATAAAAAGTAGTATACTAGTAGGTTTTTGGTATGTGCTCAAGACACATCTATTAGTTTTTCAGATCGTTTCAAGATTCAAATAGCATGTAAAGCAAAAGAAACAAAAAACGTCAGATTAAAAAAGTATTTAGTTAGTATGCAAACAGCATCCGTGCTTTCAAAATTTTTTTAAAAGTATCTATTTAGCAATCGTCTAGTACGTTAAAAGCAATTTGCTGTCTTGATCTAATAAACATCTAACTTCAAGCAGACGAATTACTAGATGAAGCTTAGATTGATCTAGCAAACATTTGTTTCCTGCTACCGTACTGACAACGAATAGCGAAGTACCGCGTGTGGTCGCGATATAGAAAGCTCTCCCGCTCTGCTGTGGAAATTTGTATTATTCGCTCACTTTTTTGTTGTTTTGTTTTGTGTTTTGTGTTTTGTAGTGATATTTCATCAAGAATTTTCCAGGATAGTCTCCCCTTGCCAAAAAATGGTTGTTCGAACGGTACCGGAGTGTTCACTGTCGTGGGTTTTGGGGAACCATTCTTTCATGGAAAAAACTTCATCATACGAATATCCAAGCTCTTTGATTGTAAGTTTTTTTATCCTTACTAACTTTTTGAATATACTGTTGTTCTGTCGCTATTGTCTATTTGAAAGGATTATGTGTGAGGTCTTGGTCGGCTCTATATCAAAAATAGGACGGAACGTAAAATAGTGAAAATGACAATAAATTTGATTTTTTTAGAATAGTGTGTCTCCTGCTCCCAGAACTTTCCCTCTTGAAGTGCCATACCTATATCTCTGCTCTAATCCTGGGATTGGAATTACCGGTATGCATTTATGTTGATTGTACGTTCTTCTAGCAATTCCTCAATGCATTTCAAATTATAAGCGTTGGCGTTCTGCTTTCTTTCCTTAAATCGACGCTTTTTAGAAGAAGATCTTTTACGGATGTCGAGCGTGACTGATATATCCACCGCACTACTTGCCGCCGAAGGTGCATGGTCCGTAATTTACTACCGAGTAAGTTCTTTTTCGCCCACAAGGCTCGCTTAGGGATTCGAATTCTTGATACGTGAGTCGAATGTTTGTAACATACACAACTGGTCCTTTTATGCGTTCTCAAAAGCTGTCTATCATAAGTTCATATATTAATTTTATTGGGGTATCACTTCCAGAGCTAAGGGCGCGTTCGGGATTGATTTTCCGAAAGGAAACTCGGCCAAATCCTCGTTCGGGATGGACATTTTGGAAACGTTCTAATGCTTGGAGAAAACAAAAAATACAGTATGAATTAGCATGGAAAATTTGAAAAATATGCGCGGGAAACGTTTTTCCCAAGCTAATTCATACTGTATTTTTTGTTTTCTCCAAGCACTGGAACGTTTCCAAAAAGTCCATCCCGAACGAGGATTTGGCCGAGTTTCCTTTCGGAAAATCAATCCCGAACGCGCCCTAATGAAGAGATGTATGTATGATGTGTGCCCTGAAAGCGTCCTTTTATTTTCAGCCAGACCTAAGTGCCCTGTTTATTGGTCGTGATTGCTTCGGAAGATTCAGTCTGGTCTTCTCACAATCGAATCAAGGAATTCACGTATCATGTGTAGTTCAGCAAAATGTTAGTTTCTTTATGTTCATTGTTCTTTTGCTGCTGTGCTATGGTCCAATCCATTAAAGCGAAATGCTAGCCTCTTTGCAAAATTTGCATATGATAAGCAAATCCAATGTACGATCGTAAAAATTAGCAGATACGACTGGTCAAAATTTATTGTATAATATGTTCAAGTTAGACCGGATTCTTGCCGACACTATCGCACACTCTTCTCTAACCGTTATGTATGTGTGACGGAAAATGGAACAACTCAATTTTTTCATTGTTTAGTGAACTCCGGTCATTGTATGACAATGTGAAATTTTGTTAACTGAAGTCCTGAGTTAATTTCTTCATTTAGGAATCCGATGGGGAGTGGTCCGAAGTTCCGTACGCATCTCTATCTGTCATTCATTTGGGAGCAGCGCCACTTTCTATGGAGTTTCATCATTTGATCCAAGAATATCCAAACAGTGAAGCACGAAATTGGCTGAACCTTTTTACGGCTACACAACATTATGTGCCCAAGGATTCTTTATTGAAGGTACGGATTTCTGCATAGATTGAGATTACGCTGGGAACCGTTCAACGGCTATCGCCTATCATGTTGTTATTATGTTGGAGTCGAAACACCGTGATTGTTTACATCTGCCCTCAATGATGCCAGGCTTCTTTCTACCTTCTACTCACTTTCCACTTGGGAGTCATAGAGTACTCTGGGTTATACCGTAGCTCTATGTCATATCATATGATTAGTGTATCACGTACCACTTGATAGGTCTATATCATACTGTAGTCTGTAGCATCATACGTCTATATCGTACCATAGGACAGGTATATATGTCTATATTATCTTCATGTGATGCTTGATAGAGGGTTATTGTTATCTGGTGTTCGGTGCTCTGACACTCAGATTATATTAACATATGCTCAAGTGTCACGTATTCCTATGTTTAGGTGTCACGTGTTGTCTCCAGCAGTGACAATGAGATTGACATCAGCCGAGAACTCTTCTCGAGAACTGTCAATGCGTGCCGTCGTCTCTTGCAACCTGCTGAATCCCACGCCGTTGTATGTTAGTTTTCTGTTTTTTTTTCCAATTATGTTTCTCCTATGTTGGGACGATTGTTCTTACATGCATATCGAATGTCGCATGCTAAAATAACGATAGCAGTAAACATATAGACTTTTTTATTTACTTTACTCGAAATTTGACTACCGATGTTGGCATATTGTGATTTTTATATTATCAGTGCTTACGTTACAATTTATGCACGAGAAGACGTGTTTTTGTTGACATAGAAGAATATAGGGATGGGATCTAGTCCTGTGGATAGTGGATACTATGGAACTGTGCACAATTATTTTCGACCGTATTACCGTATTCTTGTCAGGTTTCTCGGGAGGCATTGACAGTGTCCTCGTCACGTTATCGCTTCACTCGGCTGCTCCACCTGATTTGATTATTGATTTGGTTAATGTGGCGTTCGGAGATGATCAGCAGGTAAACTCTGTTATTTTTAAAGGGATGGGTTCACTACAAAATCACCTTGTTTTTATGCTTTAGTTTGATTGTACAAAGGTAAAATTAAACAAAGAGCATAAAAAATGTTTCTTGAATTACTCCCCCTAGTTTATCTTGTTTTACTCATGTTATCGGGAGATTGATCAATACTCACCCTTTTTACCTAATATCTTCCCTAGGGAGTAATTCAAGAAACATTTTTATGCTCTTTGTTTAATTTTACCTTTGTACAATCAAACTAAAGCATAAAAACAAGGTGATTTTGTAGTGAACCCATCCCTTTAAGTTTTTAGCCGCTGTGGAAACCCTTTATTTATCCCTTATTTTCACACGGACAAATGCCTTCTAACCAGTGAGTTTGTGCACCTTCTTGATTGTTTTGTGAATTACGCTTATATATAACCACGTCGGTGTGTTTTGCGGTGCCCCATTTATTGTCTTGATGTTTCAGAGTTGCTCCGCTGCCCCAGACAGAATCAGAGCGTTACGCGCATTCAAACAATTGTCTTCGGAATATCCCGAAAGAAAATGGCGACTTATTCTGGCGAACATTACAAGGGAGGAACTTAACACATGCAGGGAACAATTTATTGCAAGGTTCGATTTTGTCTGTGTTTTGAAACTGTTTTATAGGTACGAGTATTGTGTGTTTTAATTCTACTGTAAGTAGTTAAAGTAACACATATTGTATTCGATAGATTTTTCAGTAATTTAAAGCGAAATACCGGTCGGTTTGTGAAACGCATCTCGGACAATTGAATTTTTACGTATTTATTCTAATTTTTCTTCATTTGTATATGCTGCATAAGAAAGCTGGTGTACTCGATGTATTTCAAAAACCGGCCGGTGTTTCGCTTTAAGTAATGTTTTCAGAGTTGCGGAACCGGCCTCCTCTGTTTTGGACGATTCCCTTGCCTGTGTCCTGTGGTTCGCAATCAGAGCAAGCGGACAACTTTTCGATCTAAATTCTGGAGTATTTGGGGATGAGGTTATCTGGTAAGTCATTTCAATGTATCACCAAGTGTTTAAAGCGGTATAACATCCGATTTCTGATACTTCAAAAACCGGCTGTTATGTCGCTTTAATGTTGTGCTCACATTTAAGACGAATACCTCCTTTGAAGAATGGGAAAGCACTACTGTTGGTCATTGAACATAAAATATCGCATCGTGAATTTTATGTATTTGATAGTGACCGTGACCGATGACCGAAACATAGATACATTAGGTTACCATAACCTAATGTATCTCCATGGGGATGGGATTATGAATGTGTTGTTTCAGTTCGCCATCCAGTAGTGCTTTTGTGGGTTCGGGAGCTGATGAACTCTTTGCGGGATATGCTCGACATAGGACGGCCTATGAAAGGGTAAGTTACTAATAAGTGTAACGAGTTTTTACATTTTTACTTTATCACGTAAAGGCGTTTTAACAGTCGGATCTTTATCTTTCATTTACTGTGTTCGACCAATGATCTTATGGGTACTGTATTGTATTGTTAATACTTGATTATCATTTTTCATTTCACAAACTCTTTTCTGTTCAGTTTATATCGCTGTCCTTGTTTCGTTTTACTGGCTGACTCTTTGGTTATTATATCGCTCGTTTGTTATAGCACGGCTATGAAAAGGTGGCCGAAGAATGTGAAACAGAATTGCTGCGCCTCGGCAGCAGAAATGGAGGGAGGGATGCTAGAGTGGCAGCACAACATGGGAGGAAGTTGTGGTGCGCCTTTTTGTGTTGCTTATTATTTATTATGGAATGGTGACTTATTTGTCAAATACAGTAATGTACATTAAAGCGAAATGCTAGCCTCTTTGGAAAATTTGCATATGATAAGCAAATCCTATGTATCCGATGCTAATTTTGTACGATTGCCGTGGACGATCGTACAAAATTAGCATAGGATACATAGGATTTGCTTATCATATGCAAATTTTCCAAAGAGGCTAGCATTTCGCTTTAAGAGGATAAATGCTTTTGTCGCGTATAGTGGTGCACCATGGGAATATTCAGTGACGGCTGACGACCGATGGACATTCTGTATGTTGAGAGAGTATTGGGAGAGAGGTGAAAGATGTCGAAGAGAGCTTGAAAGAGAGGGTTAACGGGAGCAGAGAGAGAGAGAGAGAGAGAGAGAGAGGGGGGAGAGAGAGAGAACTAATAATTATGAATTACGGGAATCTTTAGCTCTTATTCTATCGTTTTCAGTGCCCCTCTGCTTGATGACAGTCTTGTTGAGTGGAGCAACAATCTTCCAATACTCGCCAAATCGGACCTTGCACTTCCACGGGGGCAAGGAGAAAAGATTATTATTAGAAGGGTAGGTTTGACCAAAATTTTTTTGTACTTTGTAGTTGCTTCAGCAAAATACCAAATCAAAGGGGCTATGCGCATTGTACGAGTTTGGCTGTAGCATTCTGAGATAGGCGTCGATCAGGCATTGATGGAATCCGTCGCACGCGGCGCGCACCTAAGACATTGCGTTTCTGCGTATCACCGTTCGGGGCGCGGTAGGTGTGACACGTGGGGCGCGGTAGAGGTGTGACACGTGGGAGCGCGGTAGAGGTGTGACACGTGGGGGCGCGTTAGAGGTGTGACACGTGGGGCGCGGTAGAGGTGTGACACGTGGGGGCGCGGTAGAGGTGTGACGCGGTAGAGGTGTGACACATGGTGGCGCGGTAGACGCGGTAGAGGTGTGACACATGGGGGCGCGGTAGAGGTGTGACACGTGGGGGCGCGGTAGAGGTGTGACACATGGTGGCGCGGTAGAGGTGTGACACGTGGGGGCGCGGTAGAGGTGTGACACATGGTGGCGCGGTAGAGGTGTGACACGTGGTGGCGCGGTAGAGGTGTGACACGTGGGGCGCGGTAGAGGTGTGATACATACGTGGGGGCGCGGTAGAGGTGTGATACATACGTGGGGGCGCGGTAGAGGTGTGACACGTGGGGCGCGGTAGAGGTGTGACACATGTGCATATTGTCGGGGTATGGACCATCGCTAGCATTTGCTGCCGCTTCATCGCGTGTAGTTTCAGGCTACATTAGCGCAACTAGAAAATTCTGTACCTTTTCAGATATTGAGTGATCTTAAATTCCCAAGTGATGCTCCTAAACAGGCGATGCAGTTCGGTTCCAGAATGGCAAAGATTGATAACGCACACAAAAATGTGAAGGTATGCCTCTGTAAATCGTGTGTTATCACCCCTTTAAAAATATTCACTCCACTCCGACATTTACTCGTTTTATTGTACAGATTCAGATTTTTTTTTTGTTCTTTCAGGGTTCGGATGCCTCCACAAACATCAAACGGGTTATCAGTCCCTGTGATAAACAGATACGTGTTTTTGAATAAAGTGATTCGTTGTATTTAGTCTTTTTTCTGCGTGATTAATGTGAATATGTGTGTTGTCGTTGTGAAAATGTGTTCGCAACCTTGTGGTATGTTATGATATGTATTTTGAGAACCCTTCGTGTACATACCAAAAGCATCCCATTAATTTCGCCTACCATGATTCGTCAAAAGCGGAACTTTTTGGAAAATGTTCCAACTAATTTCTTCAAGGGAAAGGAATGCGATTCTTTTTTTGGGACTGCGAGTTCGTCCTTGAAACGCGCAATGTTGATCTTTCGTTATCATCAAATTATCGCTTCTTTTGCCCCTCTTGATTGTAGTCGATTCTCTATCTCTATTTCTCGCTCTCTCCTTCTGTTCTTCTCACTTTCTTAATTCTCGCTCGTAACTTCCAATAGTAAAATTTCAACAACTTTTCATTTTCTCGCCTTTATTTCCTAATATGAACTCACATAGTCTATTTATTGACACAAACAATAACCAGAGGCCGAAGAAGAAATCCGTGAGTTGTTTTCATTCAATTTTATTATATGACACGTGGTTTTGAATCGCGCGTTGGTTAACTTTAATCATGTATAACGTTTTCCAGTTAGAGCTGAGATGGGGCACAGAAATTTGCATATAATACAAGGAGAGGTGGCTTTCCAGCACGCACCACGTGCCACACCGCTTTAAACATTTGGACGATTGCCTAGATGATTGATATTTTTCAGATTAAATCGCTTTTGTCTGCGCATCGTCCATTTCTATTTTCATTGGTAATCAAACTTTTACTAGCACATTTACTTCTGGCAATAATTTACTCGGACAACGGATTGTCAGAAACTGTTGTATACGGTAGGCCTATGTAAATTTGCATAAAGGGGCGGGACTTCCACTGCACTACTGTATTTCCATGTATTATGCAAATGCCTAGTTTGTAAAACAATTTGCATTAAATGTTCCTGTAACTGCTTAGCAAACTACGTTCAATAATGTTTCAAGTTAGTAAAAAAACTAATTCTATGAGTAGCAGCTTTTAATTATTCATTTTTGCTGTATACTATAAATTCTGATGTTGGGAGCTACTCCGAATTTTTCAGGATTTTGCTTGCTTTACAGCGTCGCGTTTCCAGTTTATCTCCTCACAATTTCTGCTATTCTACGGCAGGTAAACTTATTTTGTGGATGTTTAGTTGTAATTATGAGTGCTACTGTGAACTGTGAAGTGTGGAAACCTTTACTTATTCATATTGTGAAAGCAACTTGTTAAACGTGTAATGTTGAAGAATATTCTTGAACTTATAAACTCTTGACGCGGCAGTGTTGCGCCATTTTGAAACCCCATGAAAATTTGAGGTCATGTTGTTTCCACTAATTGTGAGGCGTCGCGCGGCGTGATATCGGCTAGCCCAATTGCGCGCCATTTCTATACCGCGTGATGTGCATTTTGGACGTCAGTGTTCATGCGGCACGCGAGCCAAGTTTCCTCAGTTTGTTTCCAAACTATCATATATTCCAAACTCCTTCCCTTTTCAGAGTGTCTTCCTGTTCTGTCCTGGTTTCGTGTTCTCCATTATTTCTGTATTTCTCTTCTATGTCAATGTTTTCGTGTCGGCTCTTCGTTATCTCGAACTTCCCAGAGAAAGCGAATCAGAAAGAAATCGCATTCGCCATTTCACTATGGTTGTTCAGGTGAGTAGGAGAAGAAAGTTAGGAGTAGAGCTTGGTCTGTCACTAATGGATGGTATGATCTGCAACGACTGCGATGATTACATACACTGTATGTATACAATGGTGAAACTCGGGTGATGCGCGAAAGACTGGCGCGAAAATTTCGGGTGGCGAACGGTAGGCGCGACGAGTGCACGGAAATGCATGCAAAACCTGATAAGAAAAAAGGCTGCGACTTTGACCCATCGTCGGGAGTTTTTCGCGAAAGGGCAATCAAGAGCCCTCGCGAAAACTAGGCGAAGTGCGCAGCGAGATGCAGGCGCATCACATTTTTTCGCCGCGAACCGAGTTTCACGTTGTAATGTGCCGTAAAAATAATTTCAGATAAGTCTCGCCTTCGCGGATACAATATTATTGATGAATTTGTGTCAATCATTATCTGTGCTTTTCAATCAAATGCAGAGAGAGGAAGGGCATGAAGATGATGATACACAAGTGGGTTTGGATTGAATATGTGTTCTACTTTGGATCAGTTGGAATTATTAGCTGATAAAAAACAATAATTGATAATTACCAGATTTCATCACTTTTCGCGTTTTGGCTTTAGTGAACGTGCAGACTCTTCTTACAGTATACTAAATACCAATACCAGACATAAGTTAGTGAACTCAAACTACAGTATTCCTCATCATATAGACAAATAATTCAGTTTAATTTATTGGAATTGCAAGTGATGAGTTGGCATCCGCATCTGTATATCATGTTTCTTCAATAATTATCCCTACAATGCGAAAGTCGGTTGGTGCGCGGCGAAAAAAGGGGGGTTCGCCCAGGTTTCGCCGCGCGCTTCGCCCAGTCTTCGCCCGACGAGCGCCTGGCCTGGTATACCAAGAAACAAGGCAGACAAAGAGGACGCGTGGCGCTTTCGCCCAATCTTCGCCCAGTTTTCGCGAATGGGTAGTCAATACACTCGCTCGGACCTGGCGAGGGTCCAGCGAAGACTTGGCGAAACCCTTTTTCCGCCGCGCACCAATCGAGTTTCGTCAGTGATGTCCATAAACTTCCTTTCAGACAATTAATTCTGATTGGACTATCAATGACCACAAAGGCGAGCCAATACGACCTCGGTGGACAAAAGGGGGTATCTGCTGAATATGGTAAGTTGACTTGCAGAAAAAATTACCATATTTGTTTTCATTTGATCATTACGACCTCAAGCACTCGTATATTGTACAACTACTGCATCGCCTTCTCCTAACAATAATTAACTCTATCCGGTGCACATTTCCATTACGCAGACGTTCAGCTATTTCAAATGTGTGAAATTATCACCATTTATTTGACACTGTTTTGCCAGGTCTTGCTTCTGTGCGGCTAACTTCCTAGCGACAATTCGAAACCAACCAATTGCGTCATGGTTTTCACTTACGCATTCTTCTTTCACTGATCTCAAATACAACGGATATGTTAATAAACATTTATAATGAATGTCTTGACAAAATATAGGGTAACAAAAATGCAAAGAGATCGTTAAACCATCGATCAAAATGAGGGATACTTAGGAATTTAGGAACAAATATACAGCAAAGACACAAAAGGCAGGAAATACTGGAGTTCGCGAGGCAAAAACATAAAGAGCTAACAAAACAACTGATTAGGGTAGCCACGTTTCTTGCGGATATGTCAAAATGTGCATAAAAACGGATCCAGGTGAAAAACTGTAATCCACGTCTACTACTACGTTCTCAGGCGCGCAGCGCGCAAACGTGTAACCGCGTCCGCGAAAAAGAGATGTCTTTTTTAATATGGAAAGGCAGAGACGCAGAAAAGAGGTTTCTCTGTGTCTCGAATTTTTCAATGCAAATTTGCAATCTTTTCCAGCGGAAGCGGCAACGCATTTCCGCACTGCGCGCCTGAGGACACTAGTACGCAAAGACGATCACCAAACTCCAAGCAAATATGTGTATCACAAAAGGGGGCCAATAACATAAACGTCTAATGTACAACAAAATGGTAAAAGGCACTGATCGTACTCAAACTTCAAACTCTAATCTGAGAATGAGCGAGGACAAGGAATGAAAAACAATATGAAGGGAAACCCCATTCTTCATTCCTCATGAATTGTTCAAAGTCCTCCAAAAATAGGGGTTCTGCTGGAAACGACGCGAGAAGTTGGTGAACCTAAAGAACACGATCAACATCCTGTATTACACGGCGGAAACCCCGCGCCATCGCAGCGCACAAACATAGGGGCGGACCTAGGTCGCGTAGCGCCGCAGTGAGTGCGAGCGCGCCACATGTGACCAATTCCAGCTGCGCATCTTTTAGGGGAGGCGCGGCAAATGCGACACATGTACGCCTAAGGTGCGCTATCGGGCGTTCGCGCACTCTAGAGAGGTTGCGCCACCCCGATGCATCGGACCCTCATTTTGTTAGTTTCCGTTTGCCAATATGTTATTCTTAATTCTTCATGCTTGTGTTATTGTACGTAATGTTTTTCATAAATTCAATGCTTTCTTGTAAAGAATGTTACCATTGCTGAAGTGCCGTTAGTGGGATATATTCTGCAAATCCAAGTCCATCAGGCCGGGACAAACGAACGGTATACGACTGAAACATAAAGGAATTCAAAGCGGACTGCACTTGGTTTTGAAACATGTGCTGGGCTATTTATGGCCACGTATTATATGCATGTGCTCCATTCTCTGTCAGAAATTAGCATACAATACATCTGCGAGTACCACCAAATTTTCACGAACCACGTGTCATACCACTTGAAAGAGTCCACAATCTCATGTAACAGAAAAAAAGACGAAAATGCGAAAAGATAATTTTACCTGTGCATGGTTGACAAGATTCTGCACCATTTTGTCCGCGAACTCCTCCAGAGTCGACTGAAATAAAACATATCAACTGAATCGTGCCATGAAAGAATCTTACACTACGAATGGGTGGGAATGTGGTAGAGGTGTTATATGTAGTACATATCTAAGCGAGTGCGTTTTACCAACTAGTCTAAAAAAAGTACAATCATTAGTTAGAACAGTTAGTGATATAAGGACTATGTATGCATGCATTATATTAAACGATATTCTTTAAAGCGAAATACCGGCCGGTTCTTGAAGCGCATCGTGGACAACTGAATTCTTACTCGTTTATGCTAATTTGCTCGAATTTGGCTCGATTTTTTACTATAGTTTATGTTCATTTGCATAAGCTGCATAAGAATGCGGGTGTACTCGATGTGTTTCAAAAACCGGCCGGTATTTGGCTTTACCGTTGTACGTCAATGTTTGCAATTAACTACCGTAGTCTCGTAAATCAGTAATCAATAGTCGGCTACCTGATTAGTCACTTGGGTTCCCGCAGACGGTGTGCGCGCCTGGATTTCTGATAGAGCCTCGACCTGCAAAGCAATGAAAAGTGAATACCGTAGCGCCAGTACATTGATGACAAAAAGTCCAGGGGCCATATTCACCACTCTTTTCCCCAAGGGGAATTCCCCGTCCTTTTCTTTGCGTCTCTCACATTAGAATGCTATTTTCTGTCCCCAGGGACTATTTGCCCGCGGGAATCGGAGTGGTGAACACGGGCTCTGATACTTGTTTTATGAATCAAATGCGTCTGTATTTCATAACGATGAGTTCACAATCATCAGCGACAATCTCTCATAAGTATGCATTTCGGAAAGCCAACAGATATCATGAAATCATACATATATTATGTAAAACAAATTCATTCAACGCTGCTTGCCTGGTCATTTTTGTTAGAAGTCCAAAAATCGAAATACATCTACTACAAAGTAATCACTACAAACATTCCCAAACGATCTATCACACTAGTAGTGATTACTTTGTGAAGTATCTGAGTATTTCTCCCTACAAAAGTTGACAATAAGAGATGTAATAATGAATTTTCATAAACGAGATGAGGAACATTATGGTTCAAGCCTTCCAGCCTTCATGGTTTCAATATTAGCTACAGTACACACGAAGGGAAATCCGATATATACCCGATTTTTGAAAAAAAAAACGATTCCCGATTATTTCGAAAACCCCGATATGTATCCAATCACAGCCCGTTTATTTGAGGGTCTTGAGCGGTCACATGTCGGCGTTTTTAAATTCCCCGTTACAGTCCTAGGAAACCTTTGGAAACTTGGGGAAAATTTTAGAGGCCAAACGAGCGGAACTGTCCGAAGTCAGTGGTCTACCGACTACCGTAATCAAGTAACCATAACTTCACAAGCCAACAAGTAAACTTCATCAAATTACCTGAATTCCGAGTTGAGCAGAGCCATGAGTTCCAACGTTGAAGAAACTGCTACCAAATACACCACTGTGCTGGGCATCTGCCTTGTGAAGCTATAATACATACAAACCAATCATAATGCAATTTTTCACAAACGCACAGAGTTCAATATGTTCACTGAAAACTGTAACGTTTCCTTGTACAAGTCCCACTTATTGAGAGCAAAGTATTGCTAACACTATTGGTAACGCTAAAAAGATAACGAAAAACTAACCTGCGCCACTTTAAAAATCGCACTCGGCTTCTCGTTACTGATGAATCCAAGGTAATGCCAGTTTGATTCCACACCATTCGGAAGGGGCCACCGAATGTACACTAAAATAATCAGACATTATCTTCTACCATTACACTGAGGAAACTTGGCCGGTGCGCGGCCTAGACTGCGCACGAAATGGGTGGGCCGCCGTGTGCATGCCCACCCATTTTCTGTGGGCCACGCACCGGCCAAAGTTTCGCGTTGTAAAAGTTCGCCGCACTGCTTACCCGTTTATATCCGGCTAAACTGTTAGTATACTTTTAACCTAAAAAATCCTAGCATGTTCGAGAGTGTCTTCAAACGTACACTCGACGCACTGTATAAAAACATAGATCCTATTCCAACCTGAACCCCCAGCACCGGTCGGAAAGGGCTGAACTCCAGTGAGGAATACGACCACGTGGTTTATCGAATCAGCATCGGGAATCTCGGTTACTGCCTCCCTCTCACCCGCTTGAACAAAATTAGTCTGAAGCTGAAAAACTGGGGTTTAATCATAAGCTTACAACTGAATTTCATACGGTAAGGGTTCCCGGATAATCTATTTCGTACTCCGCAACCAAGTGAGTTAGGTATAAAGTTTCGGGACCATTTAACACCCAAACCAAAACACGCACCCGGCATCGTTCCCCACAAGTTACCGTAGGTCGTCACAGACAATTTAGCCCGAAAAGATATTACGGCTTTATTTCAGTTCACTTTGCGCACTTTCTCGTACTATTTTTGACGTGTGACGCGCATAGACGCATAGCTTCAGCTTAATTATGGTTTTTTTTCCAAGTATGCTTAAACTCTATACAGTATTTTGGAACTATATAAGAATATTTTTTTATATCTCTTATGGCAGTATTGTACCTACTTTGGGAAATTTGCATACGATACCACTTCCTATGTATCCTATGCATATTGTTGGTGCCCTTCCAAAGCTTCCGGCACCAAGATTACCTGGGAGACATAGGATATGCGTATCACATGCAAATTTTCCAAAGTAGATGAAATACTGTAAACATTCATGTTCAGTTCCAAAATACGGTAATTTGACAGAAACACGTTTTATAGCAAACTTGGAAACACCACTATACTGATATGCATCCAAAAACGCAAGCATGACTACGGAAATCGTGTCGATGTCAGAACTACCCGCCGTTGAGGAGTGCTGTTTTCATAGCATTTTTCTGCCTACATTAGTCACAATTTTTCGGGCATAAGGCTGCCATTCTATGTCGTCACAATTGGCAATACACACGACATGGGGGATATATGGTGGAAGTCCAAGAAAACGCATTTTGGGAGGTGACATTGAAGCTGTGCTATGCAATTATTGAAATCAACCTTCTGCGCAGCGGCGTTTGAAAATGAAAGTGTTAAAGACACACATTTTGCGAATAGACACACTTACATCACAAGCATGGCAACTTACCAATCGTCCTGCAACGACAACACCGAAAATGTTTTCTGCCATGAATCACTGCAATACAATATTGGTAAAAAGAACAGAAATTACTTCAACTGGACTACCACTGGCCTTCACCAAAGATGTGAACGAGACGTTACGTAAAGTTTCACATTAAAAAACAACTAATATGTGTTAAATATTTATTTGCAACATGAACAAATAGGAATGAGATCGCAATAAATTAATAACGTTGTTGAGCTCCCCAAGTACCTCCCGTCGTTGCAGCGGCACCAGTAGCCGCGGCCGGTTGTGCTCCCCATTGTTGCTGACCACTCTGCTGCCATCCGGCGCCAGCTTGTTGTCCCCAACCACCGGCAGCTGGCTGTAATTAATACGCATGATTTTTTTTCTGACAGAGATATTAGCCAATTTGGGTCGAATCGGAAACGATTAAGTGAGTGGCCCAATTCCTGCATATACGCTTCAAACATGCTACGTAAGACATCATATTCAAAAGCATTGCGAACATACCGACCAAAAAATGGGGCTACATGTAGACCCAAGAGAGTAAAACAAACCTGTTGTCCCCATCCACCAGCTGCTGCTGCATCTCCCCAGCCTCCTCCTTGTTGAGCGCCATATGCACCTCCGCCATAGCCGGCTTGTCCATATCCCGCTTGAGCGCCATAACCAGCACCTTGAGCACCGTATCCTCCACCATAACTTGCACCGGTTCTTCCGCCTAAAAAAACAATAGTTGAGAATTATTCAAGACAAAATACCTCCCAGATTTTTCACCTCTCAACGATCCATACCCTTCTAATGCAATGTTTTTTCATACATCATGTTCCTAATTGCCACACTCACTCACTACCAAGCCGTCGTAAATGGTAAGTTACAACATTCAACAATAAAAAAAACGATGCTCACCGCGACCGCCATATCCTCCTGCAGCACCCGCATATCCACCAGCGTATCCTCCTCTCATGTCTCCACGTGAACGTCCGGACCTATCACTACGATCCCGTTGCATTTGTGCTCTGTTCATTTCATCTTTGCTGAGTGCTTTCTTCACATCACACCGGTGTCCTCCGATCTGATGACTCTTCTCCAAAACACACTGGTCCACTGGGTCATAATCATCAAAAGTGACAAAGCCAAAACCACGTGGCTTGCCAGTGGTCTTGTCAGTTACAATTTCAGTCTTCTCAACGTTTCCAAATTTGCAGAAGTAATCACGGAACATATCCTCAGTGTGATCCTCTCGTACACCACTGACGTACAGGCGTTTGCTGGACACATTGGCTTCATTACGGTTGCTTGCATCGCGAGGAACTGCGCGCTTAGGATCTACGGTCTTTCCATCAATAACATGCGGTCGGCCCTTCATGCAGCTGTCCACCTATAAGAAACATTGATTACAACACAGCACTTCACCAAAAAAATGAAATAATATTACGAAACTGGATAAATCCAATAAAAATTACAACGGACACAAGCACGCATATATTCACAATTTCATTTAAAAGAAAACTATTCACCATTTCGCGGCCTTTGAAAGTGACGAATCCAAAACCGCGGCTCCTCTTCGTGGCTGGATCACGCATGACAATAATATCTTCAATTTCTCCGAACTGGGAGTAGAACTCCTTCATCGATTCATCGGTCGTAGAGGTGGAGATTCCTCCAACGAAGATCTTCCGGAAAGACTCGCTCTCACCATTTTGCTGTTCCTAAACACGTTCGTTCATCATACACGTTAAAACAAATATAGACACAAGCACTAACTAACGACGAATATCGCAAAATAACGTAACCAAACCTATCATCGTAAGCTTACTTCGTGCTCAGCCATGTCTTCAGTTCACTAAGTCTTTCTTCAAGTAGTAACGTAGTAACGGGACTAGACTGGTAACGTAAGCTATAGCTTAAAAGCCAGTCCTAGGAAGTAGTCCTATGTGAGCAAAAACCTAAAGAAGTGTGTCATAAACGAAGCCTGTGAGTAAATACAATCAAGCACCAAGCGAGAAAAATTAAACAAACCAACTGCGTTCAGTAACAGAATAAAAAAACATACCTCACAGACCACAGCCAACAACGGTACCAAATGAGCTCTTCGAGGTCAAATGGAAGACGCGGTTCGCTCAACGCAGCCGATGGTTAGCGTCACGGCTCGAAAAGAGCGGGTCTTTAAAAAATATACAGTATACATGGTAGTATGTGTTTTAGCTGCAGCGTTGCATTTTTTGCCAGCTGCTGCGCGAAGACGATCGACTGTAGTTTCTTTTTCTTTTGTCTTCTTTTTGCCAAGACGTGTTTGTGTTATTCATTATGTTGTTATATTTTCAGATTGATTAATCGGTCCTGTTCATGGTACGGTGGCATGTCATACTATAATGCTTATATGGGCAACATCAAATGTGAGGGACGAGTGAACCGCGTCGATGTGCGAAGCATGTTCATTGAAACTACGTAGGTTTTCTTCAAGGCACTTTATTCCATCTCTTGACGTGGACATATTGTGCTAGCAAAGGGAGAGTATGGTGGTTAACACCTTTCAGGCGGGAGAATGTTAGTCACGTTTAGTATAGCCCCTCAAAGTACTTTTCCAATTCATTGCTCACTGCATCACCGCGTTGTGAAGTATCGTATATTATACGTTTTAAGTCACGGACCTGTCTTCTGTCCGTTTGCAATCGTCAATGAACCCGGAAGGATGCCGTTTCCTTCTTGTTCCGATCTTCGAGAAATGTTTGCTTCCGGGGACATTGTTCACCTTACAGCAAGCAGACAACCGCCAAGGAATGGATGCGAATATATTGCCACCAAAGTAAGAATTGAATCCCTCTTGCATTTTTCGAAAATCTGTACATTACACAGCGTGTAGTAGTGTCAATCGCCGACTCGCTGAGTATTGATTTGTATTTACAACTGAATAAATCGAGTTTTTAGGTTCGCAAAGTGAACAACATCCTGCGGTATGTGCCTGGCAATAACACCCCAAATGCGGAGCCACGGAAGAATGAGGTCTTTTTTTATATGTTTGGGGGTGTTTTTTCACAATGTTTAAAGGGACAGGCCCATCAAAATAAACCTATATTTACGATACGTTCATAATGACTATCAAGCATTTTTATTACAATATATACAAACTAAATTTCACCATTATTTGCCCTGGAAAACATTTTTCCAATGCGCTCAACGCATATGTATACCATAAAAGTGCAGGTTTCAAAGCTATATATGCAAATTTTAATCGCATTATAATTTCACGATAAATCTGCATAGACGACAAGGATATTTGCGGCTTTACGGTATACATTTAAGCTGAGCGCATCGTAAAGAAGTTTTCCATGGCAAATAAATGTGAAATTTAGTTTGTATATATTGTAATAAAAATGTTTGATAGTCATTATGAACGTATCGTAAATATAGGTTTACTTTGATGGGCCTGTCCCTTTAATGTCTCGTCCTGATGTTTTATGCATCACAAGTGGTAAACAAACATCGATTTCTGTGCATTTATCAGTGTTGATCTTTGTGTTTTAGGTAATTGTTCTAACCAACGTTACGGATTCCTTGGCATTTGCGAAGAGTGAGAATGTTGGTGAAGTGTTCATCCCCGGTGCTGCATTTTCGGATACAAGGGTTAGTTCTTTTATACATGAAAATTCACTATACTTCTGCCAATTCATTCAAAGAAAATAAGTAGGTCATCCTCTTTCCGATTCGGGGGAATTATACGAAACTCAATTTCTAAATTCTGAAAACCAATTGTAGCGCGCTTCCTAAAACAATGGAGTCTATGGAGAGATGCTGACAGTATTCTTGTTTTCCAGGGAACTAAGCTAACAACGTATCTGCACGTCGGGGACTACGTCATGGCTGATGTTCGTCCACAAAGCTCTAAGAATGGTTGTTCATGGATTGCCATTACTGCGACGCCTATGGTCCCGAACACCGCCCCATTCTCAGGTAGGTAGGGTTCACGGGTTTCATTATTTGGCAACTGATCAACATAATTACAAGAGGATTATTGGCAACTTTGGTGCACTACGTCGCGTGCACCATAGTCAGCAAGGCTTTGTACGAAGGGGGTTAAACGATATGTTTCACTCAAATGTGTGAATCCGGATACGTAAAATCCAAGCGGAAAATATATTTGGTGTGTGTTTTACGCACCCGCACCTATTTGCGCCCAGCACTTCATCATGGTCATATTGCACTAACTAATGTAGTTTACGTTTTCAGGGACCGGACGCATTCTGGAACTACACCCTTTTCAAGCAGTTGCGATGTGTTCAAACATTGGACGGGTATGTTTTTTCATTCTTTTATATGCCCTCAGCTTATCATTGTGGTGTGGAATTCAAATCGATGGTATAGTGCATTTGACTACACTCGGTTATGACTTATACAGTAGTATACTGTGGTAATAGTGCTATTTCGATGTAGCCTGTAGCGTCGCAACTATATGTTATCCCACACACTATATGTGATTGTCGGTGTATAGTTGCACATTATTTCAACTTCTCCCTTGTCGTAAATCTGCCCATTCTTCTAGGTAGAATGCCACGTGTTAACGTGGGTCGGTGGAGACGACGGTGGGAAAGCAACATCACTCACGGATCTACTTCGTGTGGGTAAGACATTGTTTCCATCTATTTGAACCGCCAAGTATCGACCGACGAACACGTTGTGGTTGTGGTCCAACGCAACACAGGAGTGACAGTTCGTGCGTTGTTTGCATATATAAAGATTAAGGTATGTAACATTGTGTTTCATCCATATCTACGCTTTTCTGATGGTCTTCTAGTCTTCTTTATCAAATCATGTCGTTTCCGGGGCTTTTCAGCTTTTGAAGCGATGCAGCTTTAGTATAATTCCTTGCATTCGTAATGTTCTAGGAGATGAAGTCCGTTTGGAGGCAGTATTCCGTGATGGTCGTTATAGTGCGAGTCGATGGGTGCGTGCCCCATGCAGTCTTCCAGCCATGCAACCAATTCAAATCGTTCACACGAACACACAAACGGCGCCCTCTGTAGCTGATTTGCTATTCAGGTATGTGCTTTGATTGGTTTATTCATGCATATTAGTTTATTCGTTTTCGTTTGGTCAGTAGTTCTACCTACGACTTTCCGTACTGGATTGTTGTGCGCTACGCCCAGTTGTTCTTGAATTCCGTCATTCACCTATAATCTCCGTTTTCTTTCGCTCATCAAATCACTTTGATTTCAAAAGGATTTTCTGCCACTTTACCCGCATGGCTAGTCACCACATGTAAATTTATTAGAACATGCAAAGTAATCTCTGTTGGTGTAGTTTACACACATTGAAGTTTATTATTGTTGCTTAAAGCGAAATACCGGCCGGTTTTTTATCTCAAATACCAGCATTCTTATACATTTATGCTAAAAGGGGTCTATTGGGGTCTATTTTTTATTCAAATTTATGCTCATTTGCATATGAAGCATGGGAAAGCAGGGAGTACTAGATGCGTTTCAAAAACCGGCCGGTATTTCGCTTTTCGCTTTAAATCCGCTCTCATTATAAATATGAACATATCGTATATTTTCAGAAGCATTGACGAAGAACTTCTGGAGCATCTGGGAAGGAGAAAACCGGTGCTGAGGAACCTGGTGGAACAATCGAAATTTGATTTTAATTAGTGGATTTCTTATACTATATTTGCTGAAACTCACCTCAGAGGCCGTAATCACCACTCAATTCTCTCGGGAAATATTGCCTGGGGACAGAAAATAGCATTATGTAGAGTGGCAGAGATCGCGGAACTGAGTCGTGAATCACCTCTATTTTTTGTAAATTTTGCTATAAGCATATTTTTCCTGGGTACAATACATGGTCATGGCGTGAAGGGTTGGTGTTTTCGTGGTCCATAATTTATGCATATGTATATAAGTTTGTAGTTGCTTAGGTTTTTGATGTTGCATGATATTTAAACAGTAACTTATTTAAGAACTTTCCGTAACTTATTTAAGAGCCTTTGTCCCTGTGCCTTATTGTTGAATTTAAAATTGATTGTATAATTGATTGATTTTGTTTGTTACTAATAAAACTGGTTGTACATACATTAGTCGCGTACGTATACGTAGGGAGCACATCGAAGACGCGAACATATGAAAACGTGGAGAAAACTGAACAAATTGTTACAGGAAAGCTGGGAAATCAGTTGGTAAACCTTTTGGGTTTGGCTTTGTGACTTTGACACCGCTGACGGAAACAAACTTTATTTATTAGGTTGCAAAAGGAAAACCCAACATTTTTGCGACGTACTTTTGTAACTATAGGGTAATGAATTCCGGAGGATCTTTCAGATTTTCATACGATTTTTAAAAACATTTTAAACCCTGTCAACTGGACTAATTTTATAAATGAGAGAGTTCAGAGTCCAAACATTGCCAGTTGTTATGAAAGGACAACTGCCCAACCCATCCCTTGAATGCTGACCACCGGGACATCTACTTCTCTTCAGATGCTGTACTCTATGACATTAGTCTAATCGTCAGTGCCATCTTTACCAAAGAACAGGAAACCAGATCCCTCACACAAACAACCATCGCTTTGTATTTCGCTGTAGTATCAACATTATTCCCTTTAATTCGAATTAAAATAATTAGAAGCTAGAGATTTATTGATTTTTTAAACAAAAGACCATACAGCTTCAGTACGAGTAACACAATTTATTCAATTTAATAAACAACTTAAGTTTCACCAAATTTAATTAATTGTGTAAGGTGTAAGTAATAGCTTTATTTTTATTTTTCCTGCTTACATAAATTTTACTGGAAAATGATGCAAAAATTTTTTTATAAACAAGACGACAATAACTATTCCGGCTCAAAAGTTATATTTAAAAATGTTTAATTACATAAAATATTAAACAATTAATTATTAATTTTCACTACAGTAAGCAGTAACTCTGAAATTTCACTTTATGCTAATTTGTCTGTATCTCTCCAACGAGCATGCTATTTCGCGTTGCACTTGTGATTGTTTTAAATTGTCCACTGGAGATATTGTGTACAGTATCCAAAGTATAATCTATAAATACCATTCATAAAATTATATTCTTATATATCTAAATCTAATTTCATAAATTACCCTATCTAGTTCCTAATGGGGGACGTTTCCATTGACTCCCTTTTAACAGTACAATCTTCTACACGGGTAATACTACAACACGCAAACTGGTTACGGTAAGCTTATTATTGATTTACTTATCATTTTTATTTTATTGATTATCATAACTCAAAGAGAGTATAGTGATCCGACAGTATTGCAAATAAAAGGGAAATGAAGGTGCTTTCTTCTATAATAAATGAAACTACAGAATTTGTAACTAACTATGGTTATATTGCAGAGTGGCTTTCAATCGTTTTTGTGTGAATGTCGAAGCGTGGCAATTGGTTTCATACAGTATTTCGCTGTGCTTTTTCGTCGCATGGATATGGTAACCTTTTCCAAATACTACAGTATGCTGGAGGCTTGTTTCTGAAAAAGGACAGATACAGATGTAAAAGAGTTTATGAACTCCTAATTGTATGATAAACTCTGATGCTTTCCGAAGGCTTCCCTGAGTGCGTATTCACCACTCCATTCCCCTTAGGCCTTAGGGAACTCCCCGTCTTTTTCTCTGCGTGTCTCACATTAGAATGATATTTTCTCCCTCCAGGGAATAGTTCCCCGAGGGAATCGGAATGGTGAATACTCTGAAGCAGGAAAGTATATTGTTCTTTTTTTGATAGGCCCACTATTTCGGAGATTTTAAGTAAAAGTATTTGGCTAGTTGGTTGTCATTACACTTGTTACAGTGTAAAATTTTGAAAATCGTTGGTTAATATAGGAATTTAATGAATACAATATCGCTGTAATTTAGTAAATTCCTCGCTGTGGATAAGCCTCTATTATGGATGATTAAATCTGCGGTCTACAGTTGTATGCGAACTCTTCCATGGGTTCGAACACAGGTAAGAATTGGATAGATTCAATTTTATTTAAAGCGAAATATCGGCCGTTTTTTGAAACGTATCGAGAACACCAGCGCTATTATGCAGCTTATGCTAATGAACATAAATTAGAATAAAAATCGAGCTAAATTCGAGCAAATTAGCATAAATACGTAAGAATTCAGTTGTCTACGATGCGTTTCAAAAACCGGCCCGTATTTGGCTTCGTGGCTTGTTGAATGACCGTACAAGTTATAGTGTGCCAAGCCAAGTGAACAGAGGATATCTCTCCTAGTGTGAATAACTCGATGGACAATAAAAAATATAGGATAACGTAATGTCATAAGGGTGTTTTTTATTTGGCCATTCTTCCAGATTGATGCGAGTTTAAAAAGAGCAAGGACAGAAATAGAGGAGGATATTCATCAAGCAGACTGGGTAGGAATTATATTATTTGTATCTTATCTGTAGTCTTATAATTAACAATAACTGGCGGTCTCCAGGTTTCGTAAGTTCAATGAAGGTTTGCATAGTTGGTGAAGAAAGCAGAACCCCTAAGCCTAAGGGCCCTAAGCCTAAGCCTGAATTATTTACCTTTTTGATAAAACTGTATGATACCATCATACCAATCAAATCTCGTTCAGCTTCGAGAATTCTACAAATTTATACCGGAACGTGGCCTCAGTGGGGAATCAATTGTGAATGAAGCAAGGTAAGTTATATTTATTTAGTTGGTGTAGATAACTCATTCTCTCTAGTTGACAGCAGTTTGTAGTACCAGAACTGGGTCTAAATTCTGAATGGAATGGGGCCCGATTCCACTTTACATTAGTATGCAGCTTTTTCACATGCAACTAACCAACTTGTTCCTTGTTATAGGTGTTGTGTTGTGATTATTGATTCTTCAGATCCTATCCGTAACATAAACATCTGTACTATTTTTTCAAAAACTGAATATTCAGACAATATGCGCAAATGGGGGAGAGGCTCGGACTTGGTACTGTACATGCAGATCCGCGCACTCGAGAGAAGGAAATGCATGCAATGTTACAGGTATTTGCAATTCTTTGTAAGTGATCTCATATGAGAGGCTAAAGTCTGCGAACCACATTTTTTTAAAGGGAGAGGCCCACGAGAAAAAAGTTTTCCTCAATTTACTTGCACGGAAAGTCCGGAATTTCAGAAATATTACTGTGAAAACCGCATTTCTTTGCACCTTAGAACACAGTTATTCCCCGGCAAACCGGGCAAACTGTTCTGCCAAGTACCGTAGTCAGAATCAATTTTTGCGCTTTTAGGGCATTAGAGTATTCGCAACGCTTTTTTTATTATCGTATGAATGATCTTTATTCGTTTAACCATTGTTATGAAGAGAAAGAAGGCTAGTGGATGGATATAAACCGTAAAAACGTTAGTGACTACGGTACCTGGTCGAACTGTTTGCCGGGGGATAACTCCATGAGTTCTAGGTGCAAAGAAATGCGGTTTTCACAGAAATATTTCTGAAATTCCGAACACTATGTGCAAGTAAATTGAGGAAAACTTTTTTCTCATGGGCCTCTCCCTTTAAAGAGACATTGATGTAGTGTGACCGGAAGCCACTGCAGATTCCAACAAAACCAACATTTTTACTAACAGTTCCTTTATATTTTCATGTGACCCCTAGTACTGATCCATATTGATGTATTCTGTTGTATTCTATAAATAGTTACCTTCACTCTCTTTCTTGTTTGCCTTCTTTAGGTGTTCGATATGTTCTCTTTCTCCGATCCACACCGTTCCGATGCCTTTCCTGGAGCACGCAAAATGGAAGCAGAAATTGTGAAAATGGTTTGTTTTAGTTGCGTGGAAACCAAGCCTAAGCCTAAGCCTAAGCCTAAGCCTAAGCTGTTTACAAAAAAAAAGAAACCCTTTTTTATATATAAAGAGCGTTTCATTAGTTGCTGTTCTAGACGGAGTATAAGGAGTCCGGCTACATTTTTTGCTGCTTATCTATGCTTGCAAGTTTATATTCTTCAGGTGACAGCCATGTTGCATGGTGATCATCATGCATGTGGTGTGGCAGTCTCAGGAGGCACAGAAGCTATATTACTGGCTTGTTTGGGTAAGGCTTTATTTTCTGTATTACGATTTACCATAGTGCTCATATGAACTACGTTCTCGTCGTAGTTCATATCACATGTGCATATTTTGTTTGTTATGTCCTCTAAAAATTTATCGATGGTGGTAACACACAGACGTTTACAAGGGTTTTTGAATGTATATTTCAATAGCTCAATGTATATGTACATTGTTGTGAAAAAAAATTTGATGTAAAAAATGCTTTTTAAATTCTGATTAATCTAAAGATGAACTTCTAGCCTACAAGAATGCCTCTCAATCCCGTGGCATCGTCCTGCCCAATATTGTAATTCCATCAACTGCACACCCAGCATTTGATAAGGCAGCCAATCTTTTTGGAATGTCCGTCACGAGGTATTCAAATTATCTTTTTACTTTTTATTCAAGCACTCTGTGCCTTGGTATTGTATTGTATCGGGTAATTTACATAGTAGACACAGCACAGCAAGGACTAAACGGAGGACATTTGCATTTTTTGATACTAAGATTTTCGCGGTAGAGACGGGGGCATAAGGCGTGCCACAAGTAAGTCAACTGGAATTGCTCACCGTTTGCGCACCCCTGGCGTCCCCACGCGCACTGGGTACTAAATTTACTCTTTCGCCCGTGCGACGGACATTTAGTTTTTTTGCGTCAAGTTTTACCAGGATAGTTCATACTAACGACTTTAGGGTTCTCGTTCGAGATGACGACAAAGTTGACATGCACGCGATGAGGCGGGCAATTACTGGAGATACTTGTATGTTGGCTGTCAGTGCGCCAAATCATGTGAGCGGTACCATGGATAACGTTGAGAAAGCGGCAGAGGTGAGCTATAATATCTTGATCCGATGTTGACCTCATATGTTAGTAGGGCTACCGTATTGCGGTGTTTTTGAAACCTCAGGAAATATTTTGTAGTGTCCAGTTTTCGTGAGTTTCTGAGGATTACTGGATCTATTTGGGAGCCCTTGAATAGTAGTTTCATGGGAAACCAAAAACCCTGATTTCGCCCCGATCAAGTCCCTCAAAAAATCGGGCTTTGATCGGGGCGAAATCGGGGTTTTCACTTTAATGTGTTGTAATGTTTAAATGTTTATTAGACTCTTAGAAAGAGCGCAACGCCAAAAGAGACGATGAAAGAATTCAATGATTTTAAAATTCAAAGTAGTAAATCAAAGATAGGACGAAAAAATGCATAGCATTATATATGTATATATATATATATATCACCAAAGATAAGACAGAAATTCCACAGAGAGTAGTTATAACTGACATATCAGCAAAGAAACTGTATTCACACAAGCAGCTAACAATTTTGTAGTTTTAGACTAGTTTAGCCACGTTACCTCAACACAAAACTACGTGCACACGATATCAGCAATCCTAAACGTGCCACACTCCAAAATACAACAGTATACTATAGCTGAACAATGTCAAGATAGCTCAGGGCCATAACACAACGAAAATTGGGACCTAGCATCAGAACCGCCCTCCGCCCGCAGGAGTCTGCATGCGCTACATAGCTAAACTAGTTTGAGTATTTAGAGTAAGGTTAATTGCTTGTGTGAAACCATTTTCTTATGAATATTCAGAATTAAGAGCATTCGTTGTTGTACCGTATTGTACCGAACCCGCATCTCAACTTCAAGAGTACTACCTCAATAATTCTGGATCCGTCGGTAATTTAACATGTGTCCGAGTCTAAAAATTTCTTCAAACCAAGTCACGGTAATACTAAAAAAATCGATCGATATCTCGTCTATTCCAGTTGGCGGCTCGTTTCTCTATTCCTCTTCATGTTGACGCATCTCTCGGCGGATTCCTTCTTCCGTTTATGGAATTTGCTGACTTTAAAAGTCCTTCATTTGATTTTCGTCTTCCTGGAGTTTCGTCAATCTCTGTGGATCTACACAGGGTGAGAGAGAGAGAGGGATGGAGAGAGAGAGGGAAAGAGAGAGAGAGGGAGAGAGAGGGAGAAAGAGGGAGAGAGAGGAATAGGGGTGAACGAGAGAGAGAGAGAGGGAGAGGGATGGAGAGAGAGAGGGAAAGAGAGAGAGAGAGAGAGAGAGGGAGAGAGATGGAGAGAGAGGGAGAAAGAGGGAGAGAGAGGAAGAGGGGTGAAAGAGAGAGAGAGAGAGAGGGAGAGAGAAAGAGGACAGCGAAATTGAAAGAAGAGAAAGCGAGAAAGAACTTACCATTTCAGTACGGTCAATGCCCCCGTCGTTGCTCTGTTCTTGTGTATAGAGATCGCACCTTCTTCCGGCATCAGTGTTTTACATCACCCGAGTGGAAAGGCGGAGTAGGTCTTCTTACTATTGTGATTATTATTTAGAGGCATTAAAATTTAGGATTTAATTTTGATCCTCTAGTCTTCCACTACACAGCACGCGAAATATGATTTTGCAAACATGTAGGCTAGTTCGGCACACTGTAATCGCAATCTTCTAATGTATGCATGTTATTCACCGTATATGGGGTTTCCAAGTATGCTGAAAATTTACCGTATCTTGGAACTACGCGAGAATATTTTTTTCATTTTTTATATTATATATGCAAGTTTCGTGCAGAAATACGGTAGTATTGACATAGTTACACCGAATTTATGGGATACTTGGTACCCCATTATTTCAATCCAACTATTCGGTTGCTTGTGATAAGTAATAGTTAGTATTGCGCTTCTTCGTTAGTTAATAAAGATCACTTGCAGGTCTATGCCACTCCAACTCTTCTCGGAGGCCGTGACGGTGGAGCAGTAGCCGCAGCCTGGTCCACGCTTCTATTGAAGGTTCGAGCAATTTCTAATTATAATTTTTTAAAGCGAAATAACTGTCAGTTTTTGAAACGTATTTCATTCTTAAAAGATGTATGCAAATGATTATAATCAGTCTAGTAATTTGCATACACTACATTGGAATATAGCATCTGCATATAGCATATGTTTCAAAATTGGCCGTTATACCGCTTTAAAAATGTGTTTACATAGTGATGTGAGCTGTGAATTCATTACGGGGTGGTGGTGGTTTGCCAGTTGCGCCGCAATGCCTTAGGAGCGCGCAATTGGCCAATGTTACTGTATTTGTTGTAATTTAGTGATTTGTTTATCTTAACTAAAAATAAGTAATAAAGTAATTTTAGGGAAGAGATGGATATATTGATGCGACGTCGAGAATTGTTGGGAGCACAAGGAAACTTGCTGAGGAAGCGCAAAGTAATAACTAGAGTTACAGTAACTCTATAGAACATATATTATTACTCTGGAGTTACAGTACCCCTGTAGAACTTTGCCAGAACTACCGTAATCATAGTTTACAAAAACTACCTTCCTATACGTGGTAGGTCCTATATATCTGGGTACTAGGATTTTTTACTTTTACAACGTATTTCCATTTTTCCTACGTCTGTTTTGTAGAGGTGGACGGTATCAAACTGATGGGCAGTCACCAACTCTGCATGGTCACTCTCAGGTCCGATCTCGTTAATATCTATGCGGTCTCCGACAAATTGGTAGAACGGGTATGTTTTCTTTTTAGATTTAATTCAGGATGATAAGTCTAGATAAATTTGTCAACGAGTATAGCAGAACACAGCCATTCTGACGCGTTCTGCCCAAACGGGTCTGAGGCCGTATTCACCAACACACGGGGAGCCCTCCCTAGGGTCACGAGCGCTCTGAATCTCTTCTGCTCCCGCGCTCTTTACGCACTCTTTACTCCCTAGGGGAGGCCAGGGAGGGCTCCCTGCGGGGTGAATACGGCCTCTGGTGTGGAGCTAACCAGCGTTACCGGCCGACAAGCTCGTTGCCTGTTGAGCTAAACGTAGCGCTTTCACCTAACCAATACTAAATGATCCTAGCTTTCCTGATTATGAGATGGCGCTGTGTACTTCTGGCCGGGACAAATAATTATTCTGTTTCCAGGGCTGGCATTGCGATCCACTCTCCACTCCAGCTTCTATTAGAATCCCCATCACTCTGGCCATGTGTGAGGAAGGAGTCATTGAGGAGTTTCTGCAAGATCTAAAGGTAAGCTTTGGATCTATCTATATGTCTGCCCAGTTATGTGCTGGCGTCAAAACTGACCTGGTATATAAAACTAGGAAGTTCATTGGTGGAAACATCGCGCCGTCGCCGCTCACAAAAGGTCTGTCAGTGTTGAGAGAGAGGGAGAGAGATCTTATTATATAAAGGAGAAGAGTTTGTCACGGGTTTGTTTTTATGTGCACAACGAAATCCCTTCATAAAGAAAATTCTTCGATCGAAAGAGCATACAAAATCTTTGCCGCTGGGGGGATTCGAACCCACAACAGCCCACAGTCTCTCGACTCACAGTCAAAAGCTCTACCGGTTGAGCTATGCTAGCTTATCATACGGGTAATCATCTGCTCTACATAAAGCACCTTCAATGGCAAATTTGCATGGCACCATTAGTGAATGGAGATCCAGACTCATATTGTACGTTTCCTCAATCATAAATGACTTTGTAGACGTGTAAATGTTTTAAATAGGGTAACAAACGGCCGAAGGCCGATTCCTCCAGTCGGAGAAGAGCCCGTAGGGCTTTTCGAACGGCTGGTATATATATATAGAGAGAGAAAAAGAGGGAGAGAAGAGGGAGGGAGGGAGAGAGAGATGGAGACAGAGAGAGGGATAGAGAGATCGAGAAAGAGAGATCGAGAGATCGAGAGAGAGAGGCAGCGACACCACGGATGAACACACGTCAATGTGCGCCACAATTGCGCAAGAAAAGTGCCAACCAGAACGTTCACCTACGTCGCCGTGCGATAGGACGAAGTTTCGAGTGCCTACTATGGAGAATTCCGCAAATTATACGTCCTTTCAGGAAGTTGTCGATTTGCTCAAAGAGAACAAAACTCTACAAAGCGAAAGCAAGACTGCTGCCTTTCATGAAATGCTTCACAACGTACGTTACTTACTGGTGTAATTGCAAAACCATTATTTTATTGAAACAAACCACGAGGGACAAAACATCGATGTCTAATTTTCGAATCTTTTTTGCAGTAATTTGTGGTCGTGGTAAGTTGTCGACATGTTGTGCAGGAAGGACACAGCATGTGGAATTTTACGCGCCCTATGTGCTTTCCTACTCCGCCGTATGGTTAGTGTATTATGGGGGTTCCAAGTATCGCAAATTCCGTGTGGTTTTGTCAATACTACCGTATTTCTGCACGAAACTTGCGTATATAATATGAAAAATTAAAAAATATTCTCGTGTAGTTCCAAGATACGGTAAATTTTCACCATACTTGGAAACCCATTATGTGCAATTCATACGACCTAGTTGGAGTAACTTATTATTGTGTTCTTTTCAGATAAGTGATCGCTATCTTCTCGAGGAGTTGGTTCATCTCCGATTGGCTGCTCATTACAGTATGCCCCCAGCTCCAGAGCGTCGAGTGGGTCGTAGTGTGAGTGTTGATGGAAGGAAGATGAGCATGTTGGGACCATCAGCACAAGAAGCTCAGGCAGCCGCGCAAGTGGCCTTCCGCGAAGTTATGAAGCGAAAGCCAAGGGGTACCTCGCAGTCTAATGTGACGCCATCGGAGGTGACACCGACCATTAATCAATAGTTTATATTCGGATAATTAATAAATTACTTTGCTCTATGTTGCTTTGTTGGAGAAATGAACCTTATAGATGAGTATGTGCTTGGCATTTATCGCAGTAACCACAAACAAACTACCGTGTTGCTACAACATTTGTTGCTCACAAATATAAAAAAATGAGACTTTTTGGCACTCGCATGCCCCACACGGGGTACCGGCAATATGCCGTTTCCGCAAAAAAAAAATGTAGCAATACCGTACAGTAAGCCATACACCAGGCAACCCGGATTCGGTAATACCTCAAGAGGAAAGGTGCATGCACCTTCGCATACATTTGGGCAAATTTTCTGAATTTTTCGTTTCAGGGCGCGTTCGGGATTGATTTTCCGAAATGAAACTGGGCCAAATCCTCGTTCGGGATGGACAGTTTGGAAACGTTCCAATGCTTGGAGAAAACAAAAAATACAGTATGAATTAGCTTGCGAAAAACGTTTCCCGCGCATATTTTTCAAATTTTCCATGCTAATTCATACTGTATTTTTTGTTTTCTCCAAGCATTGGAACGTTTCCAAAATGTCCATCCCGAACGAGGATTTGGCCGAGTTTCCTTTCGGAAAATCAATCCCGAACGCGCCCTTACAAAAAATATTTAGCACAGTTATTTACAGAGGTTACGTGTAGAATATTGTTTTGCTAAACTTGTTGCATATTCAATGCAATGGTTTTACGTTCATAAAAGTATGTGCATGGTGCTTACGGCGGAGTTTTAGGTGGCTCATTTGCGAATGATCTTTATTAAGGTTCTTCATCGCTGGTTTGCTGTTCTTCCTTCCTCTTACTTCTCATGTGCTTAATTTTTATGCCTTTTTATAATTTTAAGTAGTTCTTCATTTGTATATACTGTGGCTTTTTAGGTGGATTTACCTTAAAGCCAAACTACAAGCTTCTGCATGATTTTGCTGACACGAGTACTCAGAACTGATTGTTCTCTTCTATATAAGTAAGTGTGATGTGATTATATAATTCTCAGCATACAGTCTGGAAGGATCAATACGTTTGTATCCCTGACTTAACATCACAGAAGCACGGGGCGGTGCCGGTGACTGGCAAATTTATACGTGTGACTAATATTTTTGAGTTTGTCTTTTGAAATTCTTATACACTTGATGTCTGTATATCCCTGAGTACATTATCATCCTTTTTAGACGACTGGGCCATGTTGTTCCTAACGCATCGAGGAGTATTTCCGTACAGAGTTCTTCCTTAGTACGCAATGCCCAAGCCTTGAAAACGGTGCGATTTAATTATTTTTGTTTTGCAAAATGTTTATCTAATTCGTCTAGGGCCACCTGGGCATTTAAGGAAGTGAATTTTATTGTTGTGTTTTATTTTTAAAATGTTCTACTTTTCAGATTTATCAGTCCGTGAGGCAATGGACGGGACGGAGTATGCAAGGAAGAAGTGTTTTGAAAGCACTTTCTCTGTCAGGATTGGGATGCAGTATGGCCGTCGCTCCTATGCTACGGTACGTTTATTATTGTATGGTGTAAATGGAGGATTGCTCGAACTCATGTTGCTCTTGTTTGTTTACAAAAAAAGTATTCGGGTAGTTTTTTGTAAAGTTATTTATTGTCGACTAATTTACCCAAAGTAGTAGTGTCTTTGTTCTTCTACCAAACCATCTGTTCTAGATTGGCCGAATGCAAGAGTTCTGCGCTGAGTCGACGTTCGGAACCTTTGAATGAGCATTCCACAGAACCTGAACCGTCCCTCGCTCTGTCAGACGTATTCAGTCTCCTCAAACCGTATTTTGGATGGTTTTTCCTGGCTGTTGTTGTACGTTTTATTTTTATATCAGCGATGAGGTAGAGCTTGAGGCTTAAATTGAAAGTTAGAGACGACAGACGACTTTATTTGCGTTGTAAATTTACCCTTCTCGTTTATCTGTGATATTTATATTCCGATGGCAGGATGTTGCTAGGGCAGGGGTACCTGGTGGTGCGTGAAAACACGCACGAAGCACCTCCGAAACCAATTCCGTATTTATGTGTTTGGGCGAAACATGGTGTTTTATTAAAACGGTCTATCACTAAGCTAGAAACCACCTCCATTTACGCACGGAATTTATACCCTGTAAGCTAGGAAAAAAACTAAGCTCACTTACTTGCCCATTTTCAGTGCGCCGTGCTCACTGCATTTTTGAACATTCAAGTTCCCCTTGAACTGGGTAAACTGATCGATGCAATGGTCAAGATTATCAAAGAGGGAGAACCTGCCTCCGTTGCACTACAGTCGGTCAAGAAGATCGCAGTATCACTTGTCTCCCTATATGTGGCCCAGGTTTGCTCTTTTCTGGCGTGGCGCTATATTACACCAATTGTTCGATGTAAATTATGTTTTCACTTATGTTAGCGGGACGTAAGTTGAACTTTTGCTTCCATAGCCTAAGCCCACTGACGAGCTCACCGGCGAACCACCACCGGAATTAGAATATTGCATACATTTAGAGGGCTCATGGCTGAACCACCTCCGGTCCGGAATTAGCATAGAAGGTATGGGAACCCCGGAGGTGGTACGAGAAATTTATTAGAATCGTATCACAAACAGAGAAAGTTTCGCGAACCACCTCTGGACTCACCGGCGAGGTTTATTCCCTGACTCCTGGTGGTAAGGGTAAGTTCCTGAAAATCCCCAGAATATGTTCTTTCCAGGCAGTACTCACTTTCGGATACATTACCTTTCTGTCGATTCTAGGCGAAAGAATGGCAGCTGATTTGCGAGTGAAGTTGTTTGAAAGGTTTGTATTTTCTAATATCTATGCATTATGCTGTTAGTTTACATATTTACTAGTAGCTGATCGTGTGAACGTTCTTTGCGGGTTGTTAAAAAACAGTTACTTTCCTTGTTTTTCCAATTTCCATTTAATCAAACACCAAATTGCAGACTGCTGTACTTGGACATGTCATTTTACGATTCACAAAAGACAGCCGAACTGACGTCCCGACTCAATGTTGATGTGCAGGAATTCAAGAGTAGTTTCAAGCTGACCGTAGCACAAGGCTTGAGGACGGTTGCCCAGGTATGTATCACTGTCTGCCATGTATCATAAACAACTCGTATTTATCTTGTTTATATTGCATGGAGATCACGTGTTTTGGCTTGGTTCCAAATGAGGATCTACATTGTACATTGTTGTGCCCTCTACTCTGTGTTATTCTCTTCCTTTGTTCTTATTTGTATGATGTATATCGTGTAGGATACAGGTGGCTGGTTGTGTGTTCTCTCTCATCCGCCTCTCCCCCACTATGACTCTCCTCACTGTGGCTGTCGTCCCTGGAGTCATTCTTGTTGGAACCCTTCTAGGCACACTCCTGAGATCACTCAGTCGACGGTACTGTACTTTGGAGTTTGGAGTTTGCATTCTATCTATCTTTAGAGATTTCTTTTTTATATTTTGAAGAAAAGCTTTCTACGGTTTAAATATTATTTTGTATATTGGTTGGGTTGACGGTATGGCACATTTGGAAGTGTTTATATTATTTGTTATTAAATTTTGTAAATCGTGGGTTCTATTCAGAATATTTTAATTCTAGTGCTCAAGCGCAAAGTGCAGTGGCAGCTTCGGTGGCGGATGAAGCATTGAATAACATTCGAACTGTGAGGGCTTTTGCAATGGAGGAGCAAGAACTCGCGTGAGTATTTTGCATTGGTAGTTCTGTGTTTTATGTATGATGAGTTCGGTCCCATCCACTCTAGTGTAACGGGCACGGCGCAAAGTGGACAGACACGATTTTCCTTACTCGTTTATATAATAGCAGATAGTCACCAGTATTGTGCTTGCTGTTTTACTCGTTTTCTGTAGGTGTAGACGCTCTTGGCTCGGTTCTCCAAGTTTTATTTTATTTTCTCAATTATGTATGCCCACGGACGGATACCAAGAGATACTATACTTTTATTATGAACTGGTAATCTAGCGTTTAGTGTATTCAAACGCGAAGTGGAGAAAGGTGCCCGAATGAATGAAGGACTCGGCGCAGCCATCGGACTTTTCCAGGGCGGAACCAATTTCTTTCTCAATGGTATGTTTTCACATTTCACATTATGTTCTTTACGTCCATGACTGTTCTTTTTTTGTTACTTGGCCACTTCAATTCCTTATTGCTCCATTCATTTCAGGAATTGTTCTATCCGTATTGTATAGTGGATCGTCGCTTATTTCTAGAGGAGAAATGTCCCCCGGTAAGGCTTCTTACCTCTTATCGTATTTTTATTATTAGGCTTATATTATTTTTGGCTGGACGGTGTACTTCGGGCTCAGGACCAGGACCAACTCAGAGTTTTGTTCCGTCTCTCCCGCTCTTGGTCTAACCTTTGCCGAAGCTTTTTTTAGTATTTGAATGTGACTGTGTATATTTTAATTGCAGGCGATCTTATGTCCTTCTTGATTACGGCGCAGACAATTCAAAAGTCGCTTTCCCAATTGAGTGTGGTATTTGGTCATGCATTGAGGGGTTGGACGGCTGGAGCCAGAGTTTTCCAAGTAGGTCTATAATATAATTTATAAATTATTCTTTGTCTATTTGTACTTTTATATATATACTTATTTGTTAATATTGAAAGTAATCTAGACCTTGTATAAGTGCGTAACCATAACATGTCTGCGCTAGTTTTGTATAATAGAGCACTTTCATCGTCTTATTTTCAGTTTGCAAATATCGACCCTCATATTGAGAAGGGAACTGGGATCTGTATCCCATATCACACATTGTGGGGAGAAATCAAGTGGGTTTTCTTTTGGAAATAGGATACCAAGTTACACAGAAGGCTCATATTTATACAGTTGAGTGAATCGTATTATTCTTACGTTACGTTCATTATGTTTCGACCACTGGGCAAAACAAGCCGTCTCCATTTACACCCTTACGCCCGGCGATGTTCATGAAGTTGACTTTTTATTATTTATTGTTTTTTTTTAGGTTCGAAGACGTTGACTTCTCCTACCCAACTCGTGCGGGACATACTGTATTCGAAAAGCTGAACCTAACGATACCCGCGGGGCAAGTGGTCGCTCTGTGTGGGCCAAGCGGAGAGGGTTAGCATGTTTCTAGCAATTTCTGTTATCTTGTAATGTTAGTCTACGACCGATTCACCGATACCTATCAGCATTTCCACGATAAAGGCAAATAACAGTTGCCTGCTTTTCGGTGAATGGATTAAGTGAGCAGGACTGCGAAACGAAACCCATATTGTATAATATGCAAATGTTACTTGGGTCGGAGAGTTTTAGCGTTTCTTCGGGAGTGTCTTCATTGGTGTTTTATTTTTTTTTCTTCGTTTACACCAAGATATTTTCCAGGAAAATCAACGATCACATCCCTCCTCGAACGGTTCTACGAACCAAATGGCGGGCGTGTAACGTTGGATGGACAAGATTTGCGCTCTTTGAATGTGGAATGGCTCAGAGGACAGGTAGGGGAGCTTTTCAAATTCCTGCGATTTTGAGATACGCCAATTAACAAATCGTTGACGAATTATTGCAATTGCTTAATATTCTTTAAAGGCAAATTTGTGATGTTGTTTTACTTGCGATTTTGTTTCCAGATTATTGGCCTTATCTCACAAGAGCCTATCCTGTTCCACACTTCAATTGAGGAGAATATTCGGTATGGAAAGCCGAGCGCAACTGATCACGAGGTAGGTAGTATTCAGATTTTTCACTTTGGATGGGATTGTTTCTTTTAGTCGTTGTCATCATAGTGATGCTTATTCGTTAAATATCGGGGTATATTATTGCATGCGTATATATCAAAGAGGAGTGTTTGGTTAGTCGGGGTCTCTTCTCTGCTTCTCTACATATTTTCTTTGATCCTACCCATGTAATCGCAGGTGCGTGAAGCGGCTCGCCTTGCCAATGCGGATGAATTTATTTCCCGGTTTCCCAACGGATACAAGACTGTGGTTGGAGAGAGGGGAGCACAGTTATCAGGCAAGTATTGATTGATTTTCGTATTTAATTAAAGGTTTTTTTATTTTGTCTGATTTCTAGAATGCTGTTTTTATATTTGTCGTTTTCGAGTGACGCGTTATTTACGGTTGGGTGTATGTATGTTTATGGATTTGTTTGCGCATTGCGCTGCAGTTTTAGCGAGCTGAGTGTTCTGGAAAGTATTATAAAGTAAGGGTTGATATGGGGTTGGAATATATCATAGCATTTGTTCTCTTTCTTTCCATTCATTACCTTAATATTTTGTGTTTTATTAATTGTGCAGGTGGTCAGAAACAGCGTGTGGCAATAGCGCGCGCTCTTCTCAAGGACCCTCCAATTCTTGTACTGGATGAAGCGACTAGTGCGTTGGATTCAGACTCAGAGAGACTGGTCGGTTCTTAAGATTTATTTCCCAGATGGTTGTTAGATGGAGTCATTTGTTGAAAGTTGATTTGTTCAACAAAAATGTGTAATACTTTGCATTGTTGCAGTCGTTGCAGGTGAGCATTCCTTGTCATTGACAGGAATAAAATACTAACCAAAAGAATGTAATACTTTGCAAAGAGCCAAAAAAGGCTTGGCGCCCAAATGTTTCCATCAAGATATTATTTGTGATCCGTGGTTTTCTAGGTGAGAGAAGCTCTCGATAGAGCAATGAAAGGTCGTACCGTATTGGTTATTGCGCATCGACTGAGCACAATTCAGAATGCGAACCTGATATGTGTAATCAAGGTGAGGTTTTGTTTCTTTCTTTATTTCTCTGTCTGTCTCTTTCTGATTTTTCTCTCTTTAATTTATTCTCTCTGTTATACATGTCTGCCTGTCTCTCTCTTGTCGGCCGAAAAAAAGGCTTAACTTTTGAGGCTATCTCTCTCATACATATTATGTGCTGTTTAGGACAAAAAGGTGGCCGAACAAGGAACCCACCAAGAACTAATGAAGAAGAAGAAATTGTATTACAATTTAGTGCAATCGCAATACACACAGGGATGAGGGTAGGGTGTTAGGATCTGTGATGATTATTCCCTTCACATATTTGATGATTGTAAGTAGGGTATATGCAGGCGTAGTACGTAGTACTCATCATTTGCGAGTACTGTCCGCCCCACTGTTGATGTAGTTTTATAAATATATTCGTTAGGTTCCAGGCAGTTCCAGGTTCTATACGTATTTTTGTGGAACCGCTTTGGAGTTTGCAGTGAGAACCTCTATGAATACTGCTATAGCCGTAGGTTTGATTAGTGACGTAGAACTAGTGGATTAACCAAATGTTATTGCTCAATATTGTTGTTTTTAGGTATGTTACGTTTATTTTGTTCAGGTTGTTTAAACTGTATTTAGTTAATGACGCCACCATTCCACTATGCAAGTTTTTGTTCACATTTGCAAATGGCTCCTCGTAAGTATTGTGAACGGGTGTGAACAACCTTTTTTCGAAAGCAAACCCTTCTCCGTACTGATTTTTATTGTAGGGTTCTGCGTTCTGCGCTAGGCTTCATTTTCGCGTACCGCTTACTTATACTTACATTTCTAGTCAATTTTCATTATCCACCCATGCTCATTAATTATATATTACTTCCTTCAGGAATAAAACGTGTAACTTTCTTTTTATTTGGCTAATTTTTATTGCAGTTCCAGGCTGTTATACTATCGTTCTGTTCGTTTCACTTTTTCGTTTTATATTTCACTCCCTTTTTATGGTTTTGTTTGCATTTGATTTCTGACCTAGATAGCACCTCAAAATAACACCGGGCTGTCTATAATTTATGGCTGGTTCTTTTGCGCAATTTGCTATGCAACAGAACGAGCCACTGGTATTTTCTCTCTCTCTCGGTTTGTTCGCACGGGAAAAGAAGGGCTGTCTTTCCCTTGGCTTTCGTCTCTATGGAAATCAATTCTCTTTTTTGTTTGAACTTTGCCTTTACGAAAAATGACGCTTACACGAGTTCAATTTTCCTTATGTCACGTTTCGGATAATTCACACCCCTTTTTTGTAGATGTATTTCACGTTGTATGTATTTCACTTATAACCCTGTGGCAAGATGCATTTCCGTTTAAACTGATCATGTCACACTGCATTCAGCTAGAAACCCTTATGGCAAGATACGTTTCAGTTGAAATTGATCTTGCCACACTGGTTTCAGTTAGAAAACCCTGTGGCAAGATGCATTTCAATTTAAACTGGTCTTGCCACACTGTTTTCAGCTAGAAAACCCTGTGGCAAGATGCATTTCAGTTTAAACTGATCTTGCCACACTATTTTCAGCTAGCAAACCCTGTGGCAAGATGCATTTCCGTTTAAACTGATCTTGCCACACTGTTTTCAGCTAGAAAACCCTGTGGCAAGATGCATTTCAATTTAAACTGATCTTGCCACACTGTTTTCAGCTAGAAAACCCTGTGGCAAGATGCATTTCAGTTTAAACTGATCTTGCCACACTGTTTTCAGCTAGAAAACCCTGTGGCAAGATGCATTTCCGTTTAAACTGATCTTGCCACACTGTTTTCAGCTAGAAAACCCTGTGGTAAGATGCATTCAGTTTAAACTGATCTTGCCACACTGGTTTCGGCTAGAAAAAAGATGCCCTGTGGCAAGATGCTTTCCGTTTAAACTGATCTTGCCACACTATTTTCAGCTAGGAAACCCTGTGGCAAGATGCATTTCAGTTTAAACTGATCTTGCCACACTGGTTTCGGCTAGAAAACCCTGTGGCAAGATGCATTTCCGTTTAAACTGATCTTGCCACACTATTTTCAGCTAGAAAACCCTGTGGCAAGATGCATTTCAGTTGAAATTGATCTTGCCACACTGGTTTCAGCTTGAAAACCCTGTGGCAAGATGCATTTCAGTTGAAATTGATCTTGCCACACTGGTTTCAGCTAGAAAACCCTGTGGCATGATGTATTTCAGTTTAAACTGATCTTGCCACACTGGTTTCGGCTAGAAAACCCTGTGGCAAGGTGCATTTCCGTTTAAACTGATCTTGCCACACTGGTTTCAGCTAGAGAACCCTGTGGCAAGATGCATTTCAGTTTATGTTTAAACTGATCTTGCCACACTGTTTTCAGCTAGAAAACCACACTGGTTTCAGCTAGAGAACCCTGTGGCAAGATGCATTTCAGTTTAAACTGATCTTGCCACACTGTTTTCAGCTTGAAAACCCTGTGGCAAGATGCATTTCAGTTTAAACTGATCTTGCCACACTGTTTTCAGCTAGAGAACCCTGTGGCAAGATGCATTTCAGTTTAAACTGATCTTGCCACACTGGTTTCGGCTAGAAAACCCTGTGGCAAGGTGCATTTCCGTTTAAACTGATCTTGCCACACTGTTTTCATCAGCTAGAAACCCCCTGTGGCAAGATGCATTTCAGTTTAAACTGATCTTGCCACACTGGTTTCGGCTAGAAAACCCTGTGACAAGGTGCATTTCCGTTTAAACTGATCTTGCCACACTATTTTCAGCTAGCAAACCCTGTGGCAAGATGCATTTCCGTTTAAACTGATCTTGCCACACTGTTTTCAGCTAGAAAACCATGTGGCAAGATGCATTTCCTTTCAAACTGATCTTGCCACACTATTTTCAGCTAGAAAACCCTGTGGCAAGATGCATTTCCGTTTAAACTGATCTTGCCACACTGGTTTCAGCTAGAAAGCCCTGTGGCAAGATGCATTTCCGTTTAAACTGATCTTGCCACACTGTTTTCAGCTAAAAAAAACCCTGTGGCAAGATGCATTTCCGTTTAAACTGATCTTGCCACACTGGTTTCAGCTAGAAAACCCTGTGGCAAGATGCATTTCCGTTTAAACTGATCTTGCCACACTGGTTTCAGCTAGAAACCCCTGTGGCAAGATGCATTTCCGCTTAAACTGATCTTGCCACTTGCCACACTGTTTTCAGCTAAAAAAAACCCTGTGGCAAGATGCATTTCCGTTTAAACTGATCTTGCCACACTGGTTTCAGCTAGAAAACCCTGTGGCAAGATGCATTTCCGTTTAAACTGATCTTGCCACACTGTTTTCAGCTTGAAAACCCTGTGGCAAGATGCATTTCAGTTTAAACTGATCTTGCCACACTGTTTTCAGCTAGAAAACCCTGTGGCAAGATGCATTTCAGTTTAAACTGATCTTGCCACACTGTTTTCAGCTAGAAAACCCTGTGGCAAGATGCATTTCAGTTTAAACTGATCTTGCCACACTGTTTTCAGCTAGAAAACCCTGTGGCAAGATGCATTTCAGTTTAAACTGATCTTGCCACACTGTTTTCAGCTAGAAAACCCTGTGGCAAGATGCATTTCAGTTTAAACTGATCTTGCCACACTGGTTTCGGCTAGAAAACCCTGTGGCAAGATGCATTTCAGTTTAAACTGATCTTGCCACACTGGTTTCGGCTAGAAAACCCTGTGGCAAGGTGCATTTCCGTTTAAACTGATCTTGCCACACTGTTTTCAGCTAGAAACCCCTGTGGCAAGATGCATTTCAGTTTAAACTGATCTTGCCACACTGGTTTCGGCTAGAAAACCCTGTGACAAGGTGCATTTCCGTTTAAACTGATCTTGCCACACTATTTTCAGCTAGCAAACCCCTGTGGCAAGATGCATTTCCGTTTAAAAACTGATCTTGCCACACTGTTTTCTAGAAAACCATGTGGCAAGATGCATTTTCCTTTCAAACTGATCTTGCCACACTATTTTCAGCTAGAAAACCCTGTGGCAAGATGCATTTCCGTTTAAACTGATCTTGCCACACTGGTTTTCAGCTAGAAAACCCTGTGGCAAGATGCATTTCCGTTTAAACTGATCTTGCCACACTGTTTTCAGCTAAAAAAAACCCTGTGGCAAATGCATTTCCGTTAACTGATTTTTGCCACACTGGTTTTCAGCTAGAAAAACCCTGTGGCAAGATGCATTTCAGTTTAAAAAACTGATCTTGCCACACTGGTTTCAGCTAGAAAACCCCTGTGGCAAGATGCATTTCAGTTTAAACTGATCTTGCCACACTGTTTTCAGCTAAAAAAAAAAACCCTGTGGCAAGATGCATTTCCGTTTAAACTGATCTTGCCACACTGGTTTCAGCTAGAAAACCCTGTGGCAAGATGCATTTCCGTTTAAACTGATCTTGCCACACTGTTTTTAGTTTTTTCAGCTAGAAAACCCTGTGGCAAGATGCATTTCAGTTTAAACTGATCTTGCCACACTGTTTTCAGCTAGAAAACCCTGTGGCAAGATGCATTTTTCAGTTTAAACTGATTCTTGCCACACTGTTTTCAGCTAGAAAACCCTGTGGCAAGATGCATTTCAGTTTAAACTGATCTTGCCACACTGTTTTTCAGCTAGAAAACCCCTGTGGCAAGATGCATTTCAGTTAAAAATGTCTTGCCCACTGTTTTCATTAGAAAACCTGTGGCAAGATGGCATTTCAGTTTAAACTGATTTGCCACACTGTTTTCGCTAGAAAACCCCTGTGGCAAGATGCATTTCAGTTTAAACATGAACTCTGCCACACTTTTCTGTTTCAGCTAAAAAACCCTGTGGCAAGATGCATTTCAGTTTAAACTGATCTTGCCACACTGTTTTCAGCTAGAGAACCCTGTGGCAAGATGCATTTCAGTTTAAACTGATCTTGCCACACTGGTTTCAGCTAGAAAACCCTGTGGCAAGATGCATTTCCTTTCAAACTGATCTTGCCACACTGTTTTCAGCTAGAACACCCTGTGGCAAGATGCATTTCCGTTTAAACTGATCTTGCCACACTGGTTTCGGCTAGAAAACCCTGTGGCAAGGTGCATTTCCGTTTAAACTGATCTTGCCACACTATTTTCAGCTAAAAAAGCCCTGTGGCAAGATGCATTTCAGTTGAAATTGATCTTGCCACACTGGTTTCTGTTTTCAGCTAGAAAACCCTGTGGCAAGATGCATTTCCGTTTAAACTGATCTTGCCACACTATTTTCAGCTAGAAAACCCTGTGGCAAGATGCATTTCCGTTTAAACTGATCTTGCCACACTATTTTCAGCTAGAAAACCCTGTGGCAAGATGCATTTCCGTTTAAACTGATCTTGCCACACTATTTTCAGCTAGAAAACCCTGTGGCAAGATGCATTTCCGTTTAAACTGATCTTGCCACACTGTTTTCAGCTAGAAAACCCTGTGGCAAGATGCATTTCCGTTTAAACTGATCTTGCCACACTGGTTTCGGCTAGAAAACCCTGTGGCAAGGTACATTTCCGTTTAAAGTGATCTTGCCACATTATTTTCAGCTAAAAAAGCCCTGTGGCAAGATGCATTTCAGTTGAAATTGATCTTGCCACACTGGTTTCAGCTAGAAAACCCTGTGGCAAGATGCATTTCAGTTTAAACTGATCTTGCCACACTGTTTTCAGCTAGAAAACCCTGTGGCAAGATTGCATTCAGTTTAAACTGATCTTGCCACACTGTTTTTCAGCTAGAAAACCCTGTGGCAAGGTACATTTCCGTTTAAAGTGATCTTGCCACATTATTTTCAGCTAAAAAAGCCCTGTGGCAAGATGCATTTCAGTTGAAATTGATCTTGCCACACTGGTTTCAGCTAGAAAACCCTGTGGCAAGATGCATTTCAGTTTAAACTGATCTTGCACACTGTTTTAGCTAGAGAACCCCTGTGGCAAGATGCTTTCAGTTTAAACTGATCTTGCCACACTATTTTCAGCTAGAAACCCTGTGGCAAGATGCATTTCAGTTTAAACTGATCTTGCCACACTATTTTCAGCTAGAAAACCCTGTGGCAAGATGCATTTCCGTTTAAACTGATCTTGCCACACTATTTTCAGCTAGAAAACCCTGTGGCAAGATGCATTTCCGTTTAAACTGATCTTGCCACACTGTTTTCAGCTAGAAAACCCTGTGGCAAGATGCATTTCAGTTTAAACTGATCTTGCCACACTGTTTTCAGCTAGAAAACCCTGTGGCAAGATGCATTTCCGTTTAAACTGATCTTGCCACACTGGTTTCGGCTAGAAAACCCTGTGGCAAGGTACATTTCCGTTTAAAGTGATCTTGCCACATTATTTTCAGCTAAAAAAGCCCTGTGGCAAGATGCATTTCAGTTGAAATTGATCTTGCCACACTGGTTTCAGCTAGAAAACCCTGTGGCAAGATGCATTTCAGTTTAAACTGATCTTGCCACACTGTTTTCAGCTAGAAAACCCTGTGGCAAGATGCATTTCAGTTTAAACTGATCTTGCCTCTTGCCACACTGTTTTCAGCTAGAAAACCCTGTGGCAAGGTACATTTCCGTTTAAAGTGATTTTGCCACATTATTTTCAGCTAAAAAAGCCCTGTGGCAAGATGCATTTCAGTTGAAATTGATCTTGCCACACTGGTTTCAGCTAGAAAACCCTGTGGCAAGATGCATTTCAGTTTAAACTGATCTTGCCACACTGTTTTCAGCTAGAAAACCCTGTGGCAAGATGCATTTCAGTTTAAACTGATCTTGCCACACTGTTTTCAGCTAGAAAACCCTGTGGCAAGATGCATTTCAGATTAAACTGATCTTGCCACACTGTTTTCAGCTAGAAAACCCTGTGGCAAGATGCATTTCAGTTTAAACTGATCTTCTTGCCACACTGTTTTCAGCTAGAAACCCCTGTGGCAAGATGCATTTCAGTTTAAACTGATCTTGCCACACTGTTTTCAGCTAGAGAACCCTGTGGCAAGATGCATTTCAGTTTAAACTGATCTTGCCACACTGTTTTCAGCTAGAAAACCCTGTGGCAAGATGCATTTCAGATTAAACTGATCTTGCCACACTGGTTTCGGCTAGAAAACCCTGTGGCAAGATGCATTTCAGTTGAAATTGATCTTGCCACACTGGTTTCTGTTTTCAGCTAGAAAACCCTGTGGCAAGGTGCATTTCAGTTTAAACTGATCTTGCCACACTGTTTTCAGCTAGAGAACCCTGTGGCAAGTTGCATTTCAGTTTAAACTGATCTTGCCACACTGGTTTCAGCTAGAAAACCCTGTGGCAAGATGCATTTCAGTTTAAACTGATCTTGCCACACTGTTTTCAGCTAGCAAACCCTGTGGCAAGATGCATTTCCGTTTAAACTGATCTTGCCACACTATTTTCAGCTAGAAAACCCTGTGGCAAGGTGCATTTCCGTTTAAACTGATCTTGCCACACTATTTTCAGCTAGCAAACCCTGTGGCAAGATGCATTTCCGTTTAAACTGATCTTGCCACACTATTTTCAGCTAGAAAACCCTGTGGCAAGATGCATTTCAGTTTAAACTGATCTTGCCACACTGGTTTCGGCTAGAAAACCCTGTGGCAAGATGCATTTCCGTTTAAACTGATCTTGCCACACTATTTTCAGCTAAAAAAACCTGTGGCAAGATGCATTTCAGTTGAAATTGATCTTGCCACACTGGTTTCAGCTAGAAAACCCTGTGGCAAGATGCATTTCAGTTTAAACTGATCTTGCCACACTGTTTTCAGCTAGAAAACCCTGTGGCAAGATGCATTTCCTTTCAAACTGATCTTGCCACACTATTTTCAGCTAGAAAACCCTGTGGCAAGATGCATTTCCGTTTAAACTGATCTTGCCACACTGGTTTCAGCTAGAAAACCCTGTGGCAAGATGCATTTCCGTTTAAACTGATCTTGCCACACTGTTTTCAGCTAAAAAAAAACCCTGTGGCAAGATGCATTTCCGTTTAAACTGATCTTGCCACACTGGTTTTTTAGCTAGAAAACCCTGTGGCAAGATGCATTTCCGTTTAAACTGATCTTGCCACACTGGTTTCTGTTTTCAGCTAGAAAACCCTGTGGCAAGATGCATTTCAGTTTAAACTGATCTTGCCACACTGTTTTCAGCTAGAGAACCCTGTGGCAAGATGCATTTCCTTTCAAACTGATCTTGCCACACTGGTTTCAGCTAGAAAACCCTGTGGCAAGATGCATTTCCTTTCAAACTGATCTTGCCACACTGTTTTCAGCTAGAACACCCTGTGGCAAGATGCATTTCCGTTTAAACTGATCTTGCCACACTGGTTTCGGCTAGAAAACCCTGTGGCAAGGTGCATTTCCGTTTAAACTGATCTTGCCACACTATTTTCAGCTAAAAAAGCCCTGTGGCAAGATGCATTTCAGTTGAAATTGATCTTGCCACACTGGTTTCAGCTAGAAAACCCTGTGGCATGATGCATTTCAGTTTAGACTGATCTTGCCACACTGGTTTCGGCTAGAACACCCTGTGGCAAGATGCATTTCCGTTTAAACTGATCTTGCCACACTGGTTTCGGCTAGAAAACCCTGTGGCAAGGTGCATTTCCGTTTAAACTGATCTTGCCACACTGTTTTCAGCTAAAAAAGCCCTGTGGCAAGGTGCATTTCCGTTTAAACTGATCTTGCCACACTATTTTCAGCTAAAAAAGCCCTGTGGCAAGATGCATTTCAGTTGAAATTGATCTTGCCACACTGGTTTCAGCTAGAAAACCCTGTGGCATGATGCATTTCAGTTTAAACTGATCTTGCCACACTGGTTTCGGCTAGAAAACCCTGTGGCAAGGTGCATTTCCGTTTAAACTGATCTTGCCACACTGTTTTCAGCTAGAAAACCACACTGGTTTCAGCTAGAGAACCCTGTGGCAAGATGCATTTCAGTTTAAACTGATCTTGCCACACTGTTTTCAGCTAGAAAACCCTGTGGCAAGATGCATTTCAGTTTAAACTGATCTTGCCACACTGTTTTCAGCTAGAGAACCCTGTGGCAAGATGCATTTCAGTTTAAACTGATCTTGCCACACTGGTTTCGGCTAGAAAACCCTGTGGCAAGGTGCATTTCCGTTTAAACTGATCTTGCCACACTGTTTTCAGCTAGAAACCCCTGTGGCAAGATGCATTTCAGTTTAAACTGTTCTTGCCACACTGGTTTCGGCTAGAAAACCCTGTGACAAGGTGCATTTCCGTTTAAACTGATCTTGCCACACTATTTGCAGCTAGCAAACCCTGTGGCAAGATGCATTTCCGTTTAAACTGATCTTGCCACACTGTTTTCAGCTAGAAAACCATGTGGCAAGATGCATTTCCTTTCAAACTGATCTTGCCACACTATTTTCAGCTAGAAAACCCGTGGCAAGATGCATTTCCTTTCAAACTGATCTTGCCACACTGTTTTCAGCTAGAACACCCTGTGGCAAGATGCATTTCCGTTTAAACTGATCTTGCCACACTGGTTTCGGCTAGAAAACCCTGTGGCAAGGTGCATTTCCGTTTAAACTGATCTTGCCACACTATTTTCAGCTAAAAAAGCCCTGTGGCAAGATGCATTTCAGTTGAAATTGATCTTGCCACACTGGTTTCAGCTAGAAAACCCTGTGGCATGATGCATTTCAGTTTAAACTGATCTTGCCACACTGGTTTCGGCTAGAACACCCTGTGGCAAGATGCATTTTTTCGTTTTCCGTTTAAAGACATCTTGCCACACTGGTTTCGGCTAGAAAACCCTGTGGCAAGGTGCATTTCCGTTTAAACTGATCTTGCCACACTATTTTCAGCTAAAAAAGCCCTGTGGCAAGGTGCATTTCCGTTTAAACTGATCTTGCCACACTATTTTCAGCTAAAAAAGCCCTGTGGCAAGATGCATTTCAGTTGAAATTGATCTTGCCACACTGGTTTCAGCTAGAAAACCCTGTGGCATGATGCATTTTAGTTTAAACTGATCTTGCCACACTGGTTTCGGCTAGAAAACCCTGTGGCAAGGTGCATTTCCGTTTAAACTGATCTTGCCACACTGTTTTCAGCTAGAAAACCACACTGGTTTCAGCTAGAGAACCCTGTGGCAAGATGCATTTCAGTTTAAACTGATCTTGCCACACTGTTTTCAGCTAGAAAACCCTGTGGCAAGATGCATTTCAGTTTTTTGCCACACTGTTTGCTAGAGAACTGTGGCATCTTGCTTGCCACACTGGTTTTTCGGCTAGAAAACCCTGTGGCAAGGTGCATTTTCCGTTTAACTGATTTGCCCACTGTTTTCAGCTAGAAACCCCTGTGGCAAGATGCATTTCAGTTTAAACTGATCTTGCCACACTGGTTTCGGCTAGAAAACCCTGTGACAAGGTGCATTTCCGTTTAAACTGATCTTGCCACACTATTTCAGTAGCTAGCAAACCCTGTGGCAAGATGCATTTCCGTTTAAACTGATCTTGCCACACTGTTTTCAGCTAGAAAACCATGTGGCAAGATGCATTTCCTTTCAAACTGATCTTGCCACACTATTTTCAGCTAGAAAACCCTGTGGCAAGATGCATTTCCGTTTAAACTGATCTTGCCACACTGGTTTCAGCTAGAAAACCCTGTGGCAAGATGCATTTCAGTTTAAACTGATCTTGCCACACTGTTTTCAGCTAGAAAACCCTGTGGCAAGATGCATTTCAGATTAAACTGATCTTGCCACACTGGTTTCGGCTAGAAAACCCTGTGGCAAGATGCATTTCAGTTGAAATTGATCTTGCCACACTGGTTTCTGTTTTCAGCTAGAAAACCCTGTGGCAAGATGCATTTCCTTTCAAACTGATCTTGCCACACTGTTTTCAGCTAGAACACCCTGTGGCAAGATGCATTTCCGTTTAAACTGATCTTGCCACACTGGGTTCTATGCATTTCCGTTGAAAACCTTGGAAAAACCATGTGGCACCCTGTGGCAAGATTTTCCTTTAAACTGATCTTTGCCACACTGTTTTCAGCTAGAAAACACCTGTGGCAGATGCATTTCAGTTTAAACTGATCTTGCCACACTGGTTTCGGCTAGAAACCCTGTGGCAAGGTTTAACTGATCATGGTTTGCTAAACCCTGTGGCAAGGTGGCATTTCCGTTTAACTGATCTTGCCACACTGTTTTCAGCTAAAAAAGCCCTGTGGCAAGGTGCATTTCCGTTTAAACTGATCTTGCCACACTATTTTCAGCTAAAAAAGCCCTGTGGCAAGATGCATTTCAGTTGAAATTGATCTTGCCACACTGGTTTCAGCTAGAAAACCCTGTGGCATGATGCATTTCAGTTTAAACTGATCTTGCCACACTGGTTTCGGCTAGAAAACCCTGTGGCAAGGTGCATTTCCGTTTAAACTGATCTTGCCACACTGTTTTCAGCTAGAAAACCACACTGGTTTCCAGCTAGAAAACCCTGTGGCAAGATGCATTCAGTTTAAACTGATCTTGCCACACTGTTTTCAGCTAGAAAACCCTGTGGCAAGATGCATTTCAGTTTAAACTGATCTTGCCACACTGTTTTCAGCTAGAAAAACCCTGTGGCAAGATGCATTTCAGTTTTAAACTGATCTTGCCACACTTGTTTCGGCTAGAAAACCCTGTGGCAAGTGCATTTCATTTAAACTGATCTTGCCACACTGGTTTTCAGCTAGAAAAACCCCTGTGGCAAGATGCATTTCAGTTTAAACTGTTCTTGCCACACTGGTTTTCGGCTAGAAAACCCTGTGACAAGGTGCATTTTTCCGTTTAAACTGATCTTGCCACACTATTTGCAGCTAGCAAACCCTGTGGCAAGATGCATTTCCGTTTAAAACTGATCTTGCCACACTGTTTTCAGCTAGAAAACCCATGTGGCAAGATGCATTTCCTTTCAAACTGATCTTGCCACACTATTTTCAGCTAGAAAACCCGTGGCAAGATGCATTTCCTTTCAACTGATCTTGCCACACTGTTTTCAGCTAGAACACCCGTGGCAAGATGCATTTCCGTTTAAACTGATCTTGCCACAATGGTTTCGGCTAGAAAACCCTGTGGCAGGTGCATTTCGGTTTAAACTGATCTTGCCACTATTTTCAGCTAAAAAACCCCTGGCAAGATGCATGTTGAAATTGATCTTGGCACACTGTTTTCAGCTAGAAAACCCTGTGGCTGATGCATTTCCTTTAAACTGATCTTGCCACACTGGTTTCGTCTAGAAAAACCCTGTGGCAAGGTGCATTTCCGTTTAAACTGATCTTGCCACACTATTTTCAGCTAAAAAAGCCTGTGGCAAGGTGCATTTCCGTTTAAACTGATCTTGCCACTATTTTCAGCTAAAAAGCCCTGTGGCAAGATGCATTTCAGTTGAAATTGATCTTGCCACACTGGTTTCAGCTAGAAAACCCTGTGCTGATGCATTTCAGTTTAAACTGATCTTGCCACACTGGTTTCGGCTAGAAAACCCTGTGGCAAGATGCATTTCCGTTTAACACTGTTTCAGCTAAAAACCACACTGGTTTCAGCTAGAGAACCCTGTGGCAAAAGTTCTGATCTTCCACACTGTTTTCAGCTAGAAAACCCTGTGCAAGATGCATTTCAGTTAACTGATCTTGCCACACTGTTTCAGCTAGAGAACCCTGTGCAAGAGGCATTTCAGTTTAAAACTGATCTTGCCACACTGTTTTCAGGAAAACCCTGTGGCAAGAGTTTGTTAAACTGATCAGATAGAAACCCTGTGGCAAGATGCATTCAGTTTAAAACTGATCTTGCCACACTGGTTTCGGCTGAAAACCCTGTGACAAGGTGCATTTCGTTTAAAACTGATCTTGCCACACTATTTCAGCTAGCAAACCCTGTGGCAAGATGCAGTTTCCGTTTAAACTGATCTTGCCACACTGTTTTCAGCTAGAAAACCATGTGGCAAGATGCATTTCCTTTCAAACTGATCTTGCCACATTTTTTCCTAGAAACCCGTGGCAAGATGCATTTCCGTTTAAACTGATCTTGCCACACTGGTTTTCAGCTAGAAAACCCTGTGGCAAGATGCATTTCAGTTTAAACTGATCTTGCCACACTGTTTTCAGCTAGAAAACCCTGTGGCAAGATGCATTTCAGATTAAACTGATCTTGCCACACTGGTTTAGAAAACCCGTGGCAAGATGCATTTCAGTTGAAATTGTTGCACACTGGTTTTGTTTTCAGCTAGAAAACCCGTGGCAAGATGCATTTAGTTTAAACTGATCTTGCCACACTGTTTTCAGCTAGAGAACCCTGTGGCAAGATGCATTTCAGTTTAAACTGATCTTGCCACACTGGTTTCAGCTAGAAAACCCTGTGGCAAGATGCATTTCCTTTCAAACTGATCTTGCCACACTGTTTTCAGCTAGAACACCCTGTGGCAAGATGCATTTCCGTTTAAACTGATCTTGCCACACTGGTTTGAACTAGAAAATACTGTGGCAAAAAGTGTTTCATTTCAAACTGATCTCCTGTTTTCATGGCCAATGGATGCCAAGACGCCCGGCCGATTGTTTCTTCGAAAATTTCTTATGCACTAATATGTCGTGATCACTGTCATGTTTCACAACGGTTAAAAATCCTAGACCTCAAAATCCTAGACACTTGTATCTGACTTGTGGCTTGTGGCAATAGAGGTGACTCGAAGTCGTATTTCACTTAACCAATGTATTTTTATTCTGCGTTCTACTATGTGAAGGCCAATTACCGTTCACCCACACCATGTACATATTTATTTTGTTACAGAATGGACAGGATAAGCAAGTGTCGGCTTTTGGTGATGGGCGCGTTGATATCATTCTCCTCTCTCTTTCAGGTATTATTTCAAATTTGAACCATGCTTTAGCAGATCGCAAAGATACTGAACAAACTTCGGTCCTTTAAAATATTTTTATTGTTTGGGATGTTTATTAAAAAGAAAGGTTGAGGACTATTCTGCCCATTGTTTTCAAAAGTATTTGTGTGTATTTTCAGATGGGATATGCAAACGCTTATCCGAACACTGCAGTCGACTCGTTTCGAGTCTTCATTATGGATGCTTTTGAACAGAGAGGTTTGTTGTTATTCTTATGCTGGGCTTCTGTTTTAGCTAGCGTGAAACCACCGACATGTAAGCGTTTGCACCCCCGTGCTGCATTTGTGACACTGGCTACGGCTCCCTCCAACGCATGAGCCGCGTGTAGCCCCAGGTCGCGGCGATAGTGCCTTTGTCGCGGACCGCGGACCCTCTTTTTGCGCGGCGATAGTGCGTTCTACGGGTTTCATGAGTTTAATCCTTGTAGCAGGTCGGATTCCTTCGTCTACATAGGTCGAACCAGTCGCGAACCAGTCACTAGATGGTCTGGTCTCTTCTCGGTAAAAAGCACTTTGTGATGGACCGACGACGGTTTTTCTGTGGTTTCGGCAATTAATTTAGTTTTCTGTGAATGACCGGTCTCCTCTCCCTAACGGCGCATAGTTTACCAATTTAATTTAGGAATTCATCTCTCCACGTCCGGCTTTGCGTGGATCTGGTCCGCCGTTCTGAATGTCTGGTTCGTTGGATTTGCAGTTGGAAGTTGGATTGCGGTTCCTTTCTCTGACCGATTGGGAAGAACGAGTCAGTTGCATTTTTTTCCTTATATGGAATTCCCGATTTCCATACTTTAGTCATTTGGTTTACAAATTTACAATCCTCCTAAAAGTTACCGGTTGACAGAGGTACCGTTGGTTGGATAAATAGAGTGAGATTCATTGTAATGTTTCCTCTTCTTACAGGTGAAGGAAGCGCTTTTTTGCTGTTTTCTTTTCCCGTGTCGTTTGCGTAAAGTACTGTATTCCAATGAACAATGTTCTAGAAACTCTCCTGCTCGGAAATGTCGGCAACCTGCTCTCGTCGTGTATGTCTACTCTGGGTATCATCTTCCACAACATTATTCTCTTCTCTATCGGTCGTCTCGCGTTCTCACTCTCTGCTGCCGTATCGATGAATTCTCTCATTCTACTACTCCAGGCCAGTTGATGTGGAAAACATAGTAATTTTTTTGTTGTTGTGCTTGTGATTTTAGAAAAAAAAAATCACCTGATTAGAATTGAGGTGCATGCGTGCATGACACTTTTCTATGTAGGTGCTCAGTCGAAATATTCTTCTTTTTTTTTTGGGGTTTTTTTCTGTCCGATCTCTGCAGAGACTATTGCAGCGATACATTGAATAAACTATGATCGCTGCGCACAAAAAGAGGGTCCGCCATTGATGCGCTGAAGGTATTCAATTCCAGTTGGCGCATATTTTAGGGGAGGCGCGAGGCGCGGCAGGTGCGACATGGGTGTGCCATATTTGATGGGGTCTCGATGTATTGCAAAAATTGCCGATTTTTGCTTCCAAGTATGGCTTTAATTACCGTAGATTGGCACTACACGAGAACATCTACAGACCGCCAAAAAATGGTCCCGCGGCGGTAGCCACAGGACTATTTTTTTCGAGCGTGCATAAACTGTGCATTTTCGCCTCCTCTAGTATTATCAATGGTGCATTTTCTAACTTTCAAAGGTGTATGCAAAATAGTACACGAGATGCACTTTTGATACTTGGAAGCAAAATGCGCTGTTTTTGCCATACATCGAGACCCCATGACATACGCGCACCAATGGCGCCCCGGTCACGCACCCTAGATGGGGGGTGCACTGCGGCATAGTGGCGGACCCTCTTTTTTTTTTGTGCGCGGCGTTGGTGCGGAATTGCATATTGTAAGTGCTTAGGTGGGTTCGGTTGTAGTCCTGTAGTCCAAACACTTAAAACCCTGCCTTCCGGAACTACTGGTCCTCCTGTTATCGTTTTAGGAGTGTTCACCAAGTGAAATCCGCGGTCTGATGTCTTTCTACGCGGAAATGGCATTCGTTGTCACTAATATGGTCGGAGCTCTGGCTGGAATGCGGGTTGTACTCGGCTATAACCTGCCCTGGTTACTTGGGTTCGTACTATTCCGTCTATTAATTATTATTGGTAAAGGTACGGATTGTCAAATCGTCAGTTAGGAACTGAACTCTGAGTGAGTCCCGTGCCTGATATACACCGCCAGGTCAGCTTTGTGCGGACAATACACGGCCACACATTCGTGCCTGATACTTCGCATAAATTATGTTTTCATGGTAACATTTGCGGTAATGAGTAAGTGAGGTAACATAGTGTGGCAGCAGATCTCCGTATTTTAGTGTGTCCTGCATTGTGTCATTGCTTTCTGTCATCGTCGTCATCCCTTTCCATGAATCTCCCAAATACCTATTCGTAACGAAGAAAGACAAGGAAGCGGCTCATAAATCGCTCGTCTTTTATCAACGAGCAGGTGGGAAGAACAAGTTTACGTGTAATTGTCTCGATGGTCGTTAATTAAGTCTACCGTAAGAGACCATTGTGATTGTGCAGAGATAGCGATGCGCGCTGAGCGCTCGGTTACCGTGTAAAACATGGCCTCATGAATTGTATAATTATGAATTTAAAAATCTAGGAGACGATGAGATTGCCCGCATTCTAAACGAATATACTGGAGAAATGGTTGCTGAAAAGGGAACTTACCGTCAGCTGTTAGGTACACGCCATTTGAGAAAAGGGACGCGAGTTTTTTTTTTGGTTATTCTTGGTATTTGGTCTTCCAATCAAAAGTCAAAAAGTCAACCAAATTTTTTGCTTATGACGACATTACGTTACGGTATATTTCTACACTAGTACGGTTGTGGTACGGTACCTGTTTACGGTAACCCACGCAAACCCTCTTTTATCTCAGGTGTGCTTCTGGGTATCAGTGCCCTTCAAGTAGCCTCGTCTGTGTGGCCGGTCGTCTTCTTTTCTACTGAATTCCTGAAAGATGCCCATGTGGAAGCGTATACTGCGGAAGCTGTCTCCACCTTCATGCTCTTTGTCAGGTATGAGAATGCCAAGTGCCAAGTACTACAGTACAGTAATGGTGTATTCATTCTTGGACGACCTCAGGATGATTACAGTTTAAGCATGTATAGTATCTTATAATCTAGGTAGAGTGATGTCATGCACGTTTAGTTTTACCCTAGCAAGAGAAAAATCGTGTATTCGATCAGTTTCAAAATCGTAAGTTTTCCATGAAATCTGATTTCAGCAGTATTTCCACCGTAATCGGAATGATAGTCGTGGAGAGATTCCCCAGAAAAAAGCTCCTCCTCTGCTCCGGAACACTGAACATGCTCGCACTTGTCTTATTCGCTGCTTTCTCGGAAATGCAGGTTGGTATCGTATCTTACAGTTACAAACTACGGTAGCCAAACTACAGTAGATAGTAAACTCCTGCCAAACTGCGACACCTTACCGGGTGCCATTTACGACTGATGTTTCATGCAAACTTATAAGCAGAAGAACGTCACGTACAAAACAGTATTACATTTTTGTCGTAAACTACGGTAAACCGCGGCCAAATCGGTACTTACTACTTACACCATTGAATTTACCATAAAAAATTGCAAGTAGTATATTGTACCAGCTTCTGATTTTAGAAGTCTCTGGGATATGGTAACATTGGATGCATCGTTGCAGTGGTTCTTCACGGAACAACATACAGGTTCGTTTACTTAAATCTTACATAATTTTTTATCTTTGAACAAAATCAAGGATATGTTGGACTCTACTTAACCTGAACGGATCCCAATTCAGCATTGCCCTGGGTCCAATTGCATGGTTCATCACTGCCGAACTCCTCCCGCTGGAGCACAGAGCTTCCGCTCAAAGCCTCGCTTTATCTGTCAACCAATTATGTGCCCTTCTTTTCTGTACCGTCACTCTACCACTGTTTCATAAAATTGGTAAGTCCTGATGTTCCTCATCGATATTTTTATAAGTGTTCGGTTAAGTTCGGTTTTCCTATTTGGCCTATTAGACTCTAAATATAGTGTTTATTCACAGAGGTATAAGTCATTATAACTTGCTATACAATTTTCAGGAGCCCTTACACTGATAGTATTGTTCGTGATTCCGGGAAGTTGTGCTCTCCTAATTCTCTATTTCCATCTTCCGGAAACAAGAAATAGAAAGATTGATCAAGTTATGGCTGATCTCAAGGTAAGCATGTTACTAAGTAATGGGTTTGAGATGTAATCATCTGATGGTTTATCATACATGATGTGTATACAATACAGTAGTCAAGCGTACGGTTATCTTACTGTACTAAACCAGATTCCTCAATAATAATTATCTTTTCAGGGCGAAAAACTCGATGTGAATTTCGACTCGATTGACCTTCGTACGGGATCCGAGAATAATTCTACGGCGTGTTAGGAGTAGATGATAATTGAATTGACATATGATATTCGTAGAAGTAGAAAGAGATTTTAGTAGGAATATCAGATTAGAGATCCTATGTGATGTTATAGATGAAAATTGGTCACGTTGCACCTTGTTGAAAGACTTATTTGAAATTCGCAATTGCCATCCCCTATGCGTACGAATCTCCGATTTTTTTGTACGCTAAATTTTAGTAGGAAATATTTAGAAATAGTTGTTTTGTAAGCTAAATGTTAGTAGGAAATGTTTAGTAGGAAGTTTATGTAGTACGGTAATGAACTTATCTTGACCACTTTTGCAGTTGAGCTAAAAGGCTTCTTTCAACTTTGTACTCGTTGTGAATATAGCCTTTTGAATCTCCACAATTTGACAAAAGGAATAAATCGTTAATCTACGCCAATATGCTCGTTCTACACCTAGGACGTAACTAAACAGTTGAAAAAAAAGAGTTTATTGACTATTCCGATTATTTCCTTGCACTACTAACACAGTAACGGACACACTAGGCTGACAAAAACTAATTTACTGCGACACGAAAGTGAGATGGTCTGTTGAAAAAGCTCAAAGGAAAGGGAACGTAGTGGTGGAGATTTACGGAGAATAATCTAGATGCATTATAAAACTACTAGCAAGCATAGCTAAAAACTTCTATTCATTATCATAAATTCGAATCGCGAATAAAGCCTCTCTCTAAATAACAACTTTCTACTTCGAAAAACGATGGCAGAACAACTGTGACTTCTGTTAGTATTACTTGTTAATGTTCATCAGAAATACAGAGATATAACCGACATACCGGGAAAGAGACTAAAGTGATTTGACTAAAGTAAAGCATTATTCATTATCGAGTAAGCGTGCTTAATCGGCACTTTTACGGGAAAGTCCTGATGAATGTCGTTAAGTATTATGCAAAAACCTCATTACTATGGTAACTGGTAACTTAGCGTGAAAGAATCTACCGACGTCCCTCAAGATCTCTATCCAGGTACTCAAGCAGTACCTTGACCAGTTCAGAAGAGTGCGCGTTACCTCCGACGTCCTGGAAAGAAAAGAATAAGAAACGTCGATTTAACATCTGAACGTAATATAACACGATTAATATTGAAAACCGCTTGGCATGTTCTTCAAATGATATTATTTAAAAAAATCGATCTTCATCTTTTTTTGGTTACGGTTATTTTTAATGGCTTTAGTGGCTTTAGTACTTTCTCTTTTCTTTCATTTTCCATTTACAGTATTATCACCCTTTATCAACTGAAAGAATCGATGCAACTGGAAATAAATTATTATATTATTATATTCATCTTGACAAAAACGCCTTCCTACCTGCGTGTGCACCTTGCTTTCGACAATAGTTCTGAAGAGGGCATCGGATATCATATCTGCATGCGCGCTAAGATTTAGATATCTGAAACAAATCATCATTTGGAATATTGTTTATCTTCCTTCACAATGAAGGATTGAAGGCATGTGCTCATTTGTCATTTGGATTTGAAAGAGTGCACATTTTCTAATTATAACATATATATACACTTAATTAAAAGTGTACGATCAAGCACATTAGTTTTTTGCTCTTTTTGAATAATGTATTTAGTATAATACATACCTGAGCATATCACAGGATGCGCGGATGAAAGCCGCCGGGTTAGCCAGGTCCTTTCCTGCCAAACTGGTTCCAGTGTTACGTGTTCCCTAAAAAAGTGCATATATACATGTTTCATCTTTATTATTAAAGTAAAATGTCAAACAAAAGTTCAAAAAATATCGATTTTCATTCGAATAGTCGTTTGCCAGTTTACTAATACTACAGAAAGGTTTTTTGCAAAAACACGTAGAAGAAACAAAGAATAAGACCCGTAGAAGAACCAAAACGGGCGATATAGTTTGACTGTAATCAAAACTATAAATGAAATGACTTACAGTTTCGAACACAGCATATTTATCTCCGAGGTTTATTCCGGAAACGAGTCCGGGTCCGCCCACCAGACCGCAAGCAATATTGGAGATGATATTTCCATACAAGTTGGGCATCAGCATGATGTCGAACTGCTGGGGACGGGAAACCTAAATAAACACAGGGTTAAACCACCTTATAGCAATTGTTGCATAAGTGTGAAGTGTGAGCACTTCGCCAACGACCAAACACGTTCAAGTCGCCTAAAGAACCAACTGAAGTTCGTAAGAAAACAAACTAATCTCAAAAAAAAAAGTTGACTAAGTCAATGTGGAAATGGTTTCTGACGCGATACAACACATTTACATTTCAGGTATTCATTAATCACCCACCAATTGCATGGAAGCGTTGTCGACAATCATTGAATCAAAGCTGATTTGAGGGTAGGTGGCCGCAACCTCGCCGCACACCTAGAATCACGCGGGCATAATATATGAAGGTATATTTAATTCTATTCAGGGTTCGTTCAGGACATAAATCTCATGGGTAAATGGAGAAGAACACAGTGGCAGGCAACTTTGATGGGGGAGTATTATCGACATGTTTCACTTATCATACAAAGGTGCAGGTCTCCCAACATTATTGGTTCGGATCATTCATCAGCGATCGGCAGAAAAAAAACGTGAGAAATAGGTCAAAACACAAAAAACTTAATACAAATAATGATTTAATTAACATTTAAACAATAATTAACTTTTGAAATGATAGAAGCACAAATTCCAACACACCTTGAGGAAGAGACCGTCTCCCAACTTCTGAATGTTGGCCTTGTGCACGGCAGTCACCTTCTTTCTTCCGTAACGCACGGCGTAATCAAATGCGAAACGGGCAATTCGTTCGATATTGTAGCGGGTAACAACCTACAACAAAACAGTTCACTTACTTATCTTACTAGCATGCAATGTAGAAGAGCGTACATCATATTCTCGTTTACTCGTTTTCGAGGAACAGTAGTGATTAACTTAAAGCGAAATACCGGCCAGTTTTTGAAACGCATTGCGTACACCTGCATTCTTATGCAGCATACGCAAATGGGCAAAAATTAGGATAAAAACTAGACTCCAATTAGACCCCACTTTGCATAAATGCATAGGAATGCAAGTACGTGTTTCGCTTTAAAAGTGATGATGATAATAATAATAGACAATAGCAATGCTTGTAGTAATAATAATAATAATAATAATAATAATAATTCTAATTCTAATTCTAATACCTTAAGAGACTCGACAACTCCATGAACTGTCTCGTGTTCCAGTCCCGAATATTCTCCCTCGGTGTTTTCACGGATCATAATGATGTCGATTCCCTAAAACAAGATTTCATTTGGATGGGAAACTTTAAATTTACCTTGATTACATAGAAGATGGTCCTGTCAGCCTGTCATCGTCTTTTTCACTTACATTCCATTCGGAAAGAACTCCTATTATGTGCTCGCTTAACTCGGTTTCAGAATTAAGGGCGTGTTCGGGATGAGTTTTCCGAAAGGTTCTCATGCAAATTCATCGTTCGAGATGGACATTTTAAATTAGCATGTTTAACATGTACTATATTTTTTGCTTTCTCCAAGCATTAGAACGTTTCCAAAATGTGCATCCCGAACGATGAATTTGCATGAGAACCTCTCGGAAAACTCATCCCGAACGCGCCCTAAATTCTATAATCAAAACTCAGCTACTCAATCAGCGTATAAATTCCGTGCGCAAATGAAGGTGGTTTCTTTAGCTTAGTGATAGCCCATTTTAATAAAACACCATGTTTCGGTCAAATATATTAATATGGAATTGCTTCCGGAGGTGGTACGTGCGTGTTTTCACGCACCAACTTGTACCCCTGTACTCAATCCACATGTACCGGGCACCAATTCCAAGTTTTGAAACTCTTTCCGGGTTATTCTACAATTATAGAGTATTTACGTTACGATTTCTTGGTGAAAACGCGCGAAAGTATGTTCGAATTTCCATTTCATCTTGAAGTGTCTGCAGCGTAGATGTGATGTGTGTCATGCGGTAGATCAATTGTTTTTATGTGAAAAACAGCTAACATGGGTTGCGCATCCGTGCATTTTCGCGTGCGAAAACGCACCACAAATAATACTCTATTAGATGTCTTCTTACCGTATGACGGCTTGGAATGGTTGGAATTGTGGAGCAGTGAAGAACATTTGCATAGAGATCCAATTCCTTTCTCAATTCCACATTACGTGATCTGAAGGCGGGATCGTCGAATTTGGTCTCCACGTTACCCTGCAAACCAAACAAATATGGACTTGAGTTGGGTTGGCCAAAAAAAAACTATGTCCCATGGTTCCATCGCATTTCAGTTAGGTATATACAAAGTGACAAAAAAGGATATATCTGTATTCAGGCCCAAGCCCAATCGTCCAATTCGCAAAAATTTAGTGGATGTTACTGTTACTGGTTCGATGGTCAATGGGTATATACAAAGTGACAAAAACAAAAGGATATATCTGTATTGGACCAGAACATGTATGGATGATTGGTCGCTACAGTAGTTGCGACAATATATAACCTTAAGCGCGACTCCGTTTCTCTTGATCGCAGTGATGGCATTCTGAAGGTCTTCCTCTCCACTGAGGACGTTGGACGAATTGAGTTCAGACTCTTCGAAATCAACGGGAACCTGAAACAATATTTTTTATTGCAATGTAATGAATCTTGACTCCCAAACACGTCATCCATAGGGGGCATTCGAGTTGGGCAAAATGCGCAAATTTCGCAAAATAATCAGTTCGAGTTGATAGGGTGAGAGATTGTTGACAAATAAGAGAGCCCAGGAAAAAATGTTTCCAAGACTCTGCGTCTCTCAGATGAGCGGGATATATCGCAACGCGCTAACTCTGGCTAAGGGTGAACTCGAACTGATTATTTCGCGAAATTTATGCATTTTGCCCAACTCGAAATGCGCCCACAGAGCAATGTCAAATGTTTCACTCATCAAATATATAAATTTGCAATAGTCAATCCTTAGGACAAGGCAATTCATGCGTCACTTTACACATGCGCTTATGTAAAGATCTCCGGGCAAACTTGATCAAAAACAAATGCGCCAATCTTGCAGTAGCCGAAACGGACAAAATCAGGCAATGCTACAGTCACAAAAATATACTTAAATATTACACATAAAATACTCACATGGGCGAAGGCAAAAATTTGCTTGACGTGATGGAACATTTCAGGTCCGATTCCATCTCCAGGGAGAGCAGTCACCGAATGACGTCCACCATAACGGCCGGGGATTTGCTAGAACAAAACATATTTCAAGTTTCTTACTTTCTGACGTTCCGCAAGCAACAAGACAACAGTTAGTGCTCAAGCTGTACAAGCATGTACTCTTCTTTAGTACACTGTCTAAATGGTAGACATTGATGGTCAACCCTGTTCTATCACGTCTATCGAATGAACAGACATATGCGATATGATAGTAATAAGTAACAACATAATGTGTCATACCGTGTTCGCAGGAAGAACGACCGAACGGAATCTTTCCATATCCTGGGACACAGCTGCTCCATTCATCTGCCGTGATTGGCAGATAGAACGGATGAAAGTCTTCGAAACATGTCTCGAACACATTGTACCCTTGAATAACAAATAAAAGTCAATGCGACTGTAAATTTCAATATTATGAACGCTCAACAAGGGTAAATAAAAAAGGAAATAACATAAGATCAGAATAAGAGTGCCAGTTTTAAAAAAAAAAAAAAAGATTCGAATTTGGAAACAGTGGGAAAAACTATGTATCACGCCAAGCAACGAAAATACATGTCCCGATCGGTAAATAAAGGAGAAGGAAACTGTTTTCAACCACATAAACGTTCAAGAAAATGGATGCATATGAAAGAGAATCTGAATCAAAATTCTCCGATTTGGCGAAAGTGCGAAATCGCACGAAAACCGCTAAAGTACGCCAGTGTACATCCACAATTTCCCGTTAATATAAAAAGAAGACCGCGTCTTTTGTACTATTATGTGGCTTATAAGGAAATTGTGTAGAATTAGCATAAAATGAGCATACATTGCGTTTCATAAGTATAAGAACACCCAAAAAAGTTTCTTCTTGTGGAATAAGAAGTAAGAAATGAATGTATCAGGGCCCTGGCATTTTTAATGGTGCAAATGAAAAGGACTGAAACACGCTTTCACCACCTATTTGTGATTACTGTAGATCTTCCTAGGAATGGGGTAACTTCTGTTCTTCTACTGCACGGTTCCCGCGAAACAAAAATAAATCCCACGTTTCCTGGCAGCTAAACACCCAATCCCATGTTTCATGAAAAGTCGCATGTCTCCTGACAGATTAGCCAATCATGTCCCGCAATTAAAAATTGGGCAAGGCTTAGTGTTAGCGTTAAGGCCCCTATTTAGCGCTCGCAATAAGGTCGGAATCCCGCGTTTCCCGCTTGTTTGGGAGGAAACGTGGGATTACGATTACCGCTAAACTGCGAATGAGGAACATAGTCCGCGCCAGCTGTGAGTGTTATTGAACTCGGTTTTCACATTAGTGCCCTGTGGATGATATTGTGTTACAGGTATATTACTCCGTGCACACCATACACGATTTCTTTTAGTATCGAGTAACATAGGAAATGGGTGAACCCATTTGGTGACGGTTCAGTGTTTTCTTTCGTGGTACTGCCCATTTTGTGACCACTTCGTGACCAATGTTTCATAAAAACGTCGAAATAACCTTTTATTACTTTCAGCAATCAGCCAAGACAAGACTCATCCAATTGCTGTGGAAACGGGTAATCAAAAAGTAGAAAGTCGAAGAAATATATCCTTGTGAATAGACAAAGTACTTCAGAATCGTCGAGCAAATTATGGAGAATCCTGCAATGAGTATGCAACTAACGGACCACTCACAAACTAAGGGACCACCCACGACACATTACAAACTAAGGGACCACCCACGACACATTACTGAGAAAATATGGCGGACGGGCTGCCCCGGTTTGGCACCACTGTCGCACTTAGGTCGTAGTGCCGCAGGTTCTCTCTATTTTCTTTATCATTTTAATGTAAAATAGAAAGTTCGCGATGGATTTCACTTCAGTCTATAGTCTAAACAATCTAAACAATCATAGGTTTGACTTTTTATGAAATTATAACTATAACCTATAACCCTACACAGGAAACTGAAAACCCCGATTTCGCCCCGATCATTTGTCAAAAAACCCCGATTTCGCCCCGATTATTTCCCAAAACCACGATTTCGCCCCGATCACGGCCCGATTTTTTGAAGGACTTGATCGGGGCGAAATCGGGGTTTTTAGTTTCCCATGTACCTTCCTTCCAGTGTGTTATTCCTATTCGCGTGTGCTGTGGTTGAATTGACCAATCTTTGTCTTGTCTGAAAATATTAAAAAAAATAAGGCTTTGATGGTTTGATGGTATACTGTATTTTGTATTTACACAACCGGGAACAATTCTCCAATAACGCTAATGAAATACTATTATTCACGTAAAGTTTGGAGGGATAAAAAGCTAAATAACCAACCGGAGCTATATACTTCCATCCCATTTTACGTTCCTTTATAAACTTTATCATTTGTTCGGCATTTTGTTCCTTTGTTTTCGTGGAAAATTTGAAGAAATGATATTTGTGGAAATTGGTGCTCATTTCGCAGTACCTATGAGTAATCATAAGGAATAAGTACAATCAGTATCAGTAATTTCAGTTCAAAGTTTGTTTATTTTTGAAGACTTGTCTCCACGTTGTTTTCTTCAATAAGGCTGCTCAGGGCGAAAATCCCTCAACGCCGCTGCGTTGGCCTTTTCCGTCTCTATATGCGAGCGGCGCAACAGCGAAGCTTCCTCAGTGGATTTTACACAAAGAATCAAACTCATAAAGATATCTGGGCACCCACCAATTCTGTGGTGCAAAATGATGTATGAGATGTTGGTTCATTCTAAAATCAATATCTGATGGTTGTGCACTCTTTGTCAGAGTTGCATAGAGTACTTCGAGGAATGGGGACACTTCATTGGCATCAGCACACCGTTTCTCCTTCCTGTAATTAGCAAAGCGAACCGATTATAAATATAATTATTATCAGAAATAAAGTATTAATCATAACATTATAAAGGTACATAATTTACACTCCGCCTTCATTACTCTTTGGTAGCTTTGGTTCACTACTGAAATCCAAGTTTTACTAGAGGTCCTTTGACATCGACAAATTACTCGATGTCTTGTTTTAAACTATTTAGTACATACTACGGTATAAATTATCTTATAACATGCTTCTCTGGTCTAACCTGCACAAATGTATAAATCCAGATGCAAATCGTTCAACCGGATCTCTGATTACAACGAAAAGTTTTGGACGAGAAATCTTCTCAAGAAAAGTGTACACGGAATCGAGCCTTTGTATCGGCCACACGGAGGATTTATCGTCGTCGCATAATCTGAAATAAAACATGTTGACTTTATTTATGACTCTGTGAATTAGGCGGTCGAAACGCGTTACCTGAACCTGGAAATACTGGGTACATTTACTTTGTATAATAATTTACTTATCCTTTTGTATATTTCCTTGACAAAGGCGTGACACCCAAAGCGACAATGCCGACGTACAATTGGGTGCAGCGCGTGGCTGCCGAAGTAGCGTAGCTTTTCAGTTGAGGTGCGCCACAAGTCCGCGACCCGCCTTTCCGCACCCGCGACTGAGTGCGGATTCCAAAGGTTTCGGACCAGTTACATAGATTGCTAGTGCATAGCTTGCTAGGAGTTATCGCTAAGAAACCAATCCATACTTATTGGAAGTCCCCGAACTAGAAAAAGCTAAGGAACGCTTACTTTTTCGAGAACGGTTTCTTTCCCTGTTCAATTCGGTACCAATCACATAATAATCCCTTCATTTGGGATGACATACTCTTTGGAATTGTGCACATTCCAACGCGTAGTTTGGGTATTAACTGAAAAAATTGTCTTCATTAATTTCTCGAAATGTGCTTCTTATTTTTTTTTGGAATGTTTGTCTTTATTTTGTTCAGCCTAATGTGAATTGATTAGGTAATGCGGTCCGTCACAAGTCTTTAAAGCGAAATGCTAGCCCCTTTGGAAAATTTGCATATGAAAAGCAAATCCTATGTATCCTATGCTAATTTTGTACGATTGCCGTGGACGATCGTACAAAATTAGCATAGGATACAAGTAAGTCGGGTAGATGCGCCGCATGAGGCAACCCGCCCCTCTGTGTGTAACCCGGTGCTAGGGACAATCAGTATTGGTTGAGTGTAAAAGTGTGCGTGTAGCTCAACCGGTGAGTGCTTGCTAGCCATGCAAGTGACGCGGGTTCGAATCTGCTCCACGCCAAGTTTTTTCACAATAGACCAGATTGTTGCCTAGGAGCCATGAGGGCTAAGTGGGGACCGAACCGGGTCCCAAGAGTTGTTGGGAATGGTACACAGTGGATTATGCCTGTGGGACCAGGCACTCTTGGGGAGAGGGTAGTAAGTCGGGTAGATGCGCCGCATGAGGCAACCCGCCCCTCTGTGTGTAACCCGGAGCTAGGGACAATCAGTATTGGTTGCGTGAAAAAGTGTGCGTGTAGCTCAACCGGTGAGTGCTTGCTAGCCATGCAAGTGACGCGGGTTCGAATCTGCTCCACGCCAAGTTTTTTCACAATAGACCAGATTGTTGCCTAGGAGCCATGAGGGCTAAGTTACATAGGATTTGCTTATCGTATGCATATTTTCCAAAGGGGCTAGCATTTCGCTTTAACTAATTGAAAGAGCTTCGGGTAGAAAAGCTGAGGAGCTGTCACCCAAAACTGCGGGATTTGTCACCCAAAGTCACCAAATTTCCATAAATGCTTATGACATTGCATTTTGCCATGAATTGAAGAAAAAACAGACATTTTTCAGAATAACTGGATTCGTCGGTATATGAGGCTTTGATTTCAAACAAACCATTCATAGTTCTATGAATTATGAACATAAATAACTTCTCAAATAAAATCACGAAACCTTTTTCACCGAATTTCGATTCATAAATGGTTTGACCATTTGATGACAGTGTTTGTTTATCGATTGTTTCAAATCCACCGCTTCTTCCGAAGGTTTGGTTAAGATTCTTTTATTTATAAGTGGACTGTTGCAAAGTTTAGAGTTTTTCATTCCCAATATTTCAGTTATGAATAGAGAAATAGTAAATAATAGTAAAAGTAAGCAGGGACGAATGAATTTCATCCTTCGTGTCTTATAGTAGAAAAGTTGAAGTAAATTACTCGAACGAAGCTGGTAATTACTGAAATAAACGCAATTCAAATTACACAAAAAATGATGTACCAAAATTGGACATGGACCTTAATTATGGTACTCAGAAAACGAAAATGATATTAGTATGACAGAAAAAGACCTATTACATACAGGATCCAAGTTTCATTGCCATGTTCGTTATTTGAGGCTTGTCGCTTCGCGTGGGCCTTATAAGTTATAAGACACCTTGCACTGACGAAAGTTGGCCTGCAAGCGATAACCTTCGGCGTGCAAAATTTATTTGGCAACGTGGTGCGAGCAAAAGTGCACGCGGAGTGGAAATGGCGTGCAACTTGCCCGCCGTTAACACGCCGCTTGCACGCCAAAAGCCCGAGGCGAAATGGCGTGAGTACGACGTGCAAGCGGCAACGTCACGGCGGACAACTTGCACGCCAGTAACGAACGGCGTGCAACTTTTTTCCACGCCACATGCACGCCGCCGCTTGCAAGCCAATTTTCCCGTTGTTAGCGAAGGCCTAGCTAACCAAGCAACTACTGATTCCAAGATAATACAAGCTAAGTATAAGGGACCAATACATCTAAAGTAACAAATGTCGCACCCATAGTTGTCACTAATATATCTATGGAAAAAAGGAAGGGATAGTTAGATAGTTAAGAAATGCCTCGTTTGACCACAATCTCTTTATAGTGTCATTTAGCTCGTTTAACATCGAAAAGTGTCGAGTTTCATGTGGAAAACTCTAATGGTGCCATTTGCTTCTTAAAAATTTCTGTCGTTACGATGCAATGCGACTTCGCACTTTTTATGTACGTGATTGTGCCTTGCAATGGCAAATCTCCCCATTAATTCACTAAAAAAACGTCCCGTTTAGCCAGATGGGATTGCCGTGATTAGCTGATTTGCCACACATTTTTATGTGGGTAAGAAGAAGTGAAAGCTGATTATATATCATATATCTATTATCTCATTCTTCCAGTTCATTTTTATATCATAACATTGGCAGAAAACCGAGCTGCGACTTCATAGGAAACGGAGTAAAACATATGGGGACCGTTCCCGTAGTTTTCACAGAGACAAATCATTTCGACTTTGTGACCAGGTTTTCAAACGGTCGTCAACTGGTCACGTGTTGTTCTCAAAATGGGCAGTGATCTGTCACCTGTCACCCAATGTTTTTTTTCTCTGTGTTCTGGACTATATTCCGTTTTCATGTGTTATTTATATCGTACGGTTACGTTCATCAGTGTGTTCCATGATGTTTTACAATGTTTCTCCAACGAACAATGACGGGACCCCATGTTATGTTTCATTTGTCGTTCTATTTATTCAGTATAAAACAATCCAAAATAGCCTTTCTCTTTATCTCTCTCTCTCTCTCCGCATCTCTCTATCTCTCTCTACCTCCCACTCTCTCATTCTCCCATTGTCTCTCTCCTCATCAAGGGCTCTTGGCTCCTCTTCCGTGTCCGAGTGTCGATAACAAAAGGATTGAGAGTCAATTGGCCAATCGTTCCGCATCCGCTTACTCTCTCTCACTTTCTCTTCTCTATCTCTTCTCTCCGGTCCCCCCTCTCTTCTCTTGCTCTCTTTCACGTTTGGCTCGGATAGTATTCAAATGAAACTGAAATAGATTATCTCTCCTAATGCCAAATCTTTGCTTTTAATTCTCCATCAGTCTAACACGTATCCTTTTCAGAAATGTGAAGTTAATTTACAGCGCATTATTGGACGAAATGTTGTACTAATATAACGTTCCTAGTAGGAATACTGAAATCAATTGTTCATAACATATTATATGTTTTAGCTGAAACATTTAGCTAATTCATCCTACTAAACAGAGCACTCTAATGCTTTCTACATAGCATTTTCGGCCGGAACTCCGATATTGTGCAAGTTTTCGTTTTTGAGCGCTTCCAATTAATATGGCTACTTTCTTTTGCATCGTATTATACAGTAAAGCATACTCTACACTGGTTTATTTGCGTGGGTTTTAGTTTGACCAAAACTCTGCCCTGTTATCTCTTACCTCATGTAGTTTACAAAAACAGCTTTTTGCTAAGGATGTGTCTGTTTACTTTATTAATAATACCAATTTCCTGTCAACAATTACAAACCTTGTATCAATAATTGACTGTTCTGTTTTACACACGGGCCATATTTTTAATTTTTGCGTTTCTCATGTGCATGACGCAACTGCTTTGACGAGGTAATTATATCAATGACCACCTTATGTGACAATATGTTTGTTTGTTTGTTTGTTTGCTGTGCGTGACGCAGTGCCCATAACCAGAGTTGGGCCTGCTACTTCTCTATTCGAAGCGAGGGTTCGTCCCCCTTCCCATTCAAGCAAACACAGTCAAAAAGCGTCTCGATTGCCATTGCATGAGGCATAAACTGGAATAAATGCACTCTTTACGCGTTTTCTTTCGTAATATGGCACTTAGGTTACCGTAGACAAAGAACTCACAATCAGTAAGCTGAATACTCTGTGTTAATATTTGTACAGTAGGTCATAGACGTATTAGTATGTGTAACTCTCTATATTTTATGCTGAATTAAACTTACCCTTAGGATGCAGATGCAAACCCCTGAATTCCTATGATTTATTAACAAGTTTCATGCCATGTTTTTGTTATTCTCTCTCTCTCTCTCTCTCTCTGTCTCGATATATGTAACAACTGCAATCCAAAAGTTATCATTTCAATTGAAAACTGATACAACTTTTTGTGTTCCCGTTCCCTTTTTCCCATGATGTTCCCACAGTTCGTTTCCTAATATTCGATAAAAAATATTTGAAAAAGGATCAATAAAGATAGCTTATTTCTGGGAAATTTCACTGTCTCTAACATCATTGAAAACTACTATTCGACTAACAATAAGTGTTCGCCTAAGGGAACCAAGCCCATCCCGAGACCATCTCAAGCCCATACCAAGCCCATCCCAAGACCATCTCAAGCCCATACCAAACCCATCCCAAGAATATCTCAAGCCCATTCCAAGACCATTCCAAGACCATCCCACGCCCATTCCAAGACCATCTCAAGCCCATCCCTCGCAAGACCATCGCAAATTCAAAACCTATACCTATAGCCTATAGCATACTGTATCTTGACGTTGCGTAAGCTAAAGTATAAACTACTAAATTACTTGCATAAATAAGTGAGAATGCGTGCGGCGAAGCAAACAGTAATTCCTTACCAAATAAACAGGACCCGGGTGATACCGACCATGAATACAGGTTAGAGTATTTACTATCTCTAACTAGCTCGCTACGCCCTCACTCTCCGTCTCTTTCTCTCGCTCTCTCTCTCTTCTCTCCTCTATCTCTCTCTCTCTCTCTGCCGCTTTCCCACTCTCTCTCCTTCTCTCTCTCTCTCTCTCTCTCTCCCTCTCTCGCTCTCTCTCTATCTCTATCTCTCTACTTTTACCTCTATTGCACTTGAGTGTTTATTCAGACATTAACCAAGATATCAACAACAAGTCTTATCAAACCATTTGCATTTGATTATTCTTCTGTCCGTCTCTATTCAGCCGAAATATATAAATTCTTTGTTTTGTAGAGAAATTAGCATTAACTCATAGTAAAACGCGCATCTTCTTATTGTAAGTAGATACGGTATGCAGATCCAGACATACTTGACAGTGAATATTCTTATGTATATGTTTGAATGTTTCTACACAAGACAGCTGACTTCCATGCCTTACAGATGAGAATACTATTTATTTGTTTGTCAGTATGTGCGTTACACTGTGATTACATCTTGTTGAAACAAATTTGACCATTATTTCAGTGATGTCGCGGCCTGACTTTCTCTCATGTGATGGAAATTTCCTAACAATCGGAAGTGATAATAATTCAAAGAAACAAGGTGATTGAAAATATTATTGTTATTTTTGTCCTCAATCCTAAATTTAAGTTTTTAAATTTCTTTTACGCTTCAAGAGGGTGCACCTTTATTCAAGGGTGAAAATACAGATTCAATGTTTGCTTATGACATGTTCCGCAGATGACATATTCTAATTCTAATGTTCAACCCTTAAATATGATTTCTTTTTGTTCAAAATTGAGAGTCTGTCAATGATGATTAACAAAAACCAAAATTATTTATTTTAATTTAACTTAGAGTTTCATGGATTTAAAAATTATCTAAATTGTATAGTAAAAATGCTCAGCTGATCCACTATCAATTGCAAATATCTCTTCTCGTCTGCACACTGATCTGACCAGACAACGAGAGGAAGTGCCGAAACTGCAATTATGGTGCCGCATGCCTCCCGTAACAAGTAAGGATTATAGAAATCTTTATTTGGTACCATATGGGAAAGGGAAGTAACGACCAGGGTGATTAGTAAAGAGAAAGGGTACCACAGGTTGGTCCATAGGCTAGGCACTGGTCCCTAGCATGAGAACCACTAATTAATATGAGCCTTTTTAGTAACTAATGTACCGTAACCACCATTTCAAAGGCCGTATTCACCACTCAATTCCCCGTCTTTTTCTCTGTGTTCCTCACGTTAAAATGATATTTTCTGTGCCCAGGGAATATTTCCCCGAGGGAATCGGAGTGGTGAATATGGCCTATGGAGTCGCGTAGGCGTCCAAAACTCATACTCATACTCATAACTCTTTCGACTTTCAATATTGACAATCTTTCAGCATGCGTTCTCCTCGCAACATGTCAAATGATAACAGTTATTGGACTTTTTGTCTATGTCATACTCAGAATATCTAACAATGGGGTGGCGAGTATGGAAAGGAATAAAGCAATTGGTAATTTGTTTTTATCTCTTTGCTAAAGGAAAGAAACATGTAGGAACTTCTAAACGTACCGTACCTTTGGTGTAGCATAAGTTCACTTGGTGTCTGGTATAGCTACCGTAATGTTTAATTTGAGCGGCGCTTGATTGACACATTATCTAGGACCTACAGTGTACGTAGTCAATCACTTGAAACGCTGAACCGGGGCTAATACTCCTGGCGCACTCCTGGCGCACAAACGGCGCACATATTGCTCTTTTGCTGATGAGGGGTGCGCGGCGCAGCGATGGCACGTCAACTAAGTTTCCGCAGTGTTCTAGTTTCTAGTCTTAATAGATGCAATGTAATTCTACTTTTTCAGCAGTGTCTGTGGTTGCACTAGTCTTCATTATCTCTTGTTTTGCCTCCTTTATATACGGCCTTTTTTCCAAAAAGTCGTCATTTCTACTACCGTTTATTGTGTTTACCACAATTTCTCTGGTAGCAACCATCGGTAAGCTCTATTTTGAATCAGAATTCGCCAATTGTAATATAAACCAATATTGGTAAGAAAGAACAACATAAGAAGACCCTATATACTATGAAAGTTATACCTTCAGTTTTGATGTTATTCTTTATATTAAACGACGCGCAGTTGTATGAAAGCATATATCAGTTTTTTCGACGTTACTGCTTCTGATCGTAGCATGTATAGGTTGTCCTGCACTCAATGAGATATTGCACTAAGTAATTTTGATTTAAAGGGATCAGCTCACCTTAAATTGTGTCTGTTTTTTTTTGTTTCTTTATTTTCTATAAGGGATAGTAAAAATTGGAATAGAAAAAGTAGTGTTCAATTTCAATACTCACGAAGATATTGGGTGATAAAGTGGTGGATTGAGCGGGCCGAAATGCAAAAAGGGCAATTGTCCTGCCTTGTTTGTATAGGATAATTGCCCTTTTTGCATTTCGGCCCGATCAATCCACCACTTTATCACCCAATATCTTCGTGAGTATTGAAATTGAATACTACTTTTTCTATTCCAAATTTTTATTATCCCTTATAGAAAATAAAGAAACAAAAAAAAACAGACACAATTTAAGGTGAGCTGATCCCTTTAAGGCAGAGCGCTAGTAGTACTGTTATTTTTTCTCTTCAGGTACTGTAATAGTGATTATCATTACCGTAATTGGTGAATTGACCGAAAAACCGTCTGATGTGAAAAGGGATACGGTCGATAAATATGACCTTCACATGACAACGTTCAGGTAATTACTAATTATTTAATTATGCATTATCATTGCGAACTCCATCACTTTCAACCAGAAATTTCCTTGTCCTTGGATAATAACACCAATCCATAAGAGGGTTTACCGACGTTTAAAGGGTCAGGCCCATTTCAAATGACCCCTATTTTTGATGATTCCATGTGAATCTCCATACCAAATATAGTTGGATGCAATATTTTTCTAATTTTCAAGCCCAAAATTCACACACTATTCAGCAATTTACCGTGGACAGTCATACCCAACTATCTATCGCAGTTGTCACGCCCATTCGCGCTCATTGGCCAATATCACAATTGCCACGCCCAATAGAGCATATTGCCCAATTAGCGAGAAGGGGCGTGACAACTGCGATAAATAGTTGGGTATGACTGGCAACGGTAAATTGCCGAATACTGCGTGAATTTTGCGCTTGAAAATTAGGAAAATATCATATCCTACTATATTTGACATGAAGAATCAGATGGAATCATCAAAAATAGGGGGTCATTTGAAATGGGCCTGACCCTTTAAAGCGGTATGTTCCCATCTGTGTCGTAGGTACAGAAGTGCACATAAATTTGCATATAATTCATACAGTTGAAAAAAAAACACAAGACACCTGTCGAACTTTGTCGAATCCCGACCTTTGGTCAAAATTCTTATTTGTGCTTTTTATTGTCACTGTTCAGATGATTTCAATGAGCGTTCAACTACTTTGTGTGCTTTGTTTTTATTGCATAGTCAGCTTTCAGTGATAGAGATAGAGATGGAGAGATGGAAAGGCGAGAGAGAGAGAGAGAGAGAGAGAAAGGGATGAGGGAGATAGTGCTCGAGAGAGAGGTGGAGAGAGAGAAAGGGATGCGAGAGACAGTGGTAGAGAGAGAAATGGATGGGTGAGAGGGTATAGGGTAAGGAATAGAAATAAAGAGAGTGCCCGTAGTTTTTTTTACCAATTGTTTGTTTCAATGTAAAACTTATTTACCAAAGTTTCGGCTAAAGCTAAAGATCAAAATAGCATCAAATCTGCAAGGGTCTAGGATCAGACCAGATCAGGTCCAAAACGTGTCCTCTGCTCGCGAAAAATATCTGATATTTGTCTATTTTCCCATCACAAATCACTGGGCAGATGATCACGTCCATCTGATCAGATTATCATTGCTTGATCTTTCGAGCAAACAGTTTGCATCACGATTAGATCAATGCTGAACCGATACTAAACCAAAATACCCGATGAGCAAGCGCATAGACCTAGAAGCATTTCTTATTTATGAAAATCGCAGGAAGTGTTTTTTAATCTAAAGTTTTTTTTCGAGGTCATATTTTTTGAGACTGGGGGTTCTGCTGGAACTCAGCTACTGCGTGTCGTAAAAAATATTAGGGAGACAGTGGCGCGAAAGATTCTTTCCGTTGGCGCTACTGTGGCACACTTGCGAAAGTGCTGTGGTTGCGCTTATGTGCGCCAGTCGTCCGCCACGTTGGCGACTGTGCTGCTCAGATCAAATGGTATTAGCACACTTCCATATATTACTTTCAGAATCGCCGCGATACTCTCTGTTCTCTGTGGTCTCGTCTCCATCACGTGTTATATCAAAATATTTATTCAAATGCGAAGGAATAGACGGATTCGAGATGCCGCTTTGTGCAAACCTTAGAGTTGCAATTGTGTATATTACATTTAGCTTTCGCGTTTCGAGCGTAACGTGCAAAACATACATACAAACTTTGACCATTTGTAATATCGGTACAGCACTAACACCAATTTTCCATGTTCCTAACGCTTTCGCCATAACCGGTGCTTTTGATTCAGTTAACACTAAGGAGGGAATTTAATACTAACAATTCCCCAAACATTTAGCAATAATTCACTCAAGTCTTTTTGTGTCATGAGAGAGAGAGAGCTAGAGAGAGAGAGAGAGAGAGAGAGAGAGAGAGAGAGAGAAAGAGAGAGAGAGAAATAAAATTAGTTAAACCTCTGTTTTCCTTTTCCGATCCACAGTATTTTGTAACAATCCCTAACCCTTTTTCTGTACATATTGCTATTGCTATCCTATCCAAGTTACCATTTTATTATTATTCCTTGCTAGACATGCACTGCGGGTATTCACCACTTTCTGTATTTTGGAGAAGAGCAAAATAAATATATATTTTTTAATAAGTTTGGTTTTTGTTTCTAACCGCGTTCCGTGATTCAAGTTAAATACCATGTTAGGATACAGCGTACTTGACCATAGTGAGTTCCTATGAAACGTACTTCGACAAGTTCATTGCATATGGTATAGAGTTCCTATGCCTATGCCTATGTATGAAACGTACTTCGGCTTATGATTAGCTGCATCCCACATTGAAAAATATCGATACAGAAAAAGTCTAGAGTCGGATTAATGTCTACTAGAGAACATAAAACAATCATAAAGCGAAATACCGGCCGGTTTTTGAAACGAATCGTGGACAACTGCATTCTTATGTATTTATGCGAAGTGAGGTCTAATTGGGGTCTATTTTTTATGCTAAATTATGTTCATTTGCATATGACCCATAAGAATGTTGGTGTACTCGATGCGTCTCAAAAACCGGCCGGTATTTCGCTTTAAATACACATCAATTAGACAAATTTCTAATTAACCGTAATCTTCCACTGATTCATCTCAATGTATGTTTTCTAGCCGATGGCATGAAAAGAAACCTTTGACAGATTTGAAAAACTCAATTCTGACTGGTTTTGATATCAAAAGTAAAATATACGGAGTGACTAGGTTTCCGATTTCAAATGTATAATAGTAAGCCTCGAGGACAAATTCATAGTTGATTGCTATAAAGTTCATGTAAGAAGCCCAGTAAAGAGAGTAAAAAAGGACAATTAGAAAGTCGATTCCCATATCTAAAATGGACATCATTGCAAACGATAGTTCCAGCTCCAGACGCGCACGGATATCTAAAAGAAAAACATTTAAATATATAGGGAGATACAATGTCGTGGAGGAGGTAGAGCCCATAAAGCCCAAAAAAAAAAGAAAAAAAAAATTTAAAAAAAAAAGTAAAAAAAAAAACACTCAGCGAATGGAAAAAATATTCGTCGATGAAAACAACGTTTATGATATGAAAACATATTATATAGAAAAAATCATTAGTATAGTAATTTTTATATTTATGATATCGAAATTAGTGATGCAAGACGCCTTTGAATTTCAATAAAAAAATGCTGACCATATTTCCGCAAAACCCTTTTCCTCCACTCTTTTTCAGTGTACATTTCATCAACACGGGTGCATTTATTGGAAATCACTTGTATGGAAGGGAGATGGCCGGTTGTCACTAAATAAAATATTAATGCGTTTACCAAGTCTTTATTTAATCATCACGTTGATCACGTGAACGACGTGAAGCTCCAAGGCAGCACCTTGGCAAAATAATGGTGCTCCGTTTGCGGGACAGGAGTGCAATTTTCACTTTATAGTGTTATATCTTTTATGAGGGGCGAAAAGGTAACGTTTTTTTGCTGCTCCAATCTTGCGCTCTCTATGTATAGCTCTGAAGTTCGACAGTCGTGCACGTTATGTTGCGCGCGCTAAATTGGCCAACGACTAAATGACATGCGCAGAGTGTTGTGCCGCAACGCCGCGGCGTCATACAAGAAAAAATTTGATATTTTATCCAGCGAAAATAAATATAATAATATCAGACTCACTTTTCTCTTGTTCTTCCATGAGCGCACTCCACTTATTATACAACATAATCGTTGTGAATGTATTTAACATACACATTACAGGCAGATAGAACAACAATTCCAGTATCATATCGATTGCGTCATATGCCATGTCAGCCTGGAATTTAAAGCGGTATGAAAGGATAATCGCATGTAAATTTATGTGCCCTTCCTTCTGTGTTGGATGAGCACGCGATGGAACACAATTTGCAATTTGCTCGTGTTGTGCCGTTTTAAAGGGGGGGATGGTAAAGCTAGTTTAAACTTTAAAACTTAAATGAAGCAGTGGAATAGTGTACGAAACAAAGATAACCCACTAGAAGGAGCGTAGCAGGAATTGTCAAAATAAGCTTGTAAATTGACTATATCATGAATGAACTCGCAATGAATAAATTGTCATTTAAAGGGATCGGTTCACCTTAAATTGCCTTGTTTGTCCTGCCTTGTTTGTATAGAGACAATTACCCTCTGCCATTTTGGACCGATCAATCCACCACTTTATCACCTAATATCTCCGTGAATATTGAAATAGAACACTACGTTTTGTATTCCAAATTTTTATTGTCCCTTTTAGAAAATAAAGAAACAAGAAAAACAGACACAATTTAAGGTGAACCGATCCCTTTAAGTTAAAAATGGATTTATGGATAATATAAAAAAACCCACATCGGCTTTCTCCATTTCCAGTAAATCCACTCGATTATCTGAAAAAAATAAATAATTTGAAATCATTTCGCAACGTGATTTATTTATTTATTTATTTATTAAATAACACCGAGGTGTGCATCAAATAATATGATGAAGAGAAAGCAATGCACTAACGAAACCATTTGTACTGTAGTCGATTAGCAATCGGGTAAAAGAAAAAGACTAACCAACATATAAATATTTATGCTATGTTGTTGGCTAGAAGCGTATCTATGCAGTCTATGCTTATTCACGTAAGCTATGCACGCTTGGTATGGAATGAAATTTATTCTCCTCTACTAATAGACAAAGCGACTATAGGACATAATATGGCCACGGGCTGTCCAAAGGTTTTTGTATTGCTCGGCTACGGTAGCATCTACTACATTTTGAGTTTTTCACAAAACAATTTTCATGATTGCACATTTGTGGAGCTCGCTTTCATACCAGATATTTGAGCACTTGATTTTCTCGCGAGCCTGATTGCTTATGTAATAGATTTTATTATAATTTACTTTGATTCACGTACCAATATAAGAACTTCGGCAACATTCCGTGAACATTGGAAGTATCCATACGATCGGAATTGTCCACGTTATCATAACCAATATCAATTTGAAGAAACGATTACAAAACTGAAAATAAGAGGTGTAGAGAAACAACGATTTTTTTTTATCTGACAGACAATTGCAGACAAACATGGGTAAGTTCGAGTTCGCGTGGATGATGCCTGTCCATGACAAATGCCTGCCCATGTTCGAGTCGATGTAAATGACATGGATCTAGTATGGATCTATTTCAAAATAGTACGGACATATTTCAAATAGCACGGGTCTGATGCGGTTCTGTCCCAAATAGCACGGGGCTGGGGCATTTTCGCTGCAGGACCACGTTAAATGTGCGATTCGCGTGGGTTACGGTAGGGAGTTGGCATGCGTGTAAAATGACTTGAACATGGACGGGCATTTGACGTTTTCGCATGTGCTGTTCGCGAAGACGGAAACCAATAAGTTTCGTTATTGGAATATACATACTACATATTTATTGCCCTACTATCTTATCGTAAGTAAAGTTCTTAAAAAATCATTAAATAACAACAAATTACTAACCCAAGGATAAGAAGTAAATGAAATTGCCATTACTGCCCGGTCCGCGGAGAAAGCAAGAGCACTCATAATTATCACATAATTGACATACCATTCACAAGCATTTGTTACAGTAGCCAGGGGCTGAAAGTGGGGTTTTTTGCCAGTTGATGTATGAAGAAAATGGAATCTTTGTGTGCAAGCCGCGTGAAAGACTTGCGGCATGCCCACTTCTGTCGCGCCGCAACAGTGCCAGTTGTGCGCCATCCAATTCTTGCGTTACACGAATTGGTTTTCCTCTTCTTCCGAATATTTTCATACTTTGTTGTCGTAATAAATGTTATGTTATGTTAATTTAATTTGTTATGAAGACAAAAGTACCGCAGACTTACTTAGACATAAATTGATAAATTGTTCAAGCTTGCCATGCATCAGTAATCGAGTAACACTGGATATCTCACCATCAGAAAAAAAAATCAATAATTGACTTACAAAAGTGTCCCTGTCGAGTCGAACTATGCCCGAATGGTCTCGAAGTATTATAACTGGAGCATATTTGGCGGAAACTCGCAGAAGTACTGCAGCGATATCACCCAAATTCTGGGAGAAGAACAGCTAAACACATATTACATTATGTCTGACTCAAGAACATCTCGGAGAGATAGGCTTGTAGTTACTTGCATGTTTCATCCTGTATTCTGTATAAGGAAAATGACTAGCCCGACGTAATTTATGGTCATATAAATTAGGTCAAATTTGGGAAATCGTTATTCCCCAGATCAGATCAGAAATGCCGGTCTGTTTTTGAAACACGTCGAGTACGCCAGCATTCTTATGCGTCCTATGCAAATGAATATAAATTAGAATAAAAAATCGAGCTAAATTCGAGCAACTTTGCATAAATACGTAAGAATTCAGCTGTCTACGAAGCGTTTCAAAAACCGGCCGGTATTTCGCTTTAAAATAAACGTCGCGACGAATTCGCCACGAATACCTCATCGAATTCCGGCTGTCGTAGGGAAGGCGAAAAATATATAAGAAGAAGTATCCAAATGTGAATAGAAACGGAGAGAATGTTGATGATACATCTGAATTTCTATGATAGAGAAAAAGTGAACCATTTATATGTGTGGACCAATACCGAGCTAGCAAACGAATCCATGGCCCATGGGCGAGATCTCGCATATAGGAATAGGATAGGTTGATTAATTAACTAAACTTACTTCAATTCGAATAAAGAATGTGCTGTTTTGTTTTCTCTTTTTTTTTGTCGTTTATATCACCTTGATACAACTAGGAAACGTGATTACATACGAAATGGGTGAACCTCTTTGGTGACGGTTCACTGTGTGTTTTTTTCCGTAGGTCTGCCCATTTGGCATTAACCAACTCTTGACCACGTTTCCTCAAAAACCGTAACCAGATGGTCACCGAATGGTCACGAAATAGTCACGATACGGTTTTTTTCGGTAAAAAAACATTTGGTGGTTTCGGCAATTATTTCGTTTTCCTGTGTATTTCAAACATGTTCATCTGCGGCTAAGAATGGGGTAATTTCCGTTTTTTTTTTTAATTAAAAAAAGGAAAACATGTTTTGAGGCGAACTAGACTGCAAGGATTAAGGTCATTTTTTCGACCCGAATAACAACTATTAAAACTCTTTACCGAATAAGTATTGCAAGATCCATGGACGAAATATTAAAATAACAAAATTAGAATATTATAAGTATCTTTTGATTTATTTGCTTCTGTTCCTCGTCTGTCTCTTGACTCTTTTATTCAATGCAACTCGATATTCAGGAACTTGTCTGTTTGATATTACTTATACGGGGAACAGGGAACCCACCTACTCAGTGAAACCAAAAGAGAAATATAAAAAGTAAAAGAAAAAAGAGATTAAAAAAATTAATTTGTTTTCGTCTTACTGCTGACCTGAGGACACGTTTATAATAATGTTTCTTGGAAGAACGGATCGTAGTCACAATTTAACACAGTTCATGCATGAGGTAGTGTCTTTTAACAACTCCAAAAACAAAAGGTGCCCTATTATAAAGTTGGTGCGGTAAGGACACCATAAAAGAAGGAATCTCGCCAACGGTCGAAGGTACCAATTATGTTTGTCATGGTTCTTAGGTTAATCTTACATTTAGATTAACCACAAATGGGGTAACATTATTACAAAGTATTTGATTCTTCTATATATGATTTGCATACGGTGTGCTATTCGCCTACTGTGCTCGTATGCACGAACACCGGGCTCCCAGCCAGCCTCCCTGTCAGTGGGAGGTGAGAGACGAATAGAGATCACGCAAATCAGCGACGAGCAGAGACTAATTTTCCCAACCCGGAAGGCTCCTAGTAGTCGTATTTGTTTCAGTTTACTCATAACCAAATGTAAATTCGCTTTACCTCATTTTAGGCTCACAGGACTAGGTCAATTTGCTCTGAGTTTCCGTGTGAGCCAGATCAGCCTCTAAACCTCCTTCAAAGCGAAATACAGCCGGTTTTTGAAACACACCGAGTAAACTTGCATTATTATGCAGCTTATGCAAATGTACATAAACTAGAAGAAAAAGTCGAGCTAAATTCTAGCATAAAGTTGCCACGATCCGTTTCAAATACCGGCCGGCATTTCGCTTTAAAATGTAGTTGTCATTATGTCATTACGTGTGCATTGATCTCTTATCCTTATCTGAACTACAGAATTGTCTTATCATCAAATATCAATTATTTCCCTAAAATAGCCCCAATCTATCATTTCCTTCCCGTTTTCTCCACATATTTCTGCAATAAATCAATTTGCAACAAAAAATTACTACCAGTTCAAAGGATCTATATTTCCCTTTGATAATTTTGTTAAATATTTTTAAATTTATTCCTGAATGAAGCCTTCAGAAAGTGGTGCCACAACTGTGGAATTGGAGACTTTTCTCGAGAAAAAAGAAGGAATCTCAGGTTTGAAATGTTTTTAAACTTTATTAGTTTTTTTGAAAGGTTATTATTTTAAAACTTTCCTGTTAAATATTCATATGTCATATGTGTTACGTTTGGAATTAGTACTGCAACATTAGGACATAGTATTGATGCCTGAAGTAGAGTTTGTTCAAAAAAAATTTGTGAAACATTTTGCTTTTGGATTTCCAAAATAGGCAGTGTGTTTTCGAAATTTATAAGATACGTTCGTGCTCGTAGCTTGAATAATATAATATTCCTTTACTTTTACGTTATTTTACTGTTAATATTTTCTTTTGTTTTCGGATCTGAAAATAGTGAACATTCGTCAGAAAACTATGGAATTCGTAGAAAAGGAGACGACACTATTTCGTGAGTTTCGTTTTCAATATTTTTTTTTCTTTTCTTTTTTTTCATAGTTTTTATAGCTGCCTTCAATTTTTAATTTAATGTTTTTATTTTTCTCGTGACGTATTTTATTAAATATTAATATTAATTCAAAAAGGTGCAAATCTGAAAAGAAGTTACGTAAAACCAAAACGATTACATTATTACATAATTTACCAAAATATTCTTACCGCAAGCTAATTGCTCTACAGTATATCAGTATATATCTCGGATATACTACTCCCTATCCAGTGGTCGGAGGATCCTCCCTGATCCTCCTCCGGTCATCCCTTTTCATCCTCCTAATCATTCCAGTTCCTCCCTCACTCTTGTCAATTTCCTCCGTGGAATGATCGGCCCAGGATGCTTCTCAATACCACTTGCACTGAAATTTGCAGGACTTTGGGTAAGGTTATGAATTAAATTAAAAATTAATATTAATTTTAATATTAATGTATGTATTTATGAATAACTATGTAGAATTAGAAAGGTTGTTTTAGTGGTCAGCTTATTGCGTAATATGTTGGTGTTATGTCGTTATGTGAACTGATACATGAGTAAAAGTATGTCGTGTTTTTTCACTAAGCTGTATTTGTTTCAGACAGGAATATCACTTATCTTCATCATGGGCTTCGTAGCGTACGTAAATATGGCAAAGTTGGTCCGATGCTCGCAGTATCTATCAACCAAGTGAGAAGTTGCTTTTTGTATACCATGTTATTAGTTATGTTGCACTATAACATTCTAAATTTCTCTTGTAAACTCTTAAAGCGAAATACCGGCCGGTTTTTGAAACGCAACTCAAATATCTGCATTCTTATGCAGTTATGCTAACTGGGGTCGAACTGGGGTCTATTTTATTTTTTATTCTAATTTATGCTCATTTGCATATGATGCATGAGATTACTGGTGTACTCGATGCGTTTCAAACATCGCATGCTATTTCGTTCTAACGTGAAAGCTACCAAAGACGAAGACAGCAAAAGCAAATTAGTGACTTACACGACACCCTTTACTTTATACCTGCAACGTATCTGGCCTAGAATATCAGTATCAGTTTATGAAGAGATCACGAACATACTCGATTTTCAAGCGCAAATCGTTATTTCATGTATTTTCCACAAATATGACGGTGGATTTTGCAAGACATACTTACAGTAATCTGCTTTGGGTAAAATTTTTCTCTAAACCTCCTATTCAGATGTGGTGTCACTGCACTAAATTACGGTAATGTAAGCGAGGCAGCATTCAAGCACGGGCACTACAAACTACGGCCACATGCGCATCATGCAAAGTAAGTGGAAATTAGAGCAATTATAGACTTTAGGTTCAAAGTCAAGGACCAAAATTTCTGCTACAACACTTTTGCGATGTTGTCAACTTCTAGACCGTACACAGCCAACTTATGAAACAGCACCTTTTGTAAAAGTATGAAACTAATTCTGTTATGAATAACTGAATCACATCACAACGGATTTTTTAAAGGGATAGGCTCCTGAGAAAAGCTTTTTTAAAGGGATAGGACCGTGAGAAAAGCATTGGGCTGAAACTTCATGTGTTTTATTTCAGATTGTTTGTGAATGGATGTCTTCTTGTGTTGCAACTCGGAGTTTGTGCTGTTTGCTACATTTTTATGGTGTCACATCTAAAAGAGGTACGTTTTTTGGATCTTCGTAGTAGCATATCGTGAAGCTGTAGCGACACTACTTACCTTGCCATCATAAAGGGCCGTTAGCTAACCTGGCAGGGGCAGTTAGGACTTTACTTAGGCTTTATATAGAATAAACCCATTACCTTAATCCTCTAGGTGTTGGACGTGCTCTTCCCCGCCTGGGCTCTCTCCCAACGCCAGCTTCTTCTCTTTTCTCTGCCGTTCTTCTGTCTCCTCGTCTCTGTCCGTTCCTTCAAAGTTCTCTCGTTGATAAGTGTCGTCGGAAATACGTTTATGATAATTGCCCTCGGAATTATACTTCGGGTAAGTTTCGGGCTGTTATTTTATCTTTTACAGGATGAAGGGGTTAAGCGCACCAAAAATCAATATGGGGAATATGGCACTATGTACGGGATCGTATGCAAGATCGTTTTTTTACAGTATATTGTTTGTCGCTTGAGCCTGGCTTCGAAAACTAGCTATAATGGTAGTGATTAAGAAAACAGTAACTGGTTGATGAGACCAGGTGGAGTTTGCGTTTTATTTTTGCCGGAACCTGAAATCACGAACTTACCGTGATCCAAGTGATTTATAGAAGAATGTTTAGGAACTAATTGGACAGAAATCTCTTATCCATCAACTTCCCTCTTTCACAAACTTTGACGGAGTTCTAATGGCCGCGGCCTCGATACTCTATTCGTTTGAGGGAGTTGCTATTGTGAGTTTATAATAAAGATTTATTGAGTACGTTCAAATCAAAGTACAGTTATGCTTTGTTTCTCCAAAAATTACCATAACCATAGATTTTTCTCTCCAATGACAAAGACAAATTGGGAACATTTTTGAATGTTCCAAAAACAAATGTGTATGATTCTGCATGTCTGCGACTTGAATTTGTTCGGTTCCGAATTTGTTTCCGAAAATCTTCGCAAGGTTTCCTAATTCGGAAAGTCTTCGTGCAGCAGGTTTCTTACGATTCTCCTTTTCAGGTGCTCCCATTGGAAAATCGACTCCGCAACCCAAAAGACTTCAATGGAGTGACTGGAGTGCTAAGTGTCGGGATGTCCTTAACTACTCTAACTTACGCTCTTTGTGGTTTCTTTGGTTATATTGGATATGGAGAGAGTGTGAGAGGAAGTATCACACTTAATTTACCGGACACACCGTAAGTAGTAGTTTAATTTTTTTTATTAAAACTCTTTATTTAGAAAACAAAACAAAAACAGTATCGAATGTAAATTTACACGAAAAGAGAGAAACACACAGGCTGAGCACATTCAAGAGGCTCAGCTTCTCACGCGGTGTAAAACAAAATTTCGTGCACAATAGTTTCATAACAACAGTGTATGTTCTCTTCGTAGGCACACAAAAAGTCCCGCACCTTTCGATTTACTATCATCGAGTTTCTCTCCCATGACATGAAATGAAGTAATGTAAACAACACGATTGAAAATAAATAAATAGGTCTGGGTAACTTATTGTTAGCAGATGTGGTTAGTAAGGTTGGTTACCGTTTACAATCAGCTATCAATAAAATGTTTCACTGTCGGGAAAAAAATACTAATCATGCCGTGAATATGTTTTGTTTTATGTTTCCCTCTATTTTCCCAATTTTAGACTAATTTTCGTCGTGAAAATCCTGCTCACGTCAATTACGTTCCTTGGGTTTCTCATGCAACATTTTGTATTGATCGAGATGTATTTGCCAGAGTTGATCACTAAATTAAACGAACGAAAATGGAAGTCCACCGGAATAACACTTGTCGAATATGCTAATCGATATGTTGTCGTCATTCTGACTTGTGGGTGATTTTACATGTTAAACGTCAAGAAAGATGATATCACTAAAAGCTGCCTCAACAACTGCTAATGCCCTGCCCATGTTTGCGATTCGCACTTGCGAATATGACAAATGCCTGTCCATGTTCAGACCATTTTACATGGATGTCAAATGCCTACCGTAACCAATGCGATTAAAGGGTCAGGCCCATTTCAAATGACCCCTATTTTTGATGACTCCATCGGATTCTCCGTTTCAAATATAGTAGGCTGAATTTTTTTCTAATTTTCAAGCGCAAAATTCACACACCATTCGGCAATTTACCGTGGGCAGTCATACCCAACTATTTATCGCAGTTTACCCGCCCCTTCGCGCTGATTGGCCAATATCGCAATTGTCACGCCCAATAGAGCATATTGCCCAATTAGCGCGAAGGGGGCGTGACAACTGCGATAAATAGTTGGGAATGACTGGCAATGGTAAATTGCCGTATACTGCGTGAATTTTGCGCTTGAAAATTAGAAAAATATCGTATCCTACTATATATGACATGAAGAATCAGATGGAATCATCAAAAATAGGGGTCATTTGAAATGGGCCTGACCCTTTAACGCATTTGACATGGCCCCGCAGCGCAAGTGTATCAGGTCCGTACTATTTGAAATAGATCTGTACTATTTTGAAATAGGTTCGTACTAGATTCAAAGTCGCTGCGGGACCTTGTCATTTACATTGACTCGAACATGGACAGGCATTTGTCATTTTCGCAAGTACGAATCGCATACATGGACAGGCCATAAATGGCTCCGAGTAAAGCGATGTCTAAGCAATTTTGCACGAGCGAAAACTAGGCAAACCATGCAAATCACAGTGATGAAACGACCTTTTTCAGTGGTTTCGAGAATACGTAAAAAAAATCGGGCTTATACAATTATAAAAGGAAATTGGAAACTATTTCGGAAAAAAGATTGCGCATGAGCAAAAGCCCTGACAAAGTGCTACCGCATGGCGAAAATATCGCGGGCACGTCGTCGTCAGCAGGGAATGGTTGTCATAAATGTTATAATGTGCGTTAAAGCGAAATGCTAGCCCCTTTGGAAAATTTGCATATGATAAACAAATCCTATGTATCCTATGCTAATTTTGTACGATCGTCCACGGCAATCGTACAAAATTAGCATACGATACATAGGATTTGCTTATCATATGCAAATTTTCCAAAGAGGCTAGCATTTCGCTTTAATACGTTATATAAATGATAAATTTCAGTCATTTTGTGTATATTAATTCCTCACCTTTCTGATATAATTCCACTTATTGGAGCAACAATGGGCACACTTTTAGCCGTGATCATACCACCAATACTAGAGGTTAGTTTCATTCCTCTCTCTCTCTCTTTATCTTTCTCTCTCTCCCTCTCTCTCTCTCTCTCTCTCTCTCTCTTTTGTCAGTTCCTGAATTTCCGTTCAGTTCACAAGCTTAACAAACGTGTGATGGAGACGTCACTGTTTGAACTTTTTTATTAGGAAAAACAGTTGTCATTTTCAAGTAAATTTCATGAACAAAAAAAAACAGATTACATTAAAATTCTATGTATTACAGCGTAGCGCTATAACTTACTCTGGGTTTGAAACGAAGTCCATATGAATAACGAGGATAAAGAATGCAGACCTTCAAACCAGGGTTCAGAAGGGTTTCACATCGATCCACAATTATATTATAATATAATAATTATTCAATTTTCTAATGTTAATTTTTCAGATGGTCGTCTTTTCATCCCGCTCTTCCTCGAAGAAATCTTCAATAATTTCATTCAGTTTTATCACCAACATCCTCCTGATAATCACTGGAGTCGTTATGATAATTCTGTCTTTGAAAAGCAACATTTCACATTTGACTGGTTGAAATATAGTGTTATAATAAATATTTAATATTTATGCCATATACCCTGATAAATTTGTGATGGAAGCTTATGTACAAGGGTCTGGTACACAAAAAATAATTGTTGGATTATTTCTTCTGTTGGCCAGTTTTGAAACGCTTGGCAGACGCTGTATTCCGAATGTTAATGCTAATGATGTGTATGCAAATTATTGCACGTTTGCTGCACGATTATATATGACGGAATGTATTAATTTGCATACATCATAGGAGAAGGTACACGCTCCAAATACCTTTCAAAAACTGGCCGTTGGTTCGCTTTAACTTGCAAGAAATCTTAATACAACGTGAGAAGTCTATGATTTTAGTAGTAGGATCGCCTGAATAGTCGCCTCAGGCGGCGATAGCCGTCTGTCTGGTCATATTTATCTGTCAGGGGAAAACTCGTTTAAAAAAGTTAACAGTGACAAAACTCGTGCAGAGTTCACAAAAATTTCTGCCTGCATCAGAATACCGTAATCCCTAAAAAAAGCCTAATTATACAGTATAATATGCACGTTTTCGACCGCATTTCCGATGGTCAGCCTATAAGCCGAACTGGTGTCAAGATTTGCATATAGAATAGTAGATTTTTCAGTTTCAGGTTTTTGCCTAGAATGTTCTCATAAAAGGTTGGGAGCAGGACATTTTAGGACAACATTCTTTGCTTTTTATTTGGCAAAACAGAATTCTGCTCGATATTTTTTGATTCGCTCCGAAACAATACGTATGAGGCACACTTTATTTATTAAACAATATAATACGCAATACCGTGATAATACCAAATGTTGAGTCATGGTGATTCCAAGTATCCCAAAAATTAGATATGATCCTGTCAATACTACCGTATTTTTGCATGCATATATAATAAGAAAAAAACTAAAAAAAATATTCTCGTGCATTTCCAAAATACTGTAAATTTTCAACATACTTGGAAACACCATCATTGATTTTATCTCTGCCCATTTCATCAAATTCTAAATGGTACCAACAACTGCATTTGTGAATATAGTGCACGTCATAAGTATCCGGGCACCCAAAAAAACGGGCACCCAAATTCTTGATTTCCTTGTAGAAACACATTTTTTTTCGCCCCTGCCGGAATACTTATGACGCGGCGTTTTTTGGGGTTTCGTTCCCTAATTTTCCTAAAACTACTGATTTTTTGCTGAATTTTTTTGTCACTAGGTTTTTGGCCATCCCCGAATGGTTGATTTTCTCAAAAAGTGCTTTTTAATGCTAGATTTGGGGGTGCCCGGATGCTTATGACGCGCACTGTATTTACAAGTTGAAAATACTATGTCATAGTGTGTACAGCATTGTCAGAATAATACTATATCATTGTTTGTTTACCCGTTATTCTTTGTACAAAGAAGGAACTCTGCAACAATAACTTGTGACTTTTATCTATTCTATTGAACGTATGCGATTCAGTCTCAATATAAGATTCACGAGCTAAACTCATGACAAAGCTTCGCTTGTTCGCTCTTGTTCGTTGACCATATTTTCCAAAAATCCACAGTTTAAAGCAGTATTGTACCTACTTTGGGAAATTTGCATATGATACGCATATCCTATGTATCCTATGTAAATTTGGTGCCGGATGCTTCGGACGGGTACCAAATTTTCTCAAAGGAGGTACGGTACAATACTGCTATCCAAACATTTATTTGGGAAAATTTTTGCCCTAAAGATCCATTTTTGTTTCAAAATAAGAGGCCTGACCCAGTGTAAATGACTAACAATAAGCCAAATTAGTTTAATGAAAATGTTACACAGATCTTCTTTTTTCTTCTTGGCTGAATATGCCGTTTTCACAACATCGAGTTGAACTATATATTTTCTGTTTTTTTAATTAATTACTAGTCGGATTAAGAATTCTCTTGGGCTCTTTTCCCACATCTATATAGAAAACGGCACACTGACACTTCACATTCAGATTTAATAGGAAATAGGTTTTTTCGTGGGCCTGCCCATTTGGTGACCAAGTCTTGACCAACTCGTGACCAAGTTTAGCCAAAAACCGTCAGTGTAAGCAAATGGTCATAAACCAGTCACGAACCAGTCACCAGATGGTTATTTTTCGGTAAAAACCATTTGGTGATGGGCCAACAACGGGTTTTCTGTGGTTTCGGCAATTATTTTGTTTTCCTGTCTTACTTTATTTGTGTATGCAAGTGTACGTGCAATTGTGATTCATTATGTATGAGGAAAGAAACTCTTTCAGTCACCTCGATGTTTAATAAAATGCATGGAACTGTGATTTTCATAATATTTTTATCTCATAAATTGTTTAGAATAAAATGGAAACTGAAAGAGACATCGGTCTGGGAGTGATCTCCACCGTACTATGTATTCTATTTTATGGTTCCGCATTCACTCCGATTAAAATGTTCGACGGCGGAGATGGTAATAAACATTTCTATTTAAAGCGAAATACCAGCCGGTTTTTGGAACGCATCGAGTAAATCAGCATTCTAATGCAGCATATGCAAATGAACATAAATTAGAATAAAAAAATCGAGCTAAATTCGAGCAAATTAGCATAAATACGTAAGAATTCCACGATGCGTTTCAAACGCCCGCCGGTAATTCGCTTTAAAAAGGGTAAACAAGTCTCGCGTGGCCCTCTTTATATTGCGCAGTGACAACGCTCGTTTTATCAATGGCGCAAGTAGAATGCAGGGTATTCTTTTTTTCGACTTCTAAGGAAAATAGAGAATAAAAAAATATATAATAAAATTCTAATTTCCCTAGGAATCTTCGTGCAATGGATGATGACAGTGGGACAAATGGCAATTCCCGGACTGGCAGTTCTAGTCCGTTCAAATTTCCCGCCACTTGTACCGTATGCTATGATTGGTGGAATGTTGTACAGTATAGGTAATTGTAATTTATAATTACCGAACTTGCTGGTTACCTGAACAGTCCTCATCTATCCGCACGCGTCAACCAGGCACGTAGTTGAACATCGCCAAAAGTATGCCAGGCAATCGCCACATGATGGCGGCGCGAGCAATTTTCTTAGCATTTCCCGCAATCCTCACCTTTTTAGCCAACTGTTGTACCGTATTCATAATGAGCCATTTGGGCATGACAATGGGCCCCCTTCTCTGGAATACCACTGGATGTCTAGTCGGTTGGGCAGTTGCCAACTTTGGACTTTTCGGTCTGCACTCTACCATCGCGCATCATCCAGTAATCAATATCTGCGGAGTGGCTACGGTACTAATTGGGTAAGATACTTTGTTTAAGTTATATTTAGTTGCGCTCGGTAAGTTAGTCTTGATAGTCGTGTTGTTAGAATTTAGAAACGCATCTAGCAGAGTTATGCCGTACAATCTTACTATATCACATCGATAGCTTTTCTGTAGTCTGTAAATAGATTTTATTTCAAGCAAGGAAGCTAGGAATATCGGGCATTGAATAGGTTTTGTTAACTCTTTGGTAGATTAGAAAGTAGTAAGTTACTAACTTCAATAATAGTGTTCATTAAATTGTACCACAGTTAGCAATTAGTAAAGCCTTGGTAGTGTAGCAGTAATTTAGTACTTAGTTAACAATCTGTGTCCGAGTATTCTAGATAGGGTAATCAACGGAACATTGACGCCGTACAAACGTATTATTAGAATTGTATATTTTGTGTTTTCTTTGTCTGACAGGTTCGTTCTAGGATTCTTCTCTATACAGGAAAGAATGACTGAGAAGGGAGACTGATACCTCCAGAGGGGTCAGAGATCAGAGACTCCCTCTCTGCTTCTCTACTTCTCTACATGTCGTGCTCTCTACGCGCTTCTTAACCTGAAAACATGTGATCAATTATTAGTTTGAGACTTAGCAATTGAGACCAGAAAAACTAGGACATAGGTAGAAGTAGACAATTAGCTTCCGCAGAGTCCATACGTCTCTATACTAGAGTAAAATGCGTTTAGCTTACTTAGTAGGAAATTACAGTTGTTCTACTTAGCATTATAGGAATGGGCGACATAGCACACAACCTGTTCTGTTTTTCATGTTTTTTTGTGTTTGAGATGGTCAGCTTTCGATAAATTAGAAGATTATAGAGACAATTCCAAACTAGGCGGTTCGCTATGCAGTACACTTTGCATGATTTTCCAACCTACTCAAGATCTTACCAAGGCTTTACAACATTTATTTCAGTGGCGCTTTGTTCACTTTTGTCCGCAACACTCCCACGGAAGGGAGACGAAATAGATGTGTCGTGGTAAGAAGCAGAGTTTTAGTAATTGAAAAAAAAGTTGTGGCATATTATTATATTAGTTTAGATGATACATACATGTAGTCATTCCGCGTAAATGAATCAAATATGTCTTTGTTGCCACCCTTCCCGTGGACAAAGTCAAGAGTTCCCTGTGGCCGTATGCACGAACGCGCCGGGAAGCTCCCAGTCCCAGTCTCCCAGTGGGAGGGGAGAGAAAGAGAGGGATCACACGAATCAGAGGCACAAGAGACAAATTCTCCCAACCTGGGAGGCTCCCGCTGTTCGTGCATACGGCCACAGGTGTTGACGAGCAAAGAATCAGAATCAGACCCATGTTTTCAGGACAAAGAATGGCAAAAAGAAAAAGAACTGGAACCCGTGGAAACTCCAGAAAAGTCTGGAATGACGAGAACACTGTGAGTTGTCATTTTTTGGGTACAATTTTTCGTGTCAGTGCCGGGGCTCCGCGAGCGTGTGCCGCGTGCGCCATGTTTTAGCCGCGCCGCTATATACGTGCGGCAGAGCTGCACGTGGCCATCGTGGTCATATATAATGGCATATTCCTTCCATTTCAGCTGCATAATCCTGGCTCTTTTCCTGGGTTTGATCTACGGAAACCTTCTCACTCCGATTAGTGTTCTTGTCCAACGAGATGGTGGAAACGTAGAAGACTATTTATTCTCCCATTTCTTCGGAGCTTTCCTCGTCAGCACAGCCGTCTTCATCACATATTCACAAATAAGGTAAACCATTAGGTCGTAAAATGTCTAGTATGTCCCCAAAAGTGAAGAATCCTTTCGCTTTCACTTCGAGCTGTTGAGACCTCTCCTCGGAGTGATCTAGTTTTTTTAGAAGTATAGGCAGCGCATGACAGATGGCTTAGGTGGGTTCTTCCTCTCTTATACAACTACTAATTCTAAAATTGAAGGTAAGACCAAAAGAAAGTTGTGACACTGCAGTACGTGGCACAAAATTCTGAAAACATCCCTGCCCGTTCCATTTAACAAGGTTCTTATTGTCACTGCTAAACAACTCAAGAGTCGTGAAGCACACATTAGAATTAGAACAGTCTTTTAATTCCAGGCGCAATCGTCCAATTATCAACCCTGAAATCACATGTCCCGCCCTTCTCTCAGGAGCACTTTTCGGAGCTGGAGAAATAATGTTTTTCATCGGAAATCACCACCTCACACAGGTTAGATTATATATCCCATCGCTACGGCGGACCCATGAGAGTGGAACCAATGTACTAGTTAAATATTACATGGACAACAGAGGAAGATACGATAGTACACGCCAAGAACGGCCGCGCGAGCAACTGGGCGAATCTAGCAGCTGGGCGATGCGTCCCAAATCTCTGTGAATCACTAAACATTACTATAATATTTTTAGGTGATAGCGTTCCCTATAGTGTCAATGTGTCCCGGTCTAATCAACTCAATGTGGGGAGTGTTGTTATTCAAGGAAATTCGGGTAAGCATACGTTTCATACATACATAACAGTCACTGCTTACAATAAAGTATAACAGTGAGCCACTGCTTACAAAGTACTTTCCGATTTCAGGACGAAAATAAATCGTAATTCTTATTCCATTTCAGGGTCGCGACAACCTGATCCTCCTTGGTACAGCGTACTGCATAACCCTAATTGGTACCACACTTATTGGTGTATCCAAAGTACCATTTTGAACCACAGGCAATTAAAGATCGCTACCTTTCAAATTCCAATCCTTGTATTCATTTAATAATGAGTAAAAACCAAAATTCCCAAATTTCCTATGCACAAGAAATCCCTACGGGAATTGAATATGATCTCTTTCTTTCTTTTTTATATCATGATGAAATTTCATGAGTACCTTGCCAACCCACTCAAATTATTACTTTTAATACTTTTCCGCGAAATAAAGATAACGTTTCAACGAAACAAAGATTACACATAACATCTCAATATAAACCCTTGCACAAATTCCCTGCCACTAAACTACACACAAACATGAAAAGTATAAAAAAACATTTATTAAAAAAAAAGTCATAAAATAAAAACAAGAAATGACAACTTTTCGTCAAAAATCTACACTTACTCTTACAAAAGGCACAAATGAATAACATAGACCAGTCACTGAATGATGAGCATTCAAACCCATCGTATGCTAAAGTACAATTAGGTATATAGGATTCTTACTTCACATATTACCGGCACAATGATTAATGCAAAAAAAGACGATCATAAGTTGCTACAACCTCGTCTATAGTCTATTATTAAACACTACCACTCGGGCTTTATCAAACCAACAATCTCAATTATAAATAACAATTGTTTCTTCTAAAAATACTACATTTCTACAGCTCTAGAAAGTCTATCTACGGCACCATATTACAATCAGTACTGATTCGTGGGTTTGTGAAACATACACTGACAACCGTATTACCATGTATGTAATTGACTGCCACAGAAAATTTGCATATAATACATGGGGATGCAATTATCAATAATATGTTTTCAAACCACACGCCAGACCACGTTATGATTATGGGAATCTTAAGTGACACAACATAGTGGCATCAACCAATAACAATCTATGGAATACATTAGTGATGTACAATTAGTTAATTTGAGTGACAGTCCTGGTTGCATGAATATTAAAGTCAGCCAAGCGCTTCAATACTGGCCTGTACACTTCCTTGCTGATCGGTCGGAGGATACCGGGCCTCTGGATCTCACCTGAAAACAACATTTAATTACAATTAGCAAAGATATCCATGAAATTACAAATCTTCCATTTACCGAAATAGGAAATAACAAAAAAAAGAGAAACAGGACTACGAACTGCATAGACACTTAGCAGTTTTGTATAAGTTCTTAAAAATGTGCATAAAAAAAAACTAACCTACAATTCTCTCAGTCTATATGAAAGCAATTTGAAACATTGCCCATTTTAAAAGTTAATTTGCAGACTTTTCAAGTAAAACTCATTAGTCACACCTAGTAGTCAAACAATATGAAATGTGAGTAAGTTAGATGCCCTCAAAAAGTAGGCTCATTCATATTCGAAGTCAGTTTTTCCAAACCAGCTCATACACTACTCACCTTCAACCATCATATGGGAAACAATTGCACACGTGTATCCGACAGTTCTAGCCATGGCCGAATAGCCACTCTCGTCTCCATAGGCCACCATGCTGATTCTAAAGGAAAAAGAGTGTCCTGTAAGTTGATTAACAATAAACAAATTAACCAGGGACTAAAGACGACCGCTTGAAACATGTCTCTACTCTCTCAATAATTAAAACATCAATCATAAGGGACACGCTATTCACAACGTTGGCCATAATTCGCATACAAAGGATCATTGGTCGCCATAATTAGCATATCTACCTATGCTGTTCCGAACCGCCTCCAGGTAACTGGACTCCAATATCGTGGTTCAGGACAACGAGATCCCTCTCGCGCTCCTTGAAAGCGAGAACCTGGAAAGAAGACAAAATTAATGGGAAATGTCAATAAATATAAATTTACCCACCAGGGTGTGCAACTTTCTTGGGATACGACGACACTTAAAGCGAAATATCGGCCGATTTTCGAAACGCATCGTGAACAACTTTATTCTTACGTATTTATGCTAATTTGCTCGAATTTACTCGGTTATTTATTCAAATTTATGTTAATTTGCGCGCGCTGCATAAGAATGCTGGTTACTCGTACTCAATACGTTTCAAAAAATGGTCAGTACTTCGCTTTAAGAAAACTACCTAATTATGCAATGAATGCCCCTATTGGAAGTCAGAGTAGCTCTGACTTCCAATAGGGGCAACACCTAAACTAAGAGTACCGTATATTAACTGACAATAAGAAAGTGCCAATCCTCTCACCTTTGCGAGATACGGTGCCAGTGTGTCAATGGCAGATCCGTGCCTCTCAGCAACAACTTCGGAGAACAATCCAAGGTCGACCAGCGATTTGAGGCCATTCTGAAAGAGAAGAAGAAATTAAACAATTAGAGAACGAACAACCTCCAATCACATGTGACACTTCTGTGGCCGTATGCACGAACGCCGGGAATATGCTCCCAGCTCCCAGTGGGCGGTGAGAGAAAGAGAGGGATCACACGAATTTAGAGACTTAGAGACACGCAGAGCCAAATTCTCCCCACCGGGGAGGCTCCCACTGTTAGTGCATACGGCCACAGATCATCAGAGTCTCCCCGGCACACAACTGAACAAGTATCAACATCACAAAATAAGCTGCGCTTAGAAAATGAGAGAGGAAAACTCCATTAGAAGGAAGTAGCGTACATTACATTAGTCCCTTACCGTACCTAGGCTAAGGTAAGGCACATCACCCCCATGACCCACCTCATTATTAGGTCCAATCTTCTCCTTGGCAATGTGCATCAGTGAATCGGGGAAGATATCGGGTTGTTGATTGAGGAGGAAGGCGAGGAGTTGTTTCTGAAATAAAGGAAAAATATTTATTCACATAACTCCATATAATATAATACAACCCACAAAAAAGGCAGACACTAAAATAATTCATAACAAGAAGCAAGTAGATACACTCCTGGTCACTCGCTCTTTTCACATGGTAAACACAACATTTTGGAAAATGAAAACACCATAAAACGAACCCAGGTGAGATCGGGTCCAGTCAACGAGCTGAAAACCTCGCTTTGTTCAGTGTTCAGGAGTCCGACTGACTCCAGAGCCTTGACAGTCTCGACGAAGCCCTGTAAGAGACAAATATAATTGAGGCTAAGTTTCTAACTAATAAATATAGTTAAACACAGTTATAAACAACACATAAACACAAGTTTTGCGAAGTCTATCGAACACCGTGAATTTTTATGATCAACAAGAAAAAGGCCACCTACATTGTATCTAAGTGTTCCTCTCAAAAGCGTGCGGCACTCGGGTCCCAGTCCGTAAATATCAGCGTATCTGCAAGTCAACATAATGAATGAAACAGTGGGTCAACCTAATTGTAAGCTGTCATACTCATACGCGATATGAAAACACAGATCGAATCGAGTGTGTGGCATAGTTCGTTGGCTTTAATAAAGTTCAGAAACATATAGTTTTTATTTTTTTATTTCCTTGACATAATTAACATCCTAAACCTAAAAAAAATCAAATCAACGGCTTGAATAATATATAAAATACAATAACACTCCTTACTTGGTAGAATCTCTGTTGGGGAATCCAATCAAGTTGAATCCAGGCATGAACTCAATGGGATAGAGATGGTCGATTACGTGGCCTGAGGGGATATCCACATCCTGAATAAGATACAGTTATACAGAGTCTTTTAAACATAAATTATCGATTGGCTGGAACAAACTTTATTAAACGAACAAGAAGAGTATCAGACTTGACGTCGAGTCTAACTAACTAAAGCTGAATTTGAATACGGCGACAAACCCCACCTAAAACCCTACCCACACAACTTGTTACTGCTACTGCTATTGTAATATTAGGACCACAGGGAAAAGGGATATAGTGAAAAAAAAATCCGAAAATCAATAATCAAAATGCCCACCTTGCCGTCCTTATGGTACTTGGCCGGGTTCATGAGCGCAGTGAGAACTCCCTTGGGCGACCAGCTGAACTTATAACGGAGCGGGTTGTCAGAACATTCTGGAGCGGGCAGACCACCGCAGAACGAGACAAACGAGGTCACCTGCAAACACATTGAAGAATGTATATACATTTCCATCAGCGTTGATTTACAATAAAATATACGTTTGACGATTCGATATGAAACAAAACTTGGACAAGCTGGACACGGACACTTTTATTGAACTACCAATTACTGGAAGAAACAAAATAGCTGGAAAACTATCACTTCGCACATCCCCTCCCTAATACTTCAAGAATGAAACACACGACTTTGTAATGGAGTGAAATGAAAATATGTACCCTCATCCCTCGCGGAACCTCAGTCCCCCCCTCCCAATCAGAAAGCATAAACACAAATTATAATTTCACAATCTCCCCACCTTTCCTCCATGATCCTGAACTCTGTCAAAGCATTCCATTGCGAGCATGTGATCGATTCCCGGGTCGAGTCCGGACTCATTCATTATCGTCACACCGGCATCCTTCGCACTGAATGAAACAAATAAGAATAGAAGAGAAGAGGCAAGGTTTAGGAAAAGAAACTAGGAGAGAAATCACACAAACTCTTCTAAAAGTCCCAGGTACTTGTTACTACCTCTTTCAGTAGGCTAGATCAGGCTACGCCTCAAATACGAAATCCTTGGCTACAGTTGACCTAAGACTCTACCGGATTTCATATGAACAGTTTCTTTCAACCTCAAGCTCAAGTGAATACTCAAAATAGAACTTACGCCTGATCCAGTGCCTGCAGTTCGGGGGACACATAGCTTGAGGTGCACATGTGGGTGCCGTTCTCAATGCACAACTTTGCCACATTTGCATGGAAGGTGTACGGTAGGAGGGAAACGACCAGATCGTGCTCCCTCAAATTAATAAGTTGGGGTTAACGAAGCAAACTCAACCTAAGCCCCTAAGCAACCAAGGTATTAGGTATACGTAGTCCATAATTCCTACAGTAAACGGAGGCACTCGCTTTATTTGGATTATTTACGTAGATAGTTCTGATAACTTAATAAATATGTACTTTTTTATGGAATGGAATAAAGAGTTAATAATAATAATAAAAAAAAACTTTCCGGTACGTTACACAACGAAATAAGGAATCTCTATACTGTTAACCACTAACGAATAAAATTAAAGTAAATGGCAGCTCAATTAAATCTCACTTGATTAGTTGGGAGAGCAGGTTGCGCTCTCTGTTCACATCAAGAACAACGTTGGAAATATTCGGTCCGAGGCACAATTTCTGGCCGTCCGCTTGCGATTCCGTAGCCACAGTCAGAGACACCTATAATATCGTTCGTTGAGTGTTACGCATTTGCCTTGATGTACAACATGAAAGATATTCCGATGTAGTTACAAACTATAGTACAAAGCGTTCCTAACTTCATATACAACGTACCAACTTCAACTAACACAGCAAGGCTACCGAGAAAGTTAAGAAGTACAATAAATATTAATATTCGTGAAACTTAAAAAGACTCACTCCCTCATGTTTCGCATAAAAGTCTGCAAATGGTCCGCTGACCATTCCCGCTCCCAAAAGCAGAACCTTCTTCTCGTTCGCACCCACAGCGTGTGACTTGTGCATCGATTGACTGAAAGAGATAAAATATGAGCAAAGCAAGAAGGGACAATTGCCTACCAGGAAAGAGTAATTACAATAAACAACAAACTAAGTAGAAGTAGTGAGTAAATAGAAGTCTTCAAATGTGAGCACCGATAAATTGAGGAAATCAGGAAAAAGAAAACACATATTTGTGATAAGAAACATAAAAAGTGAGTGGAGGGAAGAAACTCATAAGAAAGCAGAAATGCAATTAGTCAAACAACCAGTTCATTACACATAGACATATTTAGCATGCAAAGTGCGGGAACACACACAATTACCACTCTCCCTCGGCCAACTTACAGATTTCTAGAAAAATAGTTATTTGAAACAATATGCGTGCAACGATTGTTAAACATCTTCTGAAGATAAAGATGAATTCACGACTTCACGAACTGTATACGTTGCCAATGCCCAATGTGGACTGGAAGGACATGCACTTAAATCGTTGTACCGTAGTTACGCCCGACCCAGTAACACAGTAAGCGGGTAAAATCACCTGTGCTTCTGCTTGCGGAGTTCGGCGATGTACTCAAAGTTGGGAGTGAGCTGTCCCTGGTCCGTGATCACGGCTCTCTTCACCTCCTCACGGCACTGCAGACGGTCGAACGGTTGGTCAGTGGAACAGTTCAACTAAAATAATGAATAAACAAAGTGACAGAGATCGAAAACTGCACGGCCTGAATTAAAACTTACAACATAACGAACAATAAAAACAGGGTACATATTCCCGTGCGTAAATGGAGGTGGTTTCTTTAGCTTAGTGATAGACAGTCTAAATAAAACACCATGTTTCGGTCATAATTTGGAACTGCTTCCGGAGGTGGTCAAAACCAATCCGGAGGTGGTTCGCGCGTGTTTACCAAACTGACGGACTGTACCCCTGAACAAAACGATTGCTTACCTATTAGAAAGTTTACTCTCTCTTTCCCGTAATATTAGCTAATTACAAATCTATCTTCACGTAGAAAAGAAAGCGTCAATGAAGCAAGCAAATAGAACTCACCATATCAAACATGTAAGGGTAGAGCATGTTTCCAAACTGTTCGGTGGCCTCGATGGGCATCTGGGCGGGCATGTTATCGATCGAGCAGACAAGACATCCCGACGGGGTGTCGAAGCTAAGACAAATACAGTAATCAACAAACACTCCAGTCTTTGTATCGATCGAGTATGATTTGTATGATACACTTACGTAGACCGACCCAGCGCCAATCTTCAGCGCGGCCTACATAGCATCAGTGTAAATGACGAGCGTTTTGATGTCATACCCTTATTTTTACTTCATAGGCCTCAAAACTGAGGCCGTATTCACCAACATGCAGGGAGCCCTCCCTCCCTAGCCTCCCCAGGGAGCTAAATAGTGCGTAGAGAGTGCGAGAGCAGGAGATTCAGAGCGATCGTGGGCCTAGGGAGGGCTCCCTGTGCGTTGGTGAATACAGCCAGCCTCTGCCCACCCTTCTTAACCACCCTATCCGCACAATTAACAAACTGCCTCTCACCTGTCAGTGCTGGTGTTAAAGTCGGCATCGTAGATAGTGAATGGTTTGTCAATGGTCGTGCACTCGGTCATGAATTCGATGGAACCTCCCGGATCGGCAGAAATATCACACAGAGCGATCAGACGGTGGGGGAGAGTCGGGGTTCCCGGGGCATCGTACTGAAAAAAAAACTAATGTGAAATAAAGTCAAACTGGATTACGCAGCTCGCAACTGAAATTGACTAAAATACACATGTACTCAATAGGTTCCCCTAAGACACATTAACTCATTCTTATAATTTATTACTTAATTCTACATTATTTCTTGAGTTCTTAGTTTCTCAATATGTTTCATTCTAGTATATATTGTTTCGTATGTAAACTTATTGTAATACGCACGGTCCCTTGTTAGTATGATGGTGTCTTTACTGCACCACATCTTAGGGTGCCTTTTGTTGCTAGATGTTGTGTTAAGTTGTCTTAGATTTAATTATCATCAATTTTCAATACCTTGTGTTCGGGTGTCAGAAGATTCTTAGCATCGGGAATGGTTATCAACCTGGGAGTGTTCACTCCCCAATAAACACCATTGATAATCACGCTTGCATACGGGGCGATCTGAAACATCTTTCTTCCTTACAATTACACGTAACACGAGTATGCGCTTAGTGGGTGCACTAATGGTGTGTAGAATATACATACAAACATACTGACAGCAAAAATAGGATGCAGCCATGTTGTATGCGTAACTGGCGCTAAAATTCAGTCATCCATACAAAAAAACCTACGCCTACAGAAAGGATCAAGAAAGGGTACTCTCTCCATGGGGGACATCCACAGTTAACAATGTACAGTAGGCACGTGCCGAGCTTTAGGACTGTGACTTGTCTTTATTCTAAAATCTTGGGAGTCCTAAGTCCTAAGGCTCGGCATGCCTACTGTGAATTACATAAATAACGGCACACAATGCCGAAAGACCTTACCTCAGTGGCAAATTTGGAAGTGTAGAGGTCTGGGCGTTCTTCGAATTCCTTCTTGTCGAAAACACCGCCTAGAGAATAGTGAACCACATTATGCAGATGCAGACGAAGACGAGAAAAACTAACGCATCTAACTAAGATTTTGAATATATTGTCCTATTTATTGTTGACGTTTGGTTATTTTCATGTGCATATTAGTGTCGACTCTCACACTAATGTAATTTTAAATAATGAAGCGAGATAATATTGATTTCTTCGCACTGACAGACATAGATTACTGAACACTCCAACAAACTTCGTCAAGCTAGCTCTCACCTTAAAGGGAATGTCAAGCCGGTTTTTCATGTTGGGCTCAAAAAAAAAGCTTATGTTTTGAAGGTGAGGAAAGTGAAAATAAAAATAAACAAAAACTTTCATATAAGAAGAAAAACAATTTCAAACCCCTCCAAAAAACTCCTTCAATATGGGATTCTGGTCATTTGGACAAAATCAGAACTATTCTCTGTCCGCAGGACCGTTTGCTGTTAGACAGCAAAGAAAAAGAGGAGAGCGCGAGAGAAACTTTTTTAAGTCAGCAAAGAAAAAGTGGAGAGCGCGAGAGAAATTTTGTAAACTACGGTATTTGTGACAGCGTGTTATAGAATATCTGTGAATCAGGCTTGACATTCGCTTTAAAGAAATCAACCGATCAGATCAGTCAAAACATGAAATCACTAACCATGTTTGGGAACCATATGGTCTGCACGTGTAACAACGCATCCGTAAACCTTGTTGAGACCTGAAAATATATCATAATTCTCCGAGCCACAAAACACAAACAGTTGTATTTCAAGAAAATCCTTTACTTCAAATGGGGATCGCGGGTGACTGCATGATCGCACAAAGGTACCACACATAGTGCCAAAGAATAACCTTCTACTGACAAGCCTGGTGATGGTTGCGCTCACCCCAACGGCATAATATGGGACTCACGCGTTCGTAACTTAAACTTATTCGAAAAACACAGAAAATATCTGACACCAATACGATTAGCCACAATCCTAAGATTCAGGATCTAGATCAAACGGAACTACGGAACGTACTTCCTTTCTGCGCAACCTTCGGCAACGTGGCAACATCGACGTATTCGTGGGGAAGGTGTTCGAATAGTTCCTGTGCTCCCTGGGACACATTTCCCGATCCGGTGAATACAAAGACCAGCGGGCCGAGAGACCTAGATAATGAGACTTGATCTTCATTACCATTATCATCATACTGCCGTAGTAGTAAACTAGAACAAACAAAATGTTTTTGAGTCATCGATCAAGCTGTGATGGCAGGCAATCTGATCTGACTGAAACCCTCGTCTACTCTGCTCAGCGCCTCTGCAGAACAAGTCACACTTTTTGACTGAACCGCGCTCGAATAGAGCTGATGCGTACAAGGTTTGAGAACGAAAAATTAACATAAGTACAGTACCTGGGCATTTTATTCAGTGCGATCTCATATCCAATATCGCGAATCGCATTGACAGCCATGTGCGAATCAGAGTAGTTGTGCGCCAATCCCATGTGGAGGAAAGGAGTGTGGTGTCCTGCGAGAAACACAATAATCAACTGGAACCCATGCTCATATACAATACGCCCAAACTCATAAGAACTATTCAGCGGACCTCTCTTTCACAGAACACATCTCAGACTTCAATAAACCCACTTAGTCGCGAATAGCAATATGACTCAAAAGGAAATGTTTCAAAGAACGGATATCTAAGAGAATCTTTGAGCAAGCTAATAAACATCTTCTGTGATCTTTGAGGACTATAACCATCAATCGAATCCCACCCACCAAGAGCCAATAGTCTCAATCCGAGTCCGTGCAGAATATCAATGAACCCCGCGTATCCGGCCCATTTTCCAAACATCACTTTTCTCTTTCCACGCTCGTCGACAATCTTCTCGTAGTCAATCAGACGGATGTTCTAAAGCAGTAAAATCTTCTATGATATAAAACTATAAAGGCCTTACAGCACTAGACGACATGTCCATGGAAGATATAATACAATTTACAAAACAAGGATGTGTAATGCTAACTATTGAGGATATAATCTACATGGGTGGTCCATAATGTCACTAATAAATTCGTTCAAGTAATATGCATTAACACGGTCGCTGGTTAAGTTACAGAGGAAAAAACTACCGGTAACTATGGTATAGAATAATCCAAAATCACAACCTACCCTTTGCAGAATGGTGTCCAACATCTCCATATTATCTTGTTGTGCCTTGATTGTGTGAGAGAAGAAAGCGTACGCCTTCTCTGGGATTAGCTGATCAACGGGAACCTGAAAATTAGCAAATAATATTAATTATACTTCTTTTTATTCTTCTTGAATATTCTTGTTAGCTAGCGATGTTCTCCAAATGTGGTTAGTAAAACAAAAAGGGGTGCCCACACCAGTCTTCAAAAAAATGTACAACCATGAAAAAGCCCACCTGTTTTACAGATATGATCAGTTGTGCTTCGGACAAGTCTTCCTTGACAACGGCTCCTGCTGCCATATAGTCCTAAACGTTTATTATGAACATAGAAGACATAGAAGGAATTTACTTTTATTTACTCCTACGGTTATTACTTTAGTACTTTATCTTTTCTTTGATTTTCCAATTACATCTTTTACCAACTGAAAGAATCTTTTACCAACTGAATCTTTTACCAACTGAAAGAACATGCAACTGCAAATGAATTATTTATTATTATTATTAAGCTTACTAAACCTAGAAAGACCGAGAATGGGACTGTGTCTAACTAATTCGCTCTGTTACATAAATTTCATTCTATTAGAATACACTCCAATTCCGATTACCTGAATAGGATAGGCTCTTCGATTACTGGGTTGAATGAGGACTCGGACTCCCTCCTTTGTCAGTTTCTTCACATGAACTGGAGCGAGTGGTGCTCTCCTCTCCCACGCATTGATGGTCTCCCGTCGGATTCCCAGGGTTGGGTGACCGCGGCCCACATATCTGCAAGAAATTTGGTACATTATTCCATAAAATCAAAAACCTAGAGGAGGCCGGACCGTGTACTTCAGGCACGAGACCCTCGAGGAGTTCATTTCTCTTCCGAAGACGGGCCTAACCTTAACCTTTATTAAAATTCCTATATATTATCAGTATCCAAAGGACAAGAACGCCCTAAAGCAAACGAGAGCAGCCCTGCGATTATCATACGTACAAACTACCATATCAAAAATGCCAGTACAGTCATTAACACAGGACCTACTTTATTAATATAATCGTGTATGTATTACTAATAAATATTTATGAATATCAAAACTTACTGGGACTGAAATCGAATAGATCGAAGGATCGTCTCTCGAGAACCTCTGCTAAGATTTAGCAGCATCTAAACAAAAAGTACTGTAAGTCAGTGACAAATATCAACAAAAAAGAAAGTAAGCGAGTACGAATCTGTCATCACTCCTCGTAAAGACTGACAGACGAGATAAAGCAATTCCTGTAAAAATGCAACATGATGGGGAATTTGGGGAGCGGAGAGGTAAAAAAAAAGAGATAAAGAAACACTTTACGACATGGCATGTTTCAATAGTTCGAATGAATGCTTGGAGGTGAAATCATTTTTACAGACGTATCTTGAACACACAATACAATTAACTAATTGCTGCCCAAAGAAAAAGAGAAGGACAGTATGAATGCCCACACTTAGCAACTAACAATCAGGCTTACGAGGTTTTCAAGTATGGTGAAAATTTACAGTATTTTGGAACTACACGAAAATATACGTGTAAAAAGTTTCGTGTAGAAATACGGTAGTATTGACAGAATCACACCGAATTTTTGGTATACTTGGAAACCCCATTATAGCCCTATAATTAGTTAATAGAACGCAGGACACTATTTTTTGCACATTAAAACAACTCATACGAACTTCAAAAGTATGCGCATACCGGCATAAACCACATCACAGGGACATCTTACCCATTTACACCAAAACTTGCAATAAGATCGTAGGAGTAGATAACTCCTATCTACGCGAAAACTATGATCAAACAAAACGAAGGTCGTTTGCTAAATCAAAAAATTGCAGCATTATATTTCAAAAAATAAGAAAGTTACGTTCACCCCTAATCTAGAAAGCATAAAAACAGTGTGGGACGGAGACAGACAATAAAATTCTATGGCACAAGATAAGAATTTTACAAACTTTTTATCACGTAACCACAGGGCGGGAGATGGGCGAGCAGATTAAAATCATCAGATGCAAGAGCAAAAACCACTTACAACTGAAGAGGTGTCCTTTAAAGATTGTTATCAAATTTTCTTCACAACATAGAAACAGAGATAAACACTGCGTAGGTTTGTAAATTTTGTTTGTTCGTCTGTGTTAGTTAGTCCACTAATTTAAAACCTACTAGAATCGTGTTTAAATGTTTAAAACCGTCAAGTGTTTTGTGTTTAAACGAAAAGTTCAGTATCAGTGAGGATACAACACAAACGGACAGTTGAAGCTGTATATGTGTTTCGTTTAAATGGGGCCCAATACGAGATACAGTGATGGAGAGAGAGGCGAAAGATGGCCGGACAGAAATACAGTCCAAGCACACGGTTTGCACAGGATGACCCAGACACTCAAAGACAGAGGGATGAATAAAACTGTAGGAGGGGGAGGAACCGGCGGAGAATATACAAAGAGAACAGAGAGAAGGCAGGAAAAACCACGTGGAGGCTCGACAATTTGGCGGGAGAGGAGATAAAGGCAAGCAGAAGGGTGATGGGCCAGCCCGCCAGCCGACCCAGCAACCACAAGATCAAAACGCCAAAAGTCACATTCACAATTGATCCCGCCTCTCAGAACTTCGACAGTTATCTAATTGCTCGAATAATCCCTTTAGCAATATTAACTCAAAGGCCAACCAATAAGCTTCAAATTCAAGTAATATTGTAAAGCAATCATTCCGAAATCGAATCATTGGAAAGTAAATGAACAAGACGCTCTTTAAAAAAACTTTACTATCGTACTATTATAAAAAACAACAACATTTGAACTATTCTCAACTATTAAATATTCTCTAAACTATGCGTGAGTAACAAGCAGATACCATTCCTCTTGGGAAAAAAGAATTATATCAGCAAAAAGGTAAAGATGCACAAGAATTCAATAAGCAACATTAAGAAACATTCGTAAAATTCGTATAAAACAAGAAAAATGTCAACAATTTTAACAGGAACAACCAGCCGACGTGGTTGCTTTGATGCACTTCCATCCTAGAGCTTTGACAGGCCTAGCAACAGGATTCCAAACAAGGACACAACGAACGCTGCTGCCAGAAGCACAAAATTACGGCGTCCCTGAAAAAAAAACGCATTTTAACAAATACTTAAAAAAGCACAGCGTAAGAAGTTGGAGCGGTTGCAGTCTGCCTGGTTCGACTGTGTGCTTCCAGTGTCTGACTGACATGCACTTGTAATAAATACGTAAACTGTCACGGTAAAATTGTAAAATACAAACCTTGATTTCTTTGAACAGCAGAATTGCCCAGAGACCATTAATTAGTCCAGGACTCATGGCAGCGATCGGGAACGCAACAATCTGGCTCACCTAAAGGAAACGCGCAAGTAAAAGCAAGTCAGGGATAAAACACTGATGTCACTGATGCGTAAAATCATGCACCAACTAAACCAAGACCATTTGCATATCCAAGTCTCCCTATCTTTTTCACGCCAGCTCCATAGTTAAATAATAACGTAACATATTCTGGAAGTAAACAAAGTTAACAAAGCATTCACCTCAGCATTCGCAATAGCCAGAAGAGACACTCCAGTTCCGTAAATAGCACCGGACAAAAGAGCTGGTGCTGCCACATTAGGGTTGAGAACGGGCATATTCTTCCTGAAACACAGTAAAAAATAACTACATCATATGCCGGATAGGATACGAAACACTAACAAACTTGATTAGCTTTGGACGAAAATCAAAGCTAACGCTAGTTCTGTGATCTATGGTGTGAATTTTGGTTAGGCTTAAACCCGTTTGAAAACTTATTCATCATATCACAATTCACAATCACAATCTAATTTACAACGTGCTGTTCGTGCGTGAATAGGATACGAAAAGAATAAAAACACGAGTAGTACGCAAACAGTTGCTCCCGTGAAGTGGTGAAACAGAGTAAAGTTTTTGCAAGTGCATAAAACCCACTTTGCAAGTGCATAAATGACGAAGAGGGTCGTTGAAGTGAAGACAGCTCCAAGCGCAAAGGAGAACAAATATGCCTAAACACCAACTAAATTAACTTTAATGCACATAATGGAATCATGGAACGACGCATTGGGCTTCCCTTTCCACATTACGCCGAAGAGGGCGGAACTATAAAAATATAAAAAGCATATTTTTAGACTCGCATCTTAGATTCATTGCCAGTTGTCACCAATTTACGCCGCTCCAATTCTTCAATATTTTCCGCCTTGTTGCCAACTGTACATTTGTGGTGAATTCTATTTTCCAATGGGCACCAACAATATACATACAAACATACCTTTGCATCCGTGGGATATGTCGGAACTTGCGGCTCCGTCACGTATAGTACATCACTGGACGCGTTCACGTACTTGGCATCACTTTTTCCGGCTTCTGTCATCAATTTTACAGGGGTCAGCATATTTCCATAGAAGAGACCGACAACAGCACAGAGGAACATACAGCTGAAACAAGTGTTACCACTACCACACAATATACAGTAGTCGAGTGCGAACCCGCAGTCTTCGACATAATCAACTTCGGAATCAATTGTTCCGAAGTTGCGTCCGACGCAGTTCTATATTCACATTTATCCTGCTTTTGTAGCTCCATAAGATTCAAAACCAACTGATGTAAACTGAGCTTTTATTAAAAACCGCTAGATATCGACTTATCGACTAGAAGAGAGACTGTCTGACATAAAGAACTTACAAATTTTTGCTGGGAAATCTCTTCACATGAATGGGGGTCTCGTGAGTTTCACAAAGAGCTTCTTCTTCTTTCTAAAAAAAGAGATGAATTTTAATTGTCGAATGTCGAATCTCCCGGAAAGAACCGTCAATGTTGAATCCTTATCCTTATACATTCTATGCAAATTAGTCTAAGTCACCTCCACCTCCTTACGAAGGTACGAAGGCTTGTACCATCTCCCCAAAGTTTTGAAATGCGGACAGTATTTTTGCCCTGGCCAAGATTCAACAATGGTGACAAGACTGGGATGAAAATGAAAGGAGACGATAAACAACCAGTACAATGAAAGGAACCGATACCGTAAGATTTGATGGGATGTCAGCGAGACGAATCGACTTCGGTGTAAGGTGCGGATGAGGGATTGGCTTCGTAGGACTATTCTTCACCATTGCAAACAACACACCGCTAAAACAACACTGCGTTGCTAAATGATTGATTAAAGTTGACTATCAACCAAACCAATATACCACACTTCACCAGGACCCAGGACCAGGAAACGTTCGCGATGAAGGATGTATAATACATCCATCAGTGGTGAAGAAAGAACTTAGTTTACAGTAACTTTAGCTACGGCCACAGGTTTACGCCAAATGAAAAGAAAATGGTATGTGCTCCTTTTCGCATGTTCTACCTCGTTCTTCGTTAATTTAATTGGGCGCTATTGAGCTTGGGGGGGCCAAGTGGGCGGAGCCTCATAATAGTCTGAGCTTGCTGAAACTTGGCCACAAGGGGTAATCCGACCTGCCAAATCGATTGAGCACAAAATCAATAGACTATAATCAATATTTATTGATTTTCCGGTCATTGATTTTTTCTCCAGAAGAATACTTTAAAAAACGTAAATTCTAGTGTTTCAGATGTATCCATGTGTAATTACGTGACGAGAGAGCTCAGGCATGCGAACATGTCAAAGTTAAGATTTGTTTCCATATGCAGTATCCTTTAAGGAACGTACAGAACAGCAGCTAGTAGTAACACACCCCAAAATGAAGCTCTATCGTTTATGTACTCGAACAGAGCATTGACAACGTCGAACTGTTTTCATTGACGAGATGTGTCCGACGACCATTTTAATTTATAGTGCAACCACATTAGCCTGAGATTACTAAGTGAATTGTTCCTGGCGCGGCAATAAGTGTAAAATATGGCTGAGCGTAAGTCAGTAACGTTAAAAAGCTAAATATATTCATACCTAGTCAGTTTAAAAGCGAAGAAAATCATCAGAGCAAAGGCAACAATCCATAACCAGGAAATCAATAAATATTGACTATAGACTATTGATTGTGTGCTCAATCGATTTGGCAGGTCGGATTACCCCATATGGCCAAGTTTCAGCACAGCAAGCTCAGACTTTTCAGAGGCTCCGCCCACTTTGGCCCCCCCCCCCCAAGCTCAATAGCGCCTTTAATTGTTCAAAGACAGTTTTCACGCATTGCAGTATCTGTATTTGTATAGAAACACCTTACCCAAGAATCAGCACAATAATGGCAGTGATGTTCAGGAAATTATTGTTCGCAAGTTCCGGCTCTCCAATAACCCCGAATCGTGCAAATCCCCAGCTGACCAGACAAATGGAAGTGTTCCAAAGCAGAGAACCCAGCATCATTCCAAGTCCTTCCATGATGCAAAGCGAGATGATATTGGCTAAATTCAGGAAGAATTACCATACCTCGTTTCAATGGCAACATGTGCAATTTTTATTCTGTAATAAAAGGCGCATGTAGTTAGTTCTTCACAACGGCCTAGAGACACGGTTGTAAATAACAAAACATAATTGCTAGTCTCAAACAATTGGAATACAGTGTTTTTAGTAATGGAAGTAAGGAAAGGTACCGATTGCGTACAGTCCTCCTCCGAGCATTGCATAGTAAAATATAGCAGTGGATCCCGATGCAAGCTGACAAATAAAGCCAGGCAAGAGAAGGCCAAGACACATCATGAATTGTACGAAGATACCTGCAGAACGTAGCCATGAGACGGAACTGAGCCAACTGGTGATTGCGAGACCAAGCGTTTATTTTGCGCATTCCAACCTGCTTTGTTCAGGCTTTGGGTAATACATATTTAGGAGAGGTCTCCTTGTAAGCTTAGTATGAATCGGGAGCGTTGAAATTAACACTCTCGTATCGTTAACACTTTCGCATCGACAAAGATGATCTATTTAGGGAAGATATGCAGTATTTTAGTAGCAACTTTACATTTGCATTTTCAAAATGTCTGAATTAGTGCGAAGGTAGGAATGTCGCTAGAAACAGAGTCAATGCTTGCCTAACTACTTATACAATAAATATACACAATTAACCAACCATCTCCAGAATCAAACATCCGAACTGGGACGTAGGCTGTTCCGAAAACGAACGGTATCAAAGATACCGATACTATACCCGAGATTGACATCTGAAAGGGAACAAATGTTTAAAAATGAAACAAGAGTGACCTGGCCAAAACGACTTGCGCAGGCCACTTTTTTGTGTTGATGTGCTGGTACTTGAGTATAGCTCCACAGATAGCTTGTGTAATAACAACAATAACTAAAATAAAACACAACGGAACGTAACGGTGCCCAAGTATACCAGCTAAAAATTAGGATGAACGCTACGTTTCCCTATTGTAACTCACTATTCAGTTGAAAATAAAGTAAAGTATATTACACAACTGCAAAAAAATGAATGATAATCAAACATAATTTCGTAAAATAGAATACGCCAAACAAAAGAAACCAAACACAGCTTATCGATTTTTATATTGATCCAAGTCAGTTGCAAGGCGCTAAATTCGAATATTTGTTTTCTACTGTAGTCGTTCCAATATTTTGATAGTTGGATTACAGTAGGAAATTTTCAAAGTTGTGCTGGGGTCGTCTTTTGTGAGTTTTATTTATGCAGTGAGCTTTCACAGGTTATGAATATCAATCTTTTCGGGTTCTCACAATAAACACATCGCTACCCTTTTTGTTCCTGACCTTTTTTCCAACAAAAAGCCCTCTGTGAACATAATGCCTTACAAACGTCCTTTATTAGACACCGCAGCCCCTTACAAACTCAATAATCTTATTGCCGCTACAGAATAGCTAGCAGCCCATCCAACCACATGCCGAATAATAGATTGTTTGATCATTTATACATCAATAAAAATTATTTATTTCAACAAAATAATATGCATAAAAAATGGAAAAACAAACAGAAATACAGGCTAATACTGACAGATATACTGAATGATACAGGGCCACAATAATTAGCGTACAAATTCTTATTCTTACAAAATTACAAAACCATACAACTAACATTATTTCTATTGACTATTGATTGGAGATGGCCAGCAGCACGATTCCGACGCAGGTAACAGAGAGTGCAGCTGTCAGTACAAACACATTTCGTCGTCCCTGAAGAGAAGCAAGAATAAGCGCGCCGAGAACTTGCCTCGACATGACGAAAGTTCGGTAGTCTTGTCATGGACCCCGATAAAGGGTGCGACTTTGCCCTATATTCTCCAGTTTTCGCGAAAGAATAATGAGATGAGATAGAGAGAGACTTCTTCTCAGCTTGTCCAGAACAACCCTCGTTTTCCAGGATACCCGTAATTTAGAAACATACCGTAATCTCTTTGAAAAGTAGAATCGCCCAAACTGCATTGACAATCCCAGGACTCATCGCTGCCACAGGAAAAGCCACAATCTGGCTCGTCTGTAATTCGGCAAACTAAGCAGCATTCATGGCAAGTGGGTCTTTTTCTCGACACTGCACTTCCATTTTTGACAGGAACACAATTCAAGTTTCTGGTGGAGGATCGAACGCAATTAGCATAAAATGCTAAGGAATACAGAAGTCCAGCATATGTTTCAAAGCCATCGTCACACCGCTTACTGAACACATGTAAGGTCACTGACAACGAGATATACAACAAGCGTATTAGGGTTGCTCTACCGTCATTCTACCACTACAGCGTGCAAGCAGCAACATTAGAGCGGCGTGATAACGGCGGGCAGGTTGCATGTCATTTTTAATTTTTTTTTAATTTCTTTTACGCTTCAAAAGCGTGCACCTTTACCCTTTACTCAAGATAGTTTAAATTCAAGGGTTGCTTATGATATGTTCCGCAGAGGTCCTGAGCACATGGCAAATTGTTCGACCGTTTCCACTCCGCGTGCATTTTTGCACGTCGTCACGTTGGCAAATGCACTTTGCACGTAGTATGGTTGCCGCTTGCAAGCCAACTTTCGTCAGTGTGTGGAACATACCTCTGCGTAAGCGACAGCCAATAGACAAACTCCCGTTCCGTAGGTAGCACCAGATACTAGTGATGGTATGGCGATATTTGGATTTAGAATCGGCATATTCTTCCTGAAAACAGAATCTCGATTGCATGTTCTAAGCATACACATGACTGCTTGAACTCTTCTCCGAATATTTATTTCTGTAACAAATAAAAATTCAAGTGAAAACTTACTTTGCTATCGTGTAAATAACGAAAATAAATGCGGATGTGAAGAGAGCACCGAGCGCGAAGGAGAATAAATAAGCCTGAACAAAACTAAACAATTTTTAGCGAGACAATATCGGGTCGAAGTCTTCGCAGAGCGCATCGTAAGAACATGTGGAAACTTCACGGAGATCATCAAGAGTTGAATATTTTCTGTGTGGTTTTCTCCATTATCTAGATTCGCAGTGTGCTTCTATCGCGCACATTTTTGTGCGACGACCTACACACGCCCATACATGCACACCCACGCACACACACATACACAAAACCACGCACAGGCACACCCACACCCACACCCAAGACACACACCCACAGACACACACACACATACCAGACACTGACACACAAAAATTACGTTTACCTTGACATCCTTCGGATATTCTACTTTTCCGGATTCTGTCATTAATTTTACTGGAGCTAGGATGTTTCCGTAGAATAGTCCGGCTACACCGCAAAGGAATACACAACTAAAAGAATAAGGGTACATGGCTGTATCTTTGTAAAGTTCCCGCAGATCTACCCCCCTTTAGCCTTTAGCGAAGAGATACCGAATGTTTAATATTTAATAAATAAAAAAATGTTGTAGACTGTAGGGATTGTTGAATGGAGACTATCGTATAAAAACACCCACATATACCGGTTGGCGTTGGTTGCTTTTCCAAAGTTATTTTTAGAAGCCAAAGAAAAAGAGTCGCTTTTCTAAACGAATCAATGAATGTTAATGAGGTTTCAAAGTATCCCAAAAACTCGGTGTGATTCTGTCAATACTACCGTATTTCTGCACGAAACCTGCATAGATAATATGAAAAATAAAAAACATTCTCGTTTACAGTTTACTTCCAAAATACGGTAAATTTTCCGCATACTGGCATACTTTGAAACCCCATAATCGACAATATTAACTTTTGCGACGCCCCAATGCTTTATGCGACACTTTGAGCAAAACGCAGGTGTCAATTTTGAGAGATAATTTGAAGGACAAACGAATTTGGGTAATTTGAAAAAAAAAACTTTCTAACCTTCAGATCAAAACTGTCAGTAGAATCACTCTTGTGCATAAGTGGATGTGGTATCCGTCTAATTGGTGTGTTCTTTACCATCGTCGACAGGAGAGCACTAAAACAGTGTCGTTTTTTTTTGAAAACGGTGCTTGGTCAGATTCAGATGGCGCTGCTCCCGTGGCGTACCTTGTGGGTACGGCAATAGCGCCACTTACAATTGGTGTGCCTCTTTGCGCGAAGGTTGCGCGCATTTTCACGTTGCTACCACTTAGCATTAGCCTCAGAGTTTGCTTCCAGGCAAAAAGTGAACTCACCCAAATATGAGAAGGAGAATGCCGGCGATGTTCAGGTAATTATTGTTAGGAATTTCAGGACTGCCAAAGACTCCAAATCTCGCGAATCCCCAACTCACGAGACAAATCGATATATTCCAAAGTAATGAACCCAACATCATCCCAAGGCCCTCCATGATATAGAGGGAAATTACATTGGCTGAAATCCTATTATATTTGACATCTGTGTTTTGCATAGTTTGTATGATCTATGTTACGCTCTAGAATTCCCCAATTGCCAAAAAAAATTGTCAGTCTTATAATTCCTAGTTATCGGTATACAACAAAGTTCAACTAGGTGTGCTGATACCTCTATAATCGACACTGGCGAAAGTTGGCGTGCATGCGGTGACCTTTCCGCGTGCAAAGTCCATTTGGCAACGTGGTGGCGTGCAAAAATGCACGCGGAGTGGAAATGGCGTGCAAATTGCCCGCCGTTATCACGCCGCTTGCACGCCAAAAACATGAGGTGAAATGGCGTCAGTACTGCGTGCAAGCGGGCAACTTGCACGCCAGGACCCAACGGCGTGCAGCTTTTTCCCTTTTTTCGTGCAGCTTTTTTACCCTTGCATGCCGTAACGTTGCCGCTTGCACGCCAATTTTTACATGGCATAGTCCACCCCCACTTACCTACTGCGTATAGTCCACCTCCAATCATTGCATAGTAAAATATCGCCGACGATCCAGCCACAATCTGACATATAAAACAGGGAAAGAGCAGCCCGAGACACATCATAAATTGCACGAAAATTCCTAAAAATGGCTACAACTCATTGGTACAATGGGCAAGTCGGTAACCCTATAGGGTTACCGACTTGCCCATTGTACTCCTATACCAAATGTTCCCATAAAAAAACCATTTGACGACTTCCAGTTTGACGTTGTTTTCGAAAAAAAAGCTTCCTCACTATGAAGAATCAACTAAGCAACCCACCATCACCGGTTTCGAAAATCCTAACGGGAACATATGCAGTTCCAAAGACAATTGGCAGAAGACATACTGAGACAATACCAGCGATGCTCATCTAAACGTTTTACGGCATAATGGATAAAACTACCGCTGGAAAGTGGAAACAAAAAAACCATTTGACGACGTCCAGGTTGACTTTGTTTTCGAAAAAAAAAAACGGTAGTTATGTGGTCGTCAAATGGTTTGCTTACTTCCTTACTATGAAGAATCAACTAAGCAACCCACCATCATTTCAGTAGTACTACTGAAAAAAGGCTTTGCGTTTGCGGACTTCCTATAAGCTTATTTTACTGTCAAATCGTCGCTGGAACTGATAGTTTCCCGCCATAATTATGCAATTCGAATGATGATGTAACAATTTTCCACAGTATACTTGCATAAGTAGCATAAGAATTTATGGTTCCCCGGAACATATAAAATATATCGTCCAGCAAGATACCGTATCAAGAAAAGACTCTTTTTCTGTAACACAAAACATGATATGACAACATTTCTCCTAGTGTCCCATCCTTTATATAAATGGTTTCTTTTACAAAAAAAAACATTTCAATTGCGTACGTGAAAAAGTGCAAAAGTCACTTTCTATATCTCCTAGTGTCTCTTTTATACAGGTTAATGAATTCTTAAAAAACGTTGAATTGTGTACGTGAAAAAGTGAAAAAGTCACTTTCATTCCCTGATTCATATAATTTCGTGCAAAAACAAAAGAACCTTCGCTCCAAAAAAAAGTGCACTCTATTCAGTGCTACACTGGAATGGGTCAAAAACCAGTTTTAATAAAAAAAAAGTTGAAATGCCGCCTACATTTGAAAAAGTATTTGTCAATAGAGACAATAAATTATTTCTTATGGTTATTATTTCCTAATTCAAGTTCTCTTCCTTCTTCAAAGATGAAGTCCCTCTATAAATACTTTGAGGTACAAAAAATAGCTACAAACCTACAAATGCAACCCTATTGAATCAGAAGTGTAGAAGATACATATTCTATGTTCCGCATTCGCAGTTTAGCGATAATCGTAATCCCACGTTTCCTCCCAAACAAGCGGGAAACGCGGGATTCGGTTCTTAGTGCGAGCGCTAATTAGGGGCCTTGCCGCTAACACAAGGCCTTGCCTCATGTTTAATTGCGGGACATGGTTGGCTAATCTGTCAGGAAACATGCGACTTTTCTTATTGCATGGGATTGGGTGCTAGCCTGCCAGGAAACGCGGGATTTATTTTTGTTTCGCGGGAAACGTGCAGTAGAAGAACAGAGTTGGTAGTACAAAGCAAGCGCACATGTGGCCGTATGCACCAACGCTGGGAATGTGCTCCCATCCTCCGTTAATAAATCCCGAACTTTTTCCGAGAAACTTTGCCTTTCCGAGCTTTTTCCGCCTACTCCCCGAGTATTCTCCGACAAGTTTCTCGGGCCGAACTTTTCCCGGGGATTTTCCGAGCTTTTCCGACAAATTTTCCTATTCCGAGCTTTTTCCGACTAAAAACCTAGTAGGAAACGGGTAAAAAACTAGCTGGTTTTTCCGCAGGCCGAGCTCGGAAACAGATCATACGTAGTCCTCCCAGTGGGAGGTTAGAGAAAGAGATCTGCGACACGCAGAGACAAATTCTCCCAATCGGGAAGGCTCCCACTGTTCGTGCATACGGTCACTGAAGCAGTTCACCCAAACTAGGAGAAAAAAAAACTAGATATTGATTACATAAAATACTCAGCAAATCTGTAAAGACCGAAAAGCTCTCTGAGGACCCAAGACGATTAGCAAGAGGACCAAATATAGAGCACTTCCGGTCTCACGGCCTTTAAGCCACAAATACAGTAATACACAATAATAATGCGAATAATCACTTGCAATAAGTCAGCAGTGAAAGGAGACCAATCAATTAGAATGGTTTATAGTTCATAAAATAATATTACAGTAAAAGAATAGAAATACAGTAATAAGAATAAGGCGAACGAGTCGTTGGTGCCTTATATGGCCACCAACCAATCGTAGTGATCCCGTAGGGACCTTAGGGTAACAGCACCAACTGGTGCAAATGGCTAACACGCCAGAAAACGGCTACAAAGGCCAACACAAAGGTTATAGGAATTAGAACGTTATTATAGGTAAGTTAGAAGCTTCTAGAACACGATAATGATACACAGCTAACAAGGAAGACTACGGTAGCATGTGTGCCGAATAGTGTACTACAGAGCTAATTAGTGAATTAGAATATAGACAAAGTGGTCGCGGTCGCGACATTCCGGGGAGACAAGCAAGTGCAGCCCTAATGGTTGTGAGGTTTTTATAATTAAGGTTAGGGTTTATAAGTCTAGTTCGTGGCGGTCCTGGCTATGAATAACTGGCCTCCGCTCTTACCGAAAGACAACTACCGTATCCGAATTGACCCGCTGCACAAGTGCTCCGCTACAGTCAATCAGCGTACAGTAGCTATCCCTAGACCTGGTTGAACGCGCGCTTCCTACCGTAGTTGCTACAACATGCGGAGCGCGGGAAAATATTTAATTTGAATTTGCCCAGTTTTATTTTTGGTTTGAAGGTTTTGTTTTGGTTTGTTTTATGTTTTGCGCTGCTTGCATCCTCCCGGCAAACAAAAAGTTAAATGAAGAAGAAGCTAGATATGGTAGAGACTAAGGAACTAAGAAATACTTAAGGTAAGAGAATTACGGAGCAGTAATGGACGAATTTTGGCTCCTCAGTCGAGAAGTGGTCCTGATCTTGCCGTCCTGCTCTCGATTGCGCTTCGTATCCTTAGCGCATTAGCCTCCCTGCTTCTGTCCTTGGCCTACAATGTGTAGAATAAATATTTTGCGCGTGCTGTTTACATTCCGTTTGGGTTGTAGTTGTTGCAGCAAGAGTTGAATTGTTTCGTTTTGCAGTTTGGCCTGCACAGAGTGTGGATTCTCGTCGGTGTTTGCGGTGGTTCCGGATGATCGAAGGCTGGAATATTCCCGAAGGTTTGTGGTTTGCTTGCCGGTTGTGGTTTTTACGTAGGGGTTCAGTTCAGCAACGAAAAAACGTTTCTCGATCATTTTCCTCGCTTCCTTGTTCTCGTTCAGATCCATTTTCTGAGGTTCCGTGTTCGATTTGCGCTTCGTAGTGGTTTGAATAGTCCTCGTAGTCGTTCACGTTGGCTATTCTGATTTGTCGGTTGTTTAGCGTTTGTGGTTTCTCATAGGTTTCTATTGGTTTCCGTGTATTTATCAATCTGTACTCGTGTTTTGGATACGGATTACGTGCAGTTGGTTGGTTTCTCGGCCACGGTTTCGCATTTTCATTGTTTGGTTTCAGTTTCGCTTCGTTCAACGAGCTGTTCATTCCCGGGCCGTTGGATCGAATGTGGCTGTATCGATCTCCGTCGTCTGAGACTCCCAGGTTCGTTTTTCCGGTTTCTGGGTTGTATCCGTTTCCGTTATGGTTTGACCTGTAATCCTTTTGTTGGTGTGGGTAATGTTGGGTTTGTCGCTTTTTGTACGTAAAGCACATGTGTTCGTTATGAAGTCCATTGCATTTTCGGCAATCTGGTTCTTCGCAACGGTTCGCATTGTGATCTCGCTCAAGACATTTCTCACATGCGTTATTGGTTCGCAGTTTTTCCCTTTTTATGACTGCAGGCATATTTAGTCTACATTCACGGCTTCTGTGCCCAGTTACGTTACAGAATAGGCATGGCAGGAAGTTCGAGTTACGTTTGTAGGTTAAATCGCGCATTCTGTCAATGTCCGCGTGGGTTTCAGCAATTATTTTAATGTTTTCGAGTAGTTCGTCGGTATTCCACTCTCTTCGGTTTGTTTTCTCGGTCATAGTCAGTTTTTCGGTAATTTGGTATGGGAATTTGGATTTTAGATCTCTCCTGAAAGCTGCGTTATCTACGCTTTCATAGCGCTCGATTTGGTTTGTGAGTGCTTTTAATTCCAGGTACGTGCTGAGTAGCTCGACTCCTTTGTTCGAGGACCGTGGAATCGCGTCAAACTGTGCGTACAATGCAAGTTTCTTCGTATAGTTATCGTTAAAAAGGTTTTGCAGCGACTCGATAATCTGGTTGTAGAATGCGTCGGTCTGAGGGTACTGTAGAACGCATTTTAATGCGAGACCTTTGCATCGTTTTCTGAGCACAGACAGTTTGGTTGAGGATGGGTAGTTTCTTTCATGAATATGAGGCCGGAAAACGTCCCAAAACGTGTCCCATTCGTGAGGTACACCTGCGAATTCCGGGATGTCCACCTCAATCAAGGTTTTATCTAATCGGAATTCTGTTTCAGGAAGAGGCTCATATCGGTTCGGTTGAAAATTTTGGTGTTGTATAATGGTTCGTGGGGTTAGTGCGGTTAAAGATGTGCACAAAGGGGTTGTGAGGGTATTAATCATTTCAGTATTACCTCCGCTTTGTTCCAGGTTTACTTCCGTCTCGTGTCCCGTCCGTCCATTCCCACTGCTGATGGTCCGATCCGGGCGATTTCTTCCTTGCGGCGGCGGCGTGTTATCGATGTGTGAAGCTTGGTTAGTATTCGTTGTGGTTTCACATTTCAGGATTGTATGAGGAGATTTTGGTTCAAATAGGTTATCTTCGGCAATGGTTTTAAGGTGGTCGAGAACTTTTCTGGTTCTACGTAATAGCCCTCTAATGTCGTTATCTACTACATAGGATAGGTTTGGGGGCCTTGTTTGTCTGAATCGGGGAGTGAATCGATTTCCAGCATGCTATCATAAAGACCCTGTTTGGTTCTTTCTAGTCGCCGAATGGTTCCGAGTAGTTTGTTAATTAGTCTTTGAGATTCGGGTTCATTTGCGGGTAGTTCTTCCCATTCAGTTTCAATAAGATAGTGGGTTTCCTGGGTAATGGTTTCATATCTGGTTTTCCAGTTCTCAAGGTTATCTTGCAACAAAAGTGCTTTGAATGATTGACTTTTAATTCTAGGTGCCATCTCGCTCAAAGATGACAGGGATCAACAAGTTCAGAAGAAATAAGAACAATTTCGAGGTTTCAAAGGATAAATGATTTATTAAGCAAGCGAGAATAAAGTTTATGGTTTTATTCCCGGTCACCGGTTCGATTGTTACGGAGCACCAATGTAAAGACCGAAAAGCTCTCTGAGGACCCAAGACGATTAGCAAGAGGACCAAATATAGAGCACTTCCGGTCTCACGGCCTTTAAGCCACAAATACAGTAATACACAATAATAATGCGAATAATCACTTGCAATAAGTCAGCAGTGAAAGGAGACCAATCAATTAGAATGGTTTATAGTTCATAAAATAATATTACAGTAAAAGAATAGAAATACAGTAATAAGAATAAGGCGAACGAGTCGTTGGTGCCTTATATGGCCACCAACCAATCGTAGTGATCCCGTAGGGACCTTAGGGTAACAGCACCAACTGGTGCAAATGGCTAACACGCCAGAAAACGGCTACAAAGGCCAACACAAAGCACAATAGGTAGAGTGAAGAGAAGCGAGAGTGTCAGAGAACAAGAAACACTACGGGTTACTCCAAATGACGAAATCCACGCAATTTTAGAATTTTATTTTTTTGCGGAAAAAAAGGCAAACTTTGCTCGCATTTTTTTCGCTTTAAAGTTATCGAATCAGAATTCCAAACCCCTACGGAGATTTCTACAGGTCTTGCGAACATTTGTCTAATACATCATATGCCTCTACACCCAGTGGTTTTTCTGAAAAAACATCACAAGTTTATTTTTCCATGACTTCCAGAAAATGGCCCAGATGAGTAAAATTATTTTTTGAAAATTTAACGTCATGGGATCTGAATTTAAATCACCTACGGAGTTTTCTACAGGTTTTTTGAACATTTTTGTCATACAACACTTCCCACCATTTCCAGTAGTTTTTCTGAAAAA
>JAANDG010000262.1:0-189538 GCA_036852015.1 Pelodera strongyloides
ACTAATAGCTACCGTGGTCAGTTCCACCATGTAAATTCTGAATTCTAAAATGTGGGCAGTTATGTTAATCTATAGCTATTCGACCCTAGCTCCGCTAATCTCTCGGTGCAAGCTTACCTGCGCGGTAACTCTCCTTGTGTAATTCTATATCAATGTTTATTTTTTGGATTTGTGAGATTCGGTCGATGAGAATCGCTGCCTTTGTAGTGCAAAGAAGCGCCACATTCTCGCATTTCTCGAGTTGTTTTTTAGTTTTCTTTGAATTTCTTTAGTCTTCTAAGTTTATTCAACTTCTTCGTTACATTTATTAAAATATTTATCGTGGTCAACTCAACAATATTGAGCTTGAGAAATTTTCTTTGTACACTAACGTAAAACAAGTTGTATATTAATTTTTGATCCAACGCTCTATGAAATTAGATTCTTGTCCCTTATTCACAAGCAAATTTCCTGTAATACTACCGTAACCTGGAGTAATGTGAGCCTGTTCTCGGATATTCCGTTTTCTAAAATGCATCCCAAATCCCCCCAAATGAGAACCATTCTTCGCACTCTCTAATCTAAGTGCATTAATGGAAAAACTGGACTTTGAGGATTCATTTACATTTTGATTTGCAAGGCTTCAAGTATTACAAGCCAATGACATCGAGTTCTGATCTGATGTATTCTGTAACCTAGCTGTTTATAGAGCGGTATGACACGTGGTTTGTGAGACGCATGTTATTCGCAGCTTACAAACTGTTGCACGTGGTTTGTGAGGCGCTTTTTTTTGGCGCTATTCCCATGTATTATACGCAAATTTTATTCCATTCTGTGCCGGAAACGCATTGAAGGATACAAAAATTTGCATATAATACATGGGAATTTTCGTACCACCTTAGCTGCTCGTTCTGGTAAAAAACAAACTATAAGACATCATCCATAATAAGTATTGCAATGCGTACGAGTGTTGTTTGTGAGTAGATATTTGTAGTTACGTTCTACAGACTACATACTACAGAATACAATCCAACCCCCCCCCTCTAGACGGTAAAAGTGCGTAAAATCCAATGAAATTTTGTTTGGCAACAAATGTTCGCGACACATTCTCCATTCAAAAACACATGTCAGTGGTGAGCAGTAAAATTGAACACTCTTTCTGTATCCAAATAACATATGTCTCTTGTTGCGAATGCTAATTCAAAGCACATTTCGTTCCCTCTTATTTCTGTCGTGTGTTCCCTGATTTATTAACGACTTTTTATTTATTTCCCAAGTGAAGTTGCAACAAAGGATGTTAGGCCACGACTAACAAAAAGATTTCTAGTTTTGAACATACTTGTATCTACAAATTTACTAAATACAAACTATCTCAATCTAAATAAGGAGCTCTAAGGCCCAAGGGTCACTAAGGTGATAGCGATGTGATAATTCAGAATTTGCACCATAGTTTAAAAGGTTGGAAATAAAGTGCTCTATGTTATGTTATTAGAGATTGGCTATGTTTCTGATTTCTGGTCAAGGAAAATAAAGAACCTCAAAATCAGAATATAAACTTTTTGAATATCCTGCCTTACAGTGATTCCCTGTCTTGTATCATGCTTCGCTTTAGCTTTGCTGATTCTCATTAATATGTGGGCATATGTCTATTTCGCACTTCTTCTCTCCTTCTAATGTAACATTTGTCATAAACATATGACCGATTCTCTATTAAACTAAGTGGTGTGAAACGTGTGTCAAAATTCTGACATACAACTGTTCTCGAATTGCGTACAAGAAGATTTATCAAACAGCTGACGCACTTTGGAAACATTGCGCGGTTGTGGTTCAAGTTGACGACGGTGCGGCGTGCAATCGGCTCGACTTGCGTGCCGTAGCGTTGCTACCTACAAAGCATTCTAGGGAAAATGATTAATTAGCTTCAGCTTCACCAAGAAACATCTCATTACTCAGACACAGACTTAGACGTGAGTAACTTTCATGGGGTTTACAAGTATGGAGTATGGCCGATTTTTCTTCCAAGTATAGAAAAATTACCGCATTTTGGAACCACACCAGAATTCTACAGTCAGTTTTATCGACAGGCAGCCACGGGACCATTTTTTTTAAGAGTACATTGCGCTGTGCATTCTCCCCTGTTTATAGCATGGCTCATTTTCTATGATGCGGATAAATTTCAAAGATGTTGTCAAAGATTGGCACGCGATTAATACTTGGAACGAAAACGCACGTTTTTTGGGATACATGGATACTTGGAAACCCCATAAATTCCATGATTTTCAACCGAGCTTCTAATTCTGTCCAAAACGCGCACATATAAAACGTCTGTTCCGTTCTGCTCCAATGGCCAAACATAGAATGCGACAAGGGCGCCTGGATACTAATGTCGTTTCGCTCGAATTTATCGAATTCAATTTGAAAACATGTCAACAATAAATCAACGTGCTAATATGACATGCATTTCTTGATCGCGGCGGGTGCCCTCCTTTGTCCCTATTTATGACAAGTTGAATTATGCGCAAACATCTTTGAAATGTTTTATGCACTTACCATTTTCGGCATTCTGTTGAAACATCAGATCCGGTTTACAGAAACTTATTAGCACATTAGGAATAAAAGCGGTATAACAGCCGGTTTTTGAAATTTATGCTGGAATAACTGCATTATATGCCCCACTTATTAGTATACACAGCATAGCACTGCAGATATTCAGCAAACGTTTCAAAAACCATCCGTTGTACCGCTTTAAACAGAACCTTGGATAGAGATACTTATCCATTCCCTGTTTACCAAGTATACTCAATTTACAGCAGATACATATGTATATTGCATGTAGAAATCCTGACCTCATATCTACTCTATAATTAATTGCTTGACTTCACTATGGTACTCCATCTATCCATATAAGTACCAGATAGACAATGGCAAAGGAACATCTGTTTTGCGCACGGTTACTGTAAGTTGATATACTTGACTAGATGTAGTGATTGCTTTTGAGTACGGTACTAGAGCGCCATTTGGGAAAACACTCTGTGCTCATTGTTTCTGTTGGGTCTATTACTATTACCCTCCAATTCTGTGTCTTTAGTATAATGCTAGCAATTCCAGCTTATTGTTATTTCAATGGAAGCCAAGAAGAAAAAGTAAAGTTACGAAGAAAGTTAGATACGCCTTAAAGTTCAACTTCAAGTTGCATTTTATTTGTAACCCCCAATTTTCATATTACTTCAATCCAGCATAGAGACTGGTCAGTGTAACTCTATCCCAACTCCCAACTTTTTTCTATTCTAAAAACCCAAACGTGTGTGTGGTCTAGATCCCCTATAATTACCATATATCGGCTCGTTTCTTCCCAAATTTATTCATCTTACTACAGTAACTTTAAACGGTCCGGCGCTCGTCTTCCCACGCAGTAAATCGCGCTTTTTACCGCGTCTTTGACAATTGTCGTAGTGCGCGCGCGAAAAAACACAGCGGCTTCTTTGCATGCCTTTGTCTAGGTTGTTGAGTAAGTTTTGAGCGAGTTGAGCGCCAACAGCATTAAGTCACTCAGCCGCCCCTTTTTTGCGAGCACTTTTTGTATTGACTCGCGTTGGAATAATATTTTAGTAGGGCGGTATTGCGGTCTTGTGAATAGAGCACATAAAAGAGTTCATCCGTTTATTCAAAGTAGTGTTTTTGTTCGGACGATTATCCCGCGACCACCACCAGAGAGCGACCACCCACCGAGTATGAGAGTAAACGCGGATACTGTACCCGCAAAGCGATCTAGAATCAGATAAATATCCGGTTATGTCGAGTTATATGGTGTAGACAGAATATATATGACAATGAAATTATTTGGTTGAGTGAGCCGTGAGCCGTTTAATATTAACAGTGCAGTGAAAGTACACGTAGCAGTAGCGCCACATTAAAGCGAAATGCTAGCCCCTTTGGAAAATTTGCATATGATAAGCAAATCCTATGTATCCTATGCTAATTGTGTACGATTGCCGTGGACGATCGTACAGAATTAGCATAGGATACATAGGATTTGCTTATCATATGCAAATTTTCCAAAGGGGCTAGCATTTCGCTTTAAGGACTATGACTATGGAGGTAGATTATAGGCTGTATATATATGGGGAAACGATTAGAGACTAGGGTCTGTAGAAAACGATATAATAAAGGGATGTGCGTTTCTTTAAAAACAATTCACATTGTCTCTCAGTACTAATTTCTTAATAAAAAGAATACTACATATAAATTAGAGTACCACTGAGTTAGACCCAGGCAAATGGTTATTTCCCCTGCAATATGACATTTATTCAAATGTTCACACGTAATATCATGTTGATGCTAAATAGGACGAGATGACTAGTCAATACGAACTGCTGCCCCAGATCATTACATCTGTAATTACATAGATAATTGCATATGGTAATCATTGTTCCGCTTCGTGACATCTAAACAGACATCCTATTCCCACGGGGGCTCCAGTAACACAGAAGCCGGATATTTCGAACTAATGTAAACATTGGATGGAATTTTAGAAGATTAGGGTTTATGTAGAGTATTTGTGAAGTTGTGCATAATTCTTTTGTAGCTTCCTGCAGCAAATATACCCCAACCTTTATTATATAAACGTATAACGTGGACATAAGCTTCGCAGTTTATTACTTATATGACTTCTTATCGTGCTCTATATAGTCCCCATATTCCGAACAGCGATCCATTTTACTTTCAATAAAGTAGTGAACTAGGTGGTTAGATGGTAATTGTACGGTAGTGGCAGTGCGTTTTTGATATAAACCACTGTTCCCCAGTTTCGAGCATGTGGTAATAACCATGTGGCGAGTATAGTAATAGTTACCCTCTAGAGTGAAAAGACATAAATCTTTTCGAGTATTTTGGTTTGGGAAATCACGGACTGAATAGTGTATGTGAGCATAAAACTATGGTTTACTTCAAATGTAATATACTTCCTTTAAAGCTGTACAACAGGTTGTTGCTGAGCGGGAAACTGTACAGAACGGAACATTTTTAATCGCACTTTTCACAAACAATATACTGCTTTAAAATACATATGCTATATGCAAATTTGTGCTGTTTATGCAAAATAGTCCTCTCGGCACTTGGTTTACGGTGGAAATGTGTGAAACAGATGTGATTTTATTGTTGGTGGCTGCCCTCTAATCTAATAATTAGAGTATAATGGGAAACAATGGGCCAATTAATTGGTATAGCGAGAGAACGTAATGCGACACTAAGTACTGGATATAATCATATAATACCGTAGGCAACAGATTGTTTTGAGGGAAAATAATCGATATCTGGGAAATTCATATTTTGAAAATAACAATAAGTACACACCCCTCTATGATATTATTGCATAAGATCTCAAGGAAAGTATTCAATCATTAGATATTTATTTTATTTCAGTAGAAAAACCTGCGAACAACTGTGGTATGAATTGAGGCTATTGAGGTATGTTTCCCTGTGTTTTTCAATGAGAGAAACGAGTTCAATTTATCAATTAAGATTGATTGTTTTGCCTCGGGACTCAATCGTTTTGCGAATGAAACCAAAATTAAATTACCAACTAGATGAGTCGTGATGTAGAATTTCCCGTGAATAAATTTTGAGATGTGGATCTAGTTCTTTATAAAACTTATTACAAACAAACAGTAGTTTAGATTTCACGTACAGTTATGTAGTACTCTTCACGTTTCGTATATTTCGGTTCCCTCTCTATACAAACCACTTAACGGTGCGGTCCATTATAGGAACTCTGGCTATTCTCTCTCTCTCTATCTCCCTCTCACTTCCCTCCCTCTAACTCTTTCTATCTAACTCTCTCTCTCTCCCTCTCTCTCTTCCCTCTCCCTCTCTCTCTACCCATTTCACAGCTGGCTGTAGCAAGATGCTACTCATCGTCCGTATTCAATGGTCTAAGTGAGATGTGTATCCGATATCCGAGATATATTCCCAATTTTGTTTACCAAACTCAGCGATAGACATAGATTGAAGAAGTCAACATATCCATATGGCAGAGATTCCACAAGATAATTGACCCAGTCGAATTATATTCTGTATAGTCGGCTAGAGGATCATATAACAACGCTTAGTACTTATAAATACGACTCCAAAACTTCTCTACAAACACACTGAATTCTGCGGCTAGCTTATGTAGCGACATATACATAAGTACCATACCAATGCTACAGAATTTGGTGTAAAAAAGACGACAACGATCTAAAGTTGCGCCATTGAGTTACGCTTCTGACTCTGACACTGATTTACAACTCATTTTTGTAAAGTTGCAACGAATAATGCGCAATCGTCTAACTACTGTACATCTATTGGCAATCAAGATTTATGGCCTACCTTGACTACTAGGGGTTATTGTTTAGATACAAAAAGATATGTAAAATAACTACTTACATGCCTGTGCCTATGTACGAAAATGCATTTTATCAGCCCCCAAATTCGTATATAGTATTCACTCGGAAAGCTGGTGGTCCGATGTTGTAAATCCTGTCAACATCACAGACAATATACATCGAAAAGCAAGCGGCATTCATTCAAATCCTTGTAGCGAAATGTTTGCACAGATGCCCTTATTTAGCGCTTTCCGTCCTTCATATATATATGATATAGTACTCTCACAAGCGTGCACACATACACACTACACATAATAGCAGAAGCATAAACACATAATAGATTGACAGTGTTGAAAATGAGATAGATTAATGTTAAATATATGTGCCATTTTTGCGCCATTCCAGCACAGAGTGGAACAACAATGCATGGTAGTGCAACTATCACATATGTTTCAAAACCAAGCCACATACCACTTTAAATTCCCGTCAGTCCCTTATTTCTCTCATAGGTATTCCCTAGACAGCTGTGTTTGGGTGTTGCTGGGTCAATTCCTAATAGAAACCCTTCCGACCGTATATTATAAGGAATATAAGACAATCGGCAATCTGCTGCCTCCTTATCCTCTCATTATTTACTGTTGTTGATTGACTCCCTTTTACCGGCGGTGTCGATCGTCTGTTACGTAACCGTAAGGACGTCCCCTAGCAGAGCCAGCGCTATGCCAGTGACCAGAACTCCTACCTACCGGCATCGTCATCGCTAGATTGTTTGGACAATATAATTTTTTTTTAAAGCTGAGTAACATAAGACAACAAATGTATCGCGCAACTTTTGTCAATATAAGGCCATTATCAAAGAATAAATAAATAATAATGCGAATAAAACAGGCGAATTACCTCTTTTACCTTTTCTAAATCACTTATTGTGTATTTGTAATTTTTAAAATTGTAGTATACGGAAAAAATAACAATATATCAAAACTAGTTAGCACATGTATAGCGAGAGTGATAATTAGCGAACCCCGAGGAAACAAAAAATCTTATTATATAAAGGAGAAGAGTTTACTTTTTTGTTTGTGTGAACATAACGAAATCCTTTCATAAAGAAAATTTTCTATTCACAATCGAAAGAGAACATACAAAATCTTTGCCGCTGGCGGGATTCGAACCCACAGCAGCACACAATCTCTCGATTAACAGTCCAACGCTCTACCTGTTGAGCTATGCTAGCTTATAAGTGGAGGTATTATAGGAGATATTATAGGAGAAGAGAAGTGCGATAGCAAATTTGCATGATTTGCAAAAACGCTGAAGTCCAGAACCAAATTATACGTTTCCACATAAACGTAAATGAATTTTTTGTTTGAACAGTGTGTAACAATCGGCCGAAGGCCGATTCCTCCAGTCGGAGAAGAGCCCGTAGGGCTCTTCGAACGGCTGGTTAAAAATAAACGAATCTATTACATGTTCATTGTAACGTATTCTAATAGGTTTCACTGTTAACTTCTGTTTCGTGCCAGGCAATCTTTGCGCGGATAAAGTTACAGTAGTTACATCGCATAATGATCTAACAATAGCCACTCGAGCGACCTTTTCGTTGCATAACAGTAGGGAGAACAGCTACTAGATGGCACCTGCTGGGTACTAGGTATAAGATATATTACAGTGTTACTGTAACTTGTCAATCACAAATAGATTGTACACGAGGATACTATTGACTTACCAAAGGTTAATTGTTCGGTTAGAAACACATCTTAGTTACAAGTAGTTTCACCGGAATATCATAAAACTTTGATTTATATAGCTCCCTTCAGCTAGCGTAACTAAACATAGCATAGATATAAATAGTACTCTGATAACAATCTGAAAAGATCATACTGGTTATAGCCTTGTAATCTTGCAATCATGCTCGTAAAGTTCGGAACTAGGATATGGTTATTACAACGGTGATTATTTGATAAATCGATAAATGAAAACATCTGAAATAGTCATCATTCTATAAGCTTTTGTATCGTCATATAGATATACTGCGAATTAGGTTTATTAATAAATTGCCTCGTCTTTTGAAACAGGTACACCCACGTTCATGATTTACCTATATTTTATAGTTACTTACGTAGCTCAAGTTAACAGCATAATGTGTGCGTAAGTCCTGGGAAAAGGCTAATAAAAACTAGCGGAGCAAGGTATCATCCTTGACTTAGTCATTATAACTGGTCATCGACATATATACAATCAAACATTACATGCCCTTTTTATAGCCAACATAACCGGGGGAATATGGTGTTAACACGAGAATATCATAGTACAGATTGTACAGAAGGCCACTTTGCATAAATTACTTGGTATTTATCTGAGAGTTTGACTTCGTGATTTTAAAACGTTAAAAATTGAGTCATTCCAAGTTTCTCGTGACTATCTTTACAAGCAATTGTTAATCTTGTATTAATTGCCCAGGACCAAATTACCCCCCCCCCCCCCCCATCTAAGCACCAGACCCACGGTGATATCCCCTCCCCTATGTCCCATTAGAAATGAGCAACAATCCTGGGCCCATCACCTCTGTTTTGGCCCAATCAACTCCCCCAGAATGCTTGTCCAATTGATTTACGGCCTCTCATTAACAGTGCCGTTAACACGGACCTGAACAAGAAGGCAGGAATCAGGAAAGAAGGAGATACGCCAGGTGTCCAACATCACACAAGATTTATCACAATCACACTAGAATTTGGTGAGACACGACTTATGCCCTGAGGTTGGATATAAAGGAGTGTGCTAGTATGCAGTGGTGAAACCCGAAAGGAAACTCGAAAGCTGAAAGCCGAAATTGGAAACACGAAAGTAGAAAACGGAAATTTCAAAGCCATTTCTTTTAACGATATTTTTGTGGTGAGTGATTTCGCAGGCTTTCTACAGAGAGTCAAAGTCGAGAAAGGCACGTATCGAAAATGGCGTTGGCTTGCAAAATTCACGTTATGAAAAATAGTTTCGCACTTGATTTTCTTCAACTTTCTTCAAATTAAAGCCTTTCCCTTGTTCAATCTATGTTCCGATTAATTCGTCTGTTGCTTTGGTTGGTAGGATCGGGCCAATATATCAGATTGGCCCTTGTTGGACAGTTGTTTCTGCCTTCATCACAATCTTTCTCACTAAATGGCCCAAATGGCCAATCACTATGTAAACCCGTGAACAGCGACACCTTCACTGACAGGTGGTGGGACCTCTCTCTCTCTCTCTCTCTCTCTCTCTCTCTCTCTCTCTCTCTCTCTCTCTTTCTTGCTCCCTCTCTCTCTCTCTCTCTCTCTCTCTTTCTTGCTCCCTCTCTATAGCGCTCTTTCTCTCTTTCTCTCTCTCTCTCTCTTTCTTGCTCACTCTCTCTAGCGCTCTTTCTCTATCTGTCTTCCTCCCCCTTCTTCCGGAAATTCCGTTTACCTTCCGCGAAGATATCCGCTTGTTCTTCGAATTTTAAAGCGACATGGCACGTGGTTTGCGGACCGAATTTTGGACAACTGCACTTACATATGATATGCAGATTTTCGTTCCATTCGGCGTCATACCGCTTTAAAAAAACTATGTTCAGCAAATTTTATCACTGTATTACTGTACTGCATTGTTTGAATGAACCAAAAAACTCGTAAACGTGCTTTTGCAATGATTTTTGCTTCCAAACTTTGGCCTGCGCTAATAATGAGGTTCGGCAATGTTATATTTACATGTACCTTGTACCGAATACAGGTGGAAATACAATATTACACCCTCTTTGAATTATGTTGAACATATTTCTATAAAAACATGTGCTCTAGCTCTAGCTCAATTTTCAGTAATTTGTTTTATCGCCAATTTCAAATTGTACTCTCATAACATATGTACATACATACTGCATTGGTACAGAAATTATGAGGTTGCTAAATCTTAACTTTAGAGTTTAGTGTTAGGGTTGCTCATCCTATGATTATACCTTTCCTTTTTGTACTGCATGTCGCCACCCCCCAAATCCTGAAGATCAGTTTATTTCTTTTCCATTCACTTTTTTTGTCCGTCAAATAGTGCTCAGTTCATTAGTTTAATTAATGAGTTTGTCATTGAGCTACTAGACGAATCTTTTATTTAATAGTTATTCTTCCAACATATGGAAGTCCGGGCACACCAATGCCACCGGAGAGGTACCACAGATGTTGTCACTATTCGTGACAAACAGCTGGCGTCTCGACAAAAGAGAGAGAAAGCGAGAGAGAGAGAGAGGGAGAGAGTTAGGGAGAGAGAGATAAAGAGAGGGAGAGAGAGAGAGAGAGAGAGATAGAGAGAGAATTATGCATACTGCCGAGACTCCTGGAAACGAGCCAAGACCGGTTTCGATACAAAACCGACACCAACACAAAGAAAAGCACTTGACGATGATTCGCTACGAGATACAGGACAAGTGCTTGGTGTACGGTAGCTGGAGTGGAAAATAGAACTGTAGAGTTTACAATTAGTCAGTGTTTGATCTAAGGATGTAAAGTGATCCACTCACTATTTGTAACTATTAGCTAGGAAGGAAACTGCGAGATTTCTTATGGTTAGGTTGTAGGCGATAACTCCGTAGATTCCTAAGGACATAAACAAATGTTTCACCCTCACTTTCCTACCGCCTTGTGGCGGTACCGACCATTTGTTAGCACCATAAAATGGTACCAGGCACATGTCGCTGTTACAAAAACACCAAAGCTAAGTGCGAACATAAACTTTTATGTTTTGGCGGTAAAGCGCACCTTTGCAGGAGTTTTAGATACATAAGTTCAACTCAAAATGGACCATTTAAAACAAGGTCCCCGGGACTGACTCTGGTCACTTTATGTGTTGACAATGAAGAACGGGGATGTGCTCTCACTGGTTAATTCGCCGCCTTAATCGGTGTGGCCGAGTCGGTAGAGTGTTTGCTTAGCACTCAATCGGTGGCGGGATCGGTTTCGGCTCGAGCGGCGCGAAATGGTGCTCATCCGCCTTTGAATTGCAAGTGTTTTGCACCTGCTTTGATGTGGCTCATCTTGTCTAAATTAAATATAGGACAAGATCGAGCTATTGGGCTTTTCATTATCCGTTATCCTCAGTCCTCAAGGTGAGTCTCACTCTGAGCCTTGCATTTCCGAATTTAATTATAATCTTTATAGGTTTGATAAGGCTCAGAATGATCCGATTTGTGATCTGATAATCCCCAAAGGGAACTATTTTGTGGTATAATGACCGAAAACAAATAAACATGGCATTTAGCATAGGACGTATTGAAGTGGTTTCCCTTGTACACAAGGGCGCGGTTACGGTCTTGTGATGTGCTAATGCGCAGTCTCTCCATATCAAACAGAGTATCGCATTTCACACACACATCTTCGTGGCCGACGACGAGTGCTGTATTGTGTGTTCAGGGGCACAAATGGAAAGAGTAGCCTCAAATCAGCACAAATCTGTTTGCACGTACGCTCTACAACTCAAGACGCGATCGCTTCTCTTGGGTGTACGGTAATTTGGGCGCTAAACAGAAAATTACACAGAATACTGTGTTGTGTAGGACTCAGACCTGAGAATGCCACTTATTCACTTTAAAGCAGAAAAACATTCGATTTTTGACGTGGTTTTTGGATAACTGCATTCTCATCCCATTTTCAAACGGGATGTTATAGTGCTTTAAAATACACATGATGCTGCCCCCTACATTCGCTTGGTGTTCCATACATCTAGGTTACATCCAATGTACCGGGGTGGTATCTCTACTCTCAAAATCCCTTAATTAATAGGTCCCGTATGTGGGTGTACAAGAAATCTCGGACGATTTCTTTCAACTTAAACCGATCAAGAGTATAAGTAGGCTGTGGCGTAACAGGTAGAGATGGCTGGGTGTTTTGAGTCTAATCTACGTAGTGACCCCCAAATTAGAGGGTTCGGGTTCGGATACTCACACGCGCTCACACACAAAAAGGATTACTATTGTGAAAGGGGGAGTTTACGCCCAAGGTTAAGTAAGCTAGCCTTGTTAGATACGCTGTCGTTGTTCACAATCTTAATACATACATCTTTGGGTATTTAATCGAAAACTCCATTAGGCCTTTGAGGGTCTCATAAAATAGGCGCAATATCAGCCGCACATGAGCAACTTGTAATTGAATCCGCGAAACTCGTGTTAAACGAGACCCAAAAGTGGGCCTCACAAGGGTTTAGGGCCTTAAATACAAACACTTGAGGCCCTAGGGCCCGAATAGGGCCAGAATTAGGCTACAGAACATCAATTCATTTGCGCCACAGCAAACAGAGTCGGGGATTTCAATCAGACACATATATTACGAGTTTGGTTGGATGTTTCGCAACTTTTTCATGATTTTACTATTTTGACAAGTATGTGTGAATGCTGGAAGCACACATAAGATGTCCGGCGGACCAATCAATATAAAGAATCCGAGCGTTCATCCCTTGTATCATAGTGATTGTTAGATTAGTAAAGGTTATAATTGTTCCTAGCCTGTACCGTAGGTTATATATCACAACTCCATGACAGTACCGTCACTCTTCTCCAGATTCCCATAGATTTTCAAATATGTTCACTAATGTGGTTAGACAGCTGTGTAGTGACTCCCCGCCGAGTTCACCCATGCTCCCCGCGCCTTCACACTCATTTTCCATGTGTTATATGCTTATTTTACCGCCACGCTTTCCTTTTCCCATGTACAGTACCGTAGGGTAACATCTGTTTCAGCAGGGCATTGATGCTAATTGAATACTAGTATAAATCAGCTTTCATTAGACCAATAAAGATTCTCAGCGCGCTGATTTATAAGTTTCTTCAGGCCATTTCAAATGATACCCAGAGTAGGTTTGTGTTTCTACAGTAAACACAGTATAATGGATAGTCCCCAACGAATCATATTCCATAAAATCATTCACTACACGACACTACTATACGCGATTAAAGACTCGGTCGCACAGCGGTTGGTTGATGCAAGAGATTGTCTTTGCGGATTATAGCGGACTTCTTATTGGCGAGGCCAGTTTTCCCTCGCAAAATCCTTTCTGACTAGCAGGTATCGTAGTCAGAACAACGCTCAACAAATCGGTCCATCTTCTCTCTAAACATTGCCCTCGCTACAGTATCCAGAGTGCTGAGGTGCGCTCTCGAAAAGCACTGCGCGCGCTGCGTATTTAGCGCGCGCCGACTGGATCTCTACACAATAAATGTGTATACAATTGAATAGGTACTGCGAATCCTATTTAGGCTTTGGAGCGGATTTAGAGGATTTTTAATATAAGGGGCGTAGTGTTGCTTTAGCCTTTCTTAAAATATAAGAAAGAAGGTATTTCGTATTACTGTAAAAGTACGTTAAAGAATTTTGGCTACAAGGAAATTACAATTACATGTTTTCCGGTATTTCCATTTCATTTATAGTATTATTCCTTTGGCCTTATCAAATGATTCTTGCGGCACTGTTGTTTTAACATTTAGAGAGTGTTTATTATCTAATCAGTGACAATAATACAGTGGTTGTTTACTCATATTTACCACACATCTTGTTTTCGTCATATCGTTCTTTGTGTGTATTTATTTTATTTTATTTTATATAAAAAGTTTTATAGAGAGTCGACATTCCAGTCAAAAGAGTAGAGTAATGCACTCTATGTATATTGATCCCCCTATTCTTTTATACAGTAACGCGTAGCGCAATCCATTTGGCGCGTGCAGCGCGCGCCTCCCAGCTGGTAATGGTTGGTGTGTTTCAGTATTGGTGTGCATCGCAAAGGGTCGACACCTGTCATGATTGATAGCCGACCACTTTGGTGCTACCATATTTACACCATTGCCAGGGTACCGGGGTAAAATTTTGACAATGTGATTTTTTGAGATTTTCGCTGTTCTAGATGTAGGCTGGTGGTCAAACTAGCCTCAGTCAAGTTTATATGATACTCAGTATTCAATAATCAATGAATACATATCAATACAAGTACCCTAAAACTTGTTTCCTTCGAATAACATGTTGATTACATCACCTATCACATCTATAAATTATCCTTTTTTGTATTAATTGTCTATCATTACATCTCGATTGTACCAAATTTTCGCGATAAAATCATTAAGGTTAGAGGTGGTGGTACGCGAGAATCTAGCCTGAGTTTTATGTCATCAGTACGAGCACCAAATTGTGGCATATGTTATTTTTTGCGTGGCGACTTGATTTCGAGACGAGATAAGCATTTTATAGCCCATTTTTTTGGTGGAGGACACGGGAGCAATGTTAGAGGCCATAATTAGATTAGAGACACAAATGGTAATTGGCAATTGGGAATACTTAGGGAAATACCCAAATAAGGGTTTTATTTTAATTCAACGTTTATGGACTACAGCTTACACAAGTATACTGGAAACGCTTCACAGTAACCAAGCTTACTTACATATAGCACAAAAGATTCCTAACGACAAAAGCTTTCGAATGTCTGATATGCAACTTACGCTGTCGTCGGAGTAATTAATAAATATATTTACTTAAGAAATATATTTTTGTGTCAAAACAATCCATCATTCTGTCACTTATCCTTACTGGCATCTACATAGCCAACACTCAGCTGTTTATTTATGTCTATTGGTAAGATGGTGGTAGATGATTTAGCGATTAATTATAATAACAAAAGAGTTGACACGTTCCCAGTTGACCATATGTTCTGAAGATTGTCTGGATTTATATTATGATATAAACACTTGTTATGGTCAGTGTCACTTTATAAACACAAGATTATGATTAGTCATCGATATAAGCAGTGCGCGAGTAGAACTGTTTATTTTTTATGCAGATGTCAATCTTCAGTTATATTGATTTACAACAAGTGTTAAAGAGTTTACTATTACCAAAATATTGTGATCAGTTTGTACTCAATTGGTGCCTCGCTAAGCTAGTATACGTACAAAAACTTGTTGTAAACTCGATCAGGGTACAATACCAATCTATACCTCTAGTGGTAGACTGTTAAGACTGGATATTTCCCTGATTTTCGGATCACTTATCCCTTTCATTGTATTCCAGAGGATGAGTAGATGGTGTGCGAGTGTTATATTATGATGATGCTCTTCCTATATAATCCTCTCCCTATACGGTCACATAATAGGCTATCAAAGCATTCTGTTTATACAGTTTGCACCACATGCTCTCTCCCTTTCTCTCTCTCTTTCTTCCTCCCTCCCTCTCTTTCTTCCTCCCTCCCTCTCCCTCTCTCTCTTTGAACACCACAAGATTATCGTACTATATATAACTGTGGCTTAACGCCAAACTTGGTGATCTATTACCGTATTACATCATCTTAATGGTATCATTGTAGGGTCAACAATGGTATAATAGTGTGAACTGTATTCATCATAAATGCATTATGTAATGAGGTGCTAGCCACGTTTATTATCCTTTATTTATGTTTGAGATTATTATGGAAAGAAACTTACAGTCGAACACCATGGGAGCTTATGTTATGTTTTCATTCAATACTACGAATACTATGTTATAGACTACAGACTACAGATAAAAATTAGTGCATAGCGTAAGATATAAATTGACACTGAAAGATAGAGAAGAAGGAGAGAAAGAGAAAGAGAAAGAGAGAGAGAGAGAGAGAGAGAACTTCTCTTGTGCTCCTAATGCTCGAGTTAGTAATTGAAACCCTTAGTCCGATTAGCCGGTGGCACTGAGATCTGAATACCATATAACGTGTGGGAACCCTAGTACAATAGCCAGCGTGGGAATCTCCGTGGAATAATAATTGGCAATATTCTGCCCTTTCCGCGATAAGTTGGATGAAATTAAAGATTCCCCCAGATTCCGAGCATTGTTTCAATAGAATTGGACATTTGAATGGTAAATTAGCATGGGCAATTCGGTTAATTCATTCTGTACAAATCGAGAATATAGGACTTTTTGCTAGCTGAATTTCACTCTCCATTTCCACTAGATATCGTGAGAAAGTTAAATTTGTTAGCAGACGTCATGCTTTAGTCCTGCACTACGCTAAAATACTATGTACGACCTGAAAGGGGTGAAATGTGCATAGTTCTGTTTCGTACTCGTTTCACCAAAAGGAGTGCTTATAGTGGGGATTTTGTGAAGTGTTCTGCCCCTAAGTAACCACTTTAAGACTCCCGGGTTGAGTAATGTACTCTCTATTTGAAACAAGGCAAACAACAAGTATTTTAAAAGACTTTAGAAATTCACAGAAAAGTCAAAGAATGAAATTTCTAATGCTAGTGACGTAGTGACATAACAGGTCCAGGCTCACAAAAATGCGTATTTACTTTTGCATATTTCACTGGTCGTTCGGTGCTAAGCTAGGCTAAAGGAGGTTTCAGAACATTGCTTTTTCGTTTGCCTGACCCTTTAAGCGTGTACTACTAGATAGTTGCAACATCTCCGGAAGTTTCCAAAATGTTGGCGCACATTTGGTTATTTGCGCTTTTCGAGTACACCGTGTATGTAGACATGTGCTCAGCCACTCGACGCTGACACTGATACGATCACTTTTAGTGAAAAGATATGATTTCTGAGTGGTTGTTAAACAACAACGATAAACACTCAAAATTCCCTGTTCACCAGGGGTTTTCGAGAGTTTTTCTTGCGTTAACAACTGTGTACAAGAACAAGCGAGCAAAAAGTTGGATCTTTGACATCACTTGGGATTTAAAAAAAAAATTTCGGCGTTTTCAATCACATATATGCCCCACAACCCACAACCTTTCCCGGATACATTCCTGACCCCCAAAATTTGCATAAATAATCAAGTGATACCTCTGACTTGAATAGATCTTGTCCTCTATATAACACCTGTCACAAATCTTTGGCGGATTGTAATTGCCGAGTTCTGTGGTGCCAACGGCCACTAGCACCATGCCCCGAGTGGACACCTCCAGGGTACGGACAGTTCTTTACAAGAAAGGAGCACAAAATGGTACCCGCTTTCCCCCAGGGTACCGACCACACTCAGGGTACATTACCGGTGAAAAGGGTACCTACCCGACTTCCGTCAATTCTGACATCAGTAGTTCTTTGTCGGCCTACTTCACAAGGAGATCTATATTCGAGATTGCCTTCTACGTCGGTGATGGTTTACATACCCTATATGTTAGTTTGGATTTACACATGTAATTTTAGATCTTTTCTAATGTGTAAGTGTATTATTCTAAAGGCGCATCATAGAAAAGGGGGCGTGGCCTCCGGGCTAATCGTTCCCGTTTTTGTGGTCAAAATTCCACATCTCCGAATAGCGGTTCGTCTTGTTGGGGTAAGATTGAAGGTGCATCGTTTTCGCCTTCTCTTCTCTAATCTCTCAGATCATTTCCCTCTTTTCTCTCGATCTGTTGCTCTTCGTATGTATATTAGAACCTCATTGAGGTTGAGCGAGATAGTGTTCGACGAGGAGAGACCGAGGCGTGAAGAGTGCTCAGAGATTGAGGAGATCGAGAGGGTCGAGGCGGAATCGGTAGCCCCGCCCATCAGTCAGTCGTAGAATCAGCGGCTGCGTCGACATTTTGTACGACAAGCTCTTTGGACCACCACTACTCGGTGTCAGATTTTGCACCACTATTTGAAGCAACTACGGTAATTCTAGTTGTCAGATACTTGGTGTCGGCCTCGTGGTACTTGTTGTACTACAAGGCGGATCTTTGTACGCAGACTATTCGTCAACGTTCCAAAGCCAACTTTCATATTTATAAGGTTCCCTTTTGATTTAAACTGTATATTAAGTCCGTGAGTCAGACTTAATTGCTATTCAATTTAATACGATCACTATTCATGTTCTAATTCATATTCATATTCAATTCTCTTACTCACTGAGATACCGTAGTTTATTCGAGACTCAATTTCAATATGTTGAAACCAAAAATCAATAAATTTCCCATATTTCGCCAAAAATCCTTTCAACATCATATCAGTTAACCACACGTTTTATGGAGCCGCTTTTCTATTTGCCTGCCAAGTCCATAAGCCTTTATGAGTAATCGCATTCGTATGACAATGTTTGCATACACATCCTTATATGCGCGTGAATGTCGGTTAATACCTCATGTCAACATTGTAGTGATATCGTAAGGCGAGGATTTTCTCAATTTCCTATGTTGATCTACCAGCTTATAGCACTTTATGGACAACGTGATAGTATGTCATTCGCTTTACCAATGCACCAAAACTTAGGGTTGGTGCCCTAAACAACGTAAAAAACGGTCACCAAATGGTCAGTGACCGGTCATCAAATAGCCTTTTTGGTAAAACCATTTGGTGGCCGGCATAGGATGCTTTTCTGAGGTCTGTGCAATTATTCCGAGTGCCCTACCTACCGTACATCCTCATTATTTCAAACCCCCACAAATTGTTTTGCGGTCTCGGCGCGAAGAGAAATTGCCCATCATGATTTTGCCGGTGTGAAGTGTGAAAAAGCTGCGATGACAAGCAAACGACATGTGTTTGTGAGCAGTTTTCACTGTGTATACAGACGATCCCCGACAGATAGCAGTTGCCTCACAATTGCGCCCATTTTTCAGATAAAACACATCCAGCTAGAGCTATTCTAGGTCCTAATATAATGATTTAAAGCGAAATACCGGCCGGTTTTTGAAACGCGTTGAGTACCCCAGCTTTCTTATGCAGCATATGCCAATGAACATTAATTTGAATAAAAAATCGAGTTAAGTTTGAGTAAATTAGCATGAATACGCAATGATTCAGTTGTCCACGATGCGTTTCAAAAACCGCCCGGTATTTCTCTTTAATATTTAATATTTTGCGCTAATTCCGAAAATATTATGTCTATTTTGCATAATATCATAATGTTATTTTTGTAAACAACCTCCTATCTTCCAATATTAATGACAGAAATTCTCACACTTATCCTCTACAATAAGATGGTTCAATTTCGCGCCAAACTATTAATATGGCACCTTAGTATATGAAGCTGGAGCATACGCATTTTAACGACTTCGATTACGGTCGTTTGTACAAATTATATAGAATTACTTGAAGTACTGTATCTAATTCGATATTTCCTCTAACAATAAGAGACCTTGCTAATAGTTTGATGGAATCTAACGCTGTTTTGGTATATGTTCGCACACACCAAAACATGAAGATACGCCGCGGGGTAATTATTTCATTAATGAACACCGTATGTGAGAGCAATCAGAGGAAGGACGGTTGTGAATAATACCCACTAGTGTAAACATTATAAGAGACATTTGCGAGTTACACAGTCTATTAACGCATTTCAATGAAATTAGTTTACTGTTAATATTTTCAGTTTTAAACATTGTAACATCTAACATAAGAATTTTTTGTGTAACTATACTTTGTAAGTAAAATATACGTCCCTTATACTTATATAGTGTTCCACTAAATCGGCATTTCGCTCTCGAAGCAAAGAGACAATTCAGACATAAAGTGGAATAAAGTTAGGTGATAGAGCGTGTGAAAATAGGAAATGCGCTTTTGTCATCAAAATACCGACTATTATTTTTATGAGTTGCGCGGGCTCAAGTTCAAAGGCGAGAATAAAATAAACAAAGGAAATTTATGTAAATATAGCTAGTTGAGAACTTGAGGTACTGTCAGCAAGTATTCAACAATTGTCACTTGTAAATATTGTCTGTCATATTGTCAGTTGATGCTACCATTGTTATTTTGTCACTTTTAGCAGTGTGCTTGTATGTACATTAATCATGTCTTTGTGCTCGATGTCATACGACACAATTTACAGTAATCAAGCACAATTTTCTGCCAAATTCGCGCTGTTCTCAAATAGTTGTTTTAACAAATTTTCTACATTGTTCCGCCTAAGGGGGTGGTTGACCCCCATCCTTTCTTAGATGTTTGACAATGCAAAAGTTTGTCATTTCTGTGTAACCCATGTGTCTTATGTGCCGCCTTGTGATGATACGTTTATCAATTGATTGTAGACTGACAATTGTCACTTTCTCTCTCTATCTCTCTCTTTCTCTCTCTCTCTCTCTCTTTCTCTCTCTCTCTTTCTCTTTCTCTCTCTCTCTCTCTGACACTATCATTGTGACAAGATAGTGGTTGATAAGTTGTAGAAAAGACATCATAAACAGACAAGAGGAACCATGCCCTTTTACAAATAGAATGATTATTATAAGTGGAACACATCGTTTGTCATTGTCACTGTCTTCTTACTCTAAAAATGACAACATTGTTCTCACTCTTACAAAAACAACTATTTTGATAACAAGCGAGTTACATTAATCCCTGCGATGTAGAAAAATCTAGCTCGGTTTTTTTCGTGGCTCAATGCCTTCAGGATTTCTTATTTAGTTTTACACCACATTCCACTACTAATTCGTAATTTTACTTTTTCTTATAAATTTAAAACTTCTGAAACCAAACTCCACACTGTGTTATCTCATTGTGATAGCTACCAGTTTTTGACAGTTCCTCCTTTTTGAGGAAATATTTGGATTTATCAGCGAATCAGTGTGTTGAATTTTTATTTTACTGTAGATTTATGTGTAAAAGAGCATGGTAATTTATAAAATATCCTGATTTTATCTTGTTCGAATGCTGAAAAAGAGGCGTTCTAGCTGGTCGGCTCTTGTCCGTTTCATTTGTCGATTTGTATCAATTCATATCAATTTATCCGCTTCTTTTGTTCGTATTAATGACGAGATATAGCTCGTTCAATATCTCCCTAATTTTGAACAGAGAAATCCAAATAATTCGTGTTGCATTGTCCATTATTATTCCAGTTTATTGTCAATTTACTTGAACATATTTTTGAAGTTACTTTTTACAACACAGTTATTTAGTAATACAAAATCTATATACTTTCAAATTTGTTCATTTTTCCGATATATGCGAACACGACTCGCATATCTAATGGATAACATTGCCTATATATCCCGAAATCTGTGTTGTAGTATATTATACTCATCTTTATTTTAAAGATGTCGCTTATTTTAAAGGTGTATGCATATTCGTTTCTACATATGTTCACATCCTCCCCTCATTAATCTTATCCGAAGCGGTGCGAGATCTCCGCGGGCGGATTTCCCGACGCGCGGCTACAGTACACCGTGGCCAATGAGCGCGCGCGGTGGGCGGGGCTTGTTCGACAGCATGTTGAACACGTCGCCACGCCCCCATGGTTTTGTAACAACAAGCGTGTGGAGCAAGGAGGCCGTCTCTCTCCCGCCGCCTAGTTGTCTGCCACATCAGAGTCAGAGTGCCAGACGACCAGAGAGTTATCTCTATTATCGCCTCACTACATGCTCTCTCACTCTTCACTCTGCTTATCTCTCTCCTCTTATCTCTCGTCCATCTCTCTTCTTTAGGACTCTGCTCTCTCTTTCTCTCTCCGTTTAGTCGTGCAAACCAAACCACTATTCCCGGATGCATTATTTTCAATAATCTTTTCCAAGAGTTTCTCAAATTACATCCCTCTATTTTTCGTGTTTTTAGGAAATTACAAGCTATTGAACACTGTTTTTATATCCTAATTTATACCAAATATGCACTTTTCTTATTTATTTTATTGTAATAATACGACAATAAGTATTCCACATCCCGGAAACACAAACCTTGACTCACAAAGGGAAAAAGTGATAATATTTTAAACAGCTCGTAAATTTGTCCCCTTTCAGCCATAAACATTTATTGCTTTGGATGTTTTATTTTGTTTTATTGGCTTTTGAGTGAGATCTTTGCTAGATTTTAGATTTTTATTCAGTTTCACTTTCTTTTTATTCTTGCAACGCTCGGATGATATTTCTATAAAACTTTCCATATTGACTAGCGAAGTTGATAAAACAAAAATTGAAAACAATATTGTTTATTTACTCAGGTGAAATCCTTATTTCAAAAGGCAGGCTATTGTTCTTTTGGTAAACTGACCATAAATTAAAGGAAAGTCCGTGTCTGGCAGTATTTTGCATAAATTTAGCACAGATACTAGAATTTGAATTTGAACGGTGTGCCTTGAGTTTAGTTCCCATACTCATCCCCTTACACAGGTGGTGTTTGCGCTTTCTCAGCAAAGCGGTGGGAACATACATATATTAGTTGTTATTTTGATTGTTAACTAATTAGGGGCGGGGCCTTATGTTAGTTGCGTACACTGCCTACATCATTTCTCGTTGAACACTACATTCTTGAGGCAGCCGGGCCTCTTTGCTCTTTCCTGTATCCTAAAACATAATATATCTGAATTTTATGTTTTCTTCCGTTCTTTCCTTGTAAAACGACGTTTTCTTTATTTTTTTCGAATGTTTACATCCATGCCGTAAGTATGGTGAAAATAATTGCAAAATGTAATAATTACCTATTCTCATTCCAGATCCGTCCATCTTCTCTACGGGTTTTCCGTCTACTAACTAAGGTCTCCTCTCTGAGACTACTCTGAATCTTTTCCCTCTCCTAGAACCATTCAGTCTCTACAGCAGGCTATGGCTTTCCCGGCCTTTAACCCAGCACAGGTTGGTTGAATTTTGTATTCCAGAACTACAGACTATAGACTGAAATTCATAATCATTGACCAGACATTAAACTACGAACTACAACTTCCATCTAGTTTCAGTTGTTGGCCGCCAGTACTGCGCCAAGTACACCATTAAAGCCAGAGGGCTCGGATATCCAAGCGGATGCTATACGGTATCTGGCCGCGGGAGGACCCCTATTTCAGGTGAGGATTACTGTAAGTAAAGGTATATACCAGTTATTGTCTAATTCATTCACTGTTAGACTCTTATTCAAAAATATTCAGGGTCTGCCCGGAGGCTTCCCAGGAAACGGCGGCCTACCTGGCCCAGATGCTTTCCGCGCGCTAGCCGCCCAGTCCGGGCTCCCGTTCCCAATGATGTACCCGGGAATGCAGCCGGTAAGTATTACCAGCCTTTTACCCGTGTATGTTTATATTAGGGAAGTTTCCTCAGCTCAGTTTTACCCATGATTGGTAGTTTCTACTTTCCCTAACTAAAAAAACGCGCCAAAACTATGCACTCTTCAATAGATTATATAATAGTCGTATGTGTTTTTGTTCCAGCAGTCACTCACTCGTTTTTTCCGTGTTATCTTGATAAAAAATCTCTGCGAAATGGAAAATGCGCGCAAAATTACGATTTCGAGCACACACACACACATTCAATTGTTAGGTGGTAGTAAATCATGAGGACGTCTCATCAACCAGTATACCTTGGATTCTCTCTCTCTCTCTCTTTATCTCTCTCTTTATCTCTCTCTTTATCTCTCTAGCTCTCTCTCTCTCTCTTTATATTTCGTACCGGATATCGCAACTCTCTCTATTCTATCCTGGCAATCTGCCACTCTTTTTTTTTTTAAAGAAAGATTAATTACTTATTCCCGTCTGTATCATTTTCATATTATTTTAATGAACTACGAAGATAGTAGATAGGCAACTGGTGCCAATTAAAACATTTTTTTTTTTGGGAAAAAATCAGTCGAAAATCACAGGGTACAAATTTGTATTATCTGTAAAAGTTCCCTGGTAAATAGACCTATGCAATTTCGTTTTCCGTTCATTACATACACGAAAGATGTGTAGAATGTTCAATTTCCTCAGTTGTCAGCGTCTCGTTTGAATTCGACTGAAATTTAATGTCCCGCCGCGGTGTTTGTGAATTTTAAGTAGGTGCCGGGCCCTTATCTACTCTAGGCATCATAATTGCCTTAGGACCCCGCGTTTTACCGCCTTAGGGTCCAACAACCCTATGTATTACAATTTGTTGTACTTTATATCTTATGGTCAAGATGTTTCTTGTAAATTAGCATATGTTACGAAATTAATGTTAGTTCCTTCCCCGCGCTTTAATTACAATTACCCATGTAATTATCGCTCTCCTATTGGGGCATTCCAAATTTCAATTATAACTTGTTTTCAACCATGTAGACATGGCCCTCATTTTGGACACTAATATTGTGGCCATGAAAACTACGGTAGCAGGTCCTGAGACACAAAACAACAACGCGTTTATTTTACTCCAATTTTGCGTGGCTCTAAAAATAAGCTACACAACCATACAGTGTGAATATCGTTATAATATGCATTATAGTTAATACTATGGGGATGCTGTGTGATGTGATCCCTGTGTTCTGTGTGGTGTAGCGGAATGTTGTGATGTAGATACAGTAACAGAAGTAAATCTATACAATTTGAACTCAACATATCATGTTTTCAAACGGTCTTCCTTTTTATTGGATTTCAATTTCCCGCCGATTACTGTAGTCAAAGTAACAATTAGAACATGACAATGTCACGCGGGGCTTTTTATCTGTACAAAGTGATACATAAGTTCATTCGGCGAAACTTTTCACGCGTGACCGCAACATCAATGATGTTGTAACTTTCGCTGACTCATTTGATGTCAAGGGATTGACATAGCGCAATGGTATCGTCCGCTATTCTAGGAAACATATCGAGTGTTCGGATCCGGGTCACTGTCAGTATCAATCTCGCAACATTCTTTCTTTCGCCTGTCGATCCGTCAAAGTGTTTTGTTATCACGCGGATACGTGTTCTTTCTCTGATTTCTCTCGATATCACACCTTATCTAATCAATCAATATCACTATGACTTCTTTTCCTCTCCTCAAGTTTCACACTCTCTGCTCCAGAATCTCATGTTTATCCATCGTATTGTTCCGTATATTGCCCAGAACACGATATATCTCATTCTCAATCCCAACCTTTTCATAATTATAGGTGAGGCTGTTCCCGCAGACCAATACATATAACCATCAATCACCAGTCTTGCTTGATATCCTTGATAAGACTATAATCACTAATCATAGTCTGAGAACTTGGAACCTATCCCCGCTTATGTCTACACAGGTCCACTAGTGAGCGCCTAAAAAACTGGGTCAGGCTTGCCACGAGAATTTGAGAAAAACATTGTTTTCTAGATTATGTACACATTTCTCTCCCGGTTAGTTAGAAAAACGTTTCTCACTCCAATCAAAACATTGATAGTTTGTTCAGAGAAACCCATGTGTGTAGACTGTTACAATGAGGAGTAGTGCCGCGTCTTTAATATATGTCCTTGGACAAAAAATGACAAAACTTCCGCGAGACTCGGGTTTTCTAATAAAATAAGGAAAAAGTTCATTATAAATGGTAAAAACCAAATGCTGATTTTTTCCTTCAAAAAAAAAAATATGTGAACTTTACCACCCACCGAGCTGTAAGAAGGTATACTTTAGCTGTACATTGGTATGTAAAGGTTGTTAACCTTTTCACTGACTAAACTAACTTTCCATTGTGTTGAAAACAGAGATTTCTCTATAAATTTTCACTGAGTCCATGGAATTTTCCCTTCCTTTCGTTAAAGAATCGCCAGGAAAGGTCCCCCGCTGAGCTAAAACTGCGAGAACCAAGGTATCATACCAGACAGTTCATTGATAAACTTACAGTGAATGAAAAGATCACTTCCGGACCTATCATTTAACACCTAAATCATGTCCCCTCTACCGTAACCCCAGCTGGAATGCCATGTGTCCGCGTTATAGAGTGCTATCCAACTTTCTCATGTTGGTTTTTGATTGATGCGTTTCCACCGTCTTGGCCTCTATCTTTATCGTTGTGTTATCACGGCCTAACTCCTGTTATGCTTATTCCCGACTCTGAAACTGCTGAAACTTGATCGGAAACCCGGAAAGTGCCATGAAAATGCTCTGTAGAAGCTTAGTTTCCAGTTGTTTCCTACTATACTAACACAACAGTTTGTTCCCATGCAAAGTAGTGATGGGTGTTCCAAAGGGCTCTTCTTTGTGCTGACCTCCGAGTGTCTTAACTAATCCTAATGCCTAGTCAAGGAGTCTTAACCAGGAGGAGAAAAAGACCTACCTTCTCTCTCTCTCTCTCTCTCTCTCTCTCTTAAACCCACTTGACTTATGTCTATGACCCTTTCCACAGGTTACACTGAATGTGTAGGGAAAACTAGGAAACATGGGTTTTCAGTAGAAAGCTGGGGACTTAAACTAAGGTTTATCTCCATATTTTAGGAGTTTAAACCGGAGATGTTGTCGGCCGGTGGTGGTGCCATTCCTGGTATATTCTTCGACGCAATGGGATATCATCCATATGCCGCCGGACTTGATGGATCAAGACGCAAGAACGCAACGCGGGAAACCACTGCACCTTTAAAGGTATGGTGTAGTCGGAATTCGGGAGTTTTGTAGTTTGTAGTATGATCACTTCATTGAATATAGTACTGATTCCGTATTATATATGCTAATTTGTAGGCGTGGCTGTCCGAACATCGCAAGAACCCCTATCCAACCAAGGGCGAGAAAGTCATGTTGGCTGTCCTTACCAAGATGACCCTAACTCAGGTTGGTATTGAATTATTTGGAATTCAAAGTTGGTACCATAAAGGGTAGATAAGTGTTCCCACCATCTTCACACCATTTCCTCTCAAAGAGCAATTAATCAACCCTATGTACCAAGTCTTGCACAAACAAAAAAGGGTGCACACGGGTTGTGTGGTCAAAAGTCGGCAACCTTTTCAACCGCTTGTCTAATTGTCAAAAGCGATCACAGAAAAGTGAGATAGGAATCAGCATAGACATGTCAACACTCTATGGTCAGTATACATACATGAGTGTGAGTCGACCTCACACCTCACCCTCTCTATAGACCTCACTTGTTCCGTGTGTCCCCACCATTTTCACCACACCCAATCGGTAGATTTCTCTTTAAGATAAGCGAAATCTTAGTTTTTAAGACTCATATGAGAATTCCATGTTCAATAACATATAGGTTAAACTTGGAAATAAAATTTACAAAGTCGGTGCGATAAAACCAAGTTATTAGACAGTATAATGACATAATTACCCCTAACTCGCCATTATATTGTGCAACTCTGAAAATTGCTATCAGCAGTGTATTGCGAGACAATATGTGGCTATCGGTGTCCTTACAAAGTTTGCCTCTTTTCCGGCGGCAATTGCGTCACTTGAGCAATTAACGCATCATAGCTGACAGCGGCGCGTCTTGTTTGGGTAGGGGTGGTCGCGAGCGACAAAAGTCGCCGCCTGCGGCGACTACTCGCTAGCTAATCGCTGACCCGGAAAACTGGCGAAAGCGACACTTGTCGCTTATAGAGTCAGCGGCACGACCGGGACGCTTTCAAGTGATATGGTTAATTTGCAATTTGTGGTCAATCATGCGTGCACAACGGAATTAACACAATATACACAGATATTGGGGATGTTTGCATATGATTAGCGTATTTCGTGTAGTAGTCAATATAATGACTTTAAAGCGAAATACCAGCCGGTTTTTGAAACACACATGCTAATTTACTCGAATTTCGCTCGATTTTTTTTCTAATTTATATTCATTTGAGTACGCTGCATAAGAATGCTTTCATATTCGATGTGTTTCAAAAACCGGCCGATATTTCGCTTTAATGATAGCATGCTCCCTACCCCTTAGCTTAAGGTACTTAAGGTAAGCAAGCGGGGTGTGTATTTCTATAAGTTGTGTAAAAAATCTCCTAGCTCTCACTATCTATGTACCAATCTAAGTAACACCTGTCAGGCTAGCAATATGAATAGATGGTCCTTTTGAACCTAACCGCGAAACTTCTAATGACCCTTACCATTAGAACTCGGGGACTAATTAATACTTTGCTAATTAACTAATGATATGCTAACACTTTACTATAAATCAATACTTGTTGACAAACATTTTTTACTCTACTACAGTTTTATCAGCAATCTGTGATTTTGTCAATTTTGTGTGTGCGAAACGACAGACTCTTTTCGCTAATCCCATTATCTAAACAAGAAAGCGAACGTGAACTCAAAAGGGGGAGAATTGAACACTTCAAAAAGATTATTGGGGTTTATCTCTACTACGTAACCCCACGTAAGCTTACATATTTGCCAGACTTAGAATTAGATGTCTGTTGAATATTTGTTCATAAAAATAAAGTAAAATTCCTCTTTACTAAATCACGAAATGTTTGTGCTACTCAAGTTCCTAAGCCACGCATTTACGACCAGAAAATTGGTGTTCGTAAACCTCGGGCCGGACAATGATTTGCGTGTATAACTTGTAGCAGAGCAGGGAATTGTTATTCACATTTTACGTGAAAGTAGTTGTAAAATGTTCGGAAGCCATCGATTATATGGAGATTGACCGACTGTATTTGAATTACTAACCTAGGACACTGTTTTATGGGAACTATCCCGGAAAACTTGGAAATATACAAAAGGAAATTCGTTGAAAAAAGATGGTGAACCAAATCGATGGGTATATTTAAACGGTCAGCATCAGCTCACAAAAAGTCATTAGGCTGGAAAATATTCAGAGTATGAGGTTGTACGTTGTACTAATCACTAGAATCTCAATCGTTTGGTGGACTAAGTTAAAAAATCGATAAAATCAATATATGCTAATTTTCAGGTGTCCACATGGTTTGCGAATGCTCGTCGTCGGCTGAAGAAGGAGAATAAAATGACTTGGTCACCGAGAAATCGACCCGGGGAAGATGACGATGACGACCTCGCTGATCTGGACAACCTCGACACCACTGAGAGGCCCTCCAGCAGCACCTCCGACATGAGCTCACTTGAGAAGAAAGATGGTGAGTTAATGATCTTATGATCCTCGACTTTGCCAATATGCTAATCAAGTGGTATGACACGTGGTTTTGAAATGTATCGTTGACATTTGCAAATTGTGTGGAATGCGCAGTTGTCCAGCATTCCATACTGCTTTAAGAAAATAGCAGATAAATTAGCATATTGGCAGAGTCGAATTCATCATTCATGTCATTAACACCCCCAACGCAACTAACCACCCTCTGTACTGTCTGTGTTAGGCTAGCGGTCTATATATTGGATCCTAAGATTACTGTAGCTCTAAGTTCGTCTCTTCCTCTTGTAGGCTCCCTGTACATTCCCGTATCCGGAGATGAATCCAACAACAATGCAGAAAACGAAGCGACGGGAGCGCTCAACGGCAAGAGGTCACTTGGATCTCCTGGAGATGAGCCATCGCCGAAGAAGCCCAAGATCTGGAGCATTGCCGACCTGTCAGCGTCAGCGTCGGCGACGCCAGTAAAGGACGAGCACCGATATGATCATGACACGTCTTCAGAAGCAGCTGGATCTAGCAAAAAGGTAGATATTTATATTTTGATGACTGTACTAAATTTGAAAATATTACCTTCCAGGGGTATACTTATTCGACCTTCTAATTATTCTAAATGTTAATTTTTCCAGGACTCCCCCTCGTCCGATGAGGCTGTCCCACAACTCCCAACAAACCCTTTCCTCGCCTGGCAACAACAGCTTCTCGCCATGTCGCGACTGGGGCAAATGCCCTTCCCCATGATGGCTCCCAGGCCCAACCCGGGCGCAATGCCCACCGGAATGCCCGCCGGCTTCCCACTATTTAACCCGATGCTATTGGCCAGTCTTCAGCAACAAGCCGCCGCTGTGGCGCAACAACAAGCAGCAAACTCGCAACTTAACGGTACGGTCCTTTCTGTTTCTCAAAGCGAAATGCTAGCCCTTTTAAAAATTTGCATATGATAAGCAAATCCTTTGTATCCTATGCTAATTGTGTACGATCGTCCACGGCAATCGCACAAAATTAGCATAGGATACATAGGATTGCTTATCATACGCAAATTTTCCAAAGGGGCTAGCATTTCGCTGTAAGTTCGTTTCCACATTATTTTTGTACTTTGATCGAACACTGCGCTGGGTATTCCCTCGGTACAATACTCCTGCATTACCAGACGTGCGATTACTACTTTTTCTACCGGTTTTCCTTGGAAACAACTCTGATTAGGACATAATCCGCTTATTTCAACCATTTGACAAGTCCATCAAGACGCTTTTCCATATTTCATCGCCGCGGCTTTCTTTTTGTTCTTTCAAACTAGTAAGCTGCGCGTTCACTGATAAACTCAATGTTGAATCCTGCAAATAATTAGCATAACTCTAGTATGCAAACCGCTAAACACTAGCCGCTAGTTCTTGCTTAGTTAGTATAAGAAAAATAATGATCTACACATTACTGTAGATCAAAAAAGTGTTACTCAAAAAAATCGTGATCTCCAGGGTGCAGACCTTATTAATCTTTGTTTTCTGGTGAAGGTTCTGCAGAGGTATTCAGAAGGCATTTGTCCCCAACTAAGATAAGAGGCTTATTGGTAGTGCTCAATCACGTTTACAAGCGTCCCAATACTTTAAGCCGATTAATTTTTTTCCTTCTTTTTTTCCCTCCTGAGGCCGTATTCACCACAACATTTACCCGGATAAAATCGTTTCCCGGGAAAGTATTTTACCCAAAATGACCATTTTTACCTTTTCCCGGAATTCACCACTTTTTCCCTTTTCCCAAAAAGCGAGCTGGGAAACGGAAAATTTTACCCGAGCTTGGCACGGGTAAACCAGAAATTACCCAAGTGTTGTGGTATATTTTTCGTCGAAAACATTTATTTAAACATTATTTCTGTGTTTTATTTGAATGTTTGACAATAATAACTATCTATTTCTTTAAGCAGCACAAAAAATTAAGATATTTACGTTAGTTTTTTTCTATTCTCTTCCATTATAACGATAAGAAAATACTGTAAGGGATATCTACTATATTAATACATGTTAGAAGGCAAATAATGCGACTTGAGCATTCGACAGACTTCCGAAAAGCTTGTCGTACTATGAAAATGCACGCGTCCGGCATATATTCTACCCTAAATAAATGGTCTGAGTGTGCTATGGATGGAGTCAATGGACTATTACATTTTTCTCAAATCATCGCAAAGGAAGATATAGCTTAGGAAGTCTTGTATAAAAAATATAATAGACGTCCCCCATCTCCATAAAAAGGTTTTGGGTGAGTACTACCACCAAAGACAACACTATCCGTTGTGCTCTAGTGGTTAGGATTTGTGGCTCTCACCCACAAGGCCGGGGTTCGATTCCCCGCAACGGAAGCCTGTTTTTGCCCTTTATCTTACCGGGAGAATGTCTTTACAACCTATCTGTACAACCTTATTAGCAATTTTTCGTTGGGTATTGTCCTTAAATCTCATCTAACGGAAATTGTGTTGATCCGAACTCTAACTATATATTAATAATTATTGAGCGTGCTTATATTAAGCAACGAAAATATACAAAATTATTATTACAATGAAAATTAAGCATAAACATATCAAATAATCATATTTTCCTTGAATTTCCCCTTGGGTAAAATTCCCCGTTTCCCAAATGGAGTGTGAATTCGGGGAGGGATAAAAAGTTTTCCGGAAAGGGCAAAAATATTTCCCGGGAAGGATTTTCGTTAGGAAATTGTCCCTGGGTAATTTGTTTTCCCGGGGAATTTTTTCCGTAAGAATGGTGAATACGGCCTCTGACGTCTGGTGTTCCGTGATGAAGTTATAGTTTTATAAGGCCTGGACCTTCTTTGAAATTGGGGAAACATAAAATAATTGCTTATGGCTAATTATTACGGGTCCCTAAGGTTAGCTATACTAAGCTAAGCCTACGACGTATCGAACCTACCGTAACCCAAAGCTATCATCGCGCTTTTTAGCCTATACCATTAATTTGAATGGTGTCTAGATTTGGGAATCCGCTTAGTGTCATTAATCACTCCCTAAATCCACATCGTAAATTGCAATTTATGTTCATTTACTTTGCTTTTCCTAGCGGAAATATCGTGCTTTTTCTCGCCGCGCTATTCATGTTTTTGCGCGTAAAAAACGCCCCGCGCTATGTCAAAACACTAACGCGGCAGCTCAAATAAAGCGGAGCGCGCGCAGCGCTCATAATCCATAAATTTTGCGCGCGCAAATGAGAATGATAATTGAACACGGAATGCACTTGTCACGTTGTTATATTGATAGTTGATAAGGATAATAGGGGTTTCCGTAGAGAATATTTTTTCGTATTTTATGAAGGGGCACTCTTGAGTTTTCCTAGAATTTTAACCTCAGTGCGCTTCCCGGTACGCAGAACTACTACTTACGCCACTAACACATAAAATACAGTAATGTAAACTGTAATATTATAAGACTGTGCTATAGTTTCACATTCCAAGCAAAGACCACTTTTCATAAGTTAGCTTTCTGAAAAATGAGGAGATATTTATTAATTTATTACCGGGTGCAATTTTGCAATTCTTTCTCTTATCTTCTTTATATCAGTGCTAATAAACTGGGAATTTTGTTGGTCTTTAATATATACAGAAGGGAGGGACAAATGGTTGTAAACATATAGTCAGCCACTAAATGGCACGTCGTAAATTTGCTCCCAAAAATTAAATACGATCAAGATAAAGGGGGTTAATTTACGGGCTGGGCTCATAATGAGAGAATTTCCATGAAAACGAAAAAGTGATTCAATAGTTAGTTCTTTTATGAAAAAAAAATATTCTGTCAAATTGCCTGTAAAAACTCAAAACGCATAACTTCTGTTACCGAGCGTAGCGCATGGCGCTAGACTAGAGCCAAAGTAAAACATTAGTGGTAAGTTACCCAACGTAACTCATCACGTTACCACAGCGCGTAAGTGAACAATGTTTATGTTTCTAACTTAATTAACACCGGGTTAGGATCGCATGTTTGTTTTCCTTTGCTTATACAAAGGAGGTTAGACATTGACACGCACTCTAACATGATTTACAGCCCTTATCACTAGACAAATAATCAATCACTGATCTCTCCTCATTTCGCCTTATCTTTTGATTGATAACTGTCTAGAATCTCTCAATATCCACACTCTCTCATCGACGTCTAACCCCGTAATAAACTGGCCCGTGTTATTGCTCCCGAGTAGTACACGAAAAGGAAGTGCCACTGTTTTGCGGGATCGAATTTCAGTCCGGGGGAGTAATACTAAATAGATCTAGGATTTGCCGAATCGATACTAACTCGATACTAAATAGATCCTGGTTTAATTCTACAACAATTGCTCAATAAAAACACACAAAAGTAGTCCTTGAAACGCCTTTTACAGTTTCTTGGAACCCTTTAACAAAAACCTCAATTGTAAGTAAATCATTGTATGGAACCTTGAACTGCCTTCAGATAATTGGCCTCTTTTACGGTTGTCGGTGAACACTATTTTCAATGTACATTTTAGTGACAGCTCTATTCGAATTCATGGTCATGTTCGGGGTTTACTCTTGTACAAAAACACCCGCTTTTTAGGGTATTGCTACGATAATTAGCTAGACTAGGGGTACTGTATGTAGTCTGACCAACATTTGGCAATCGGCCAATTAGGACTTAAATTAGCTAAGCCCATCGTCAATGAGTTACGAACGATTCTCATTCCTCTATTTTACTGTAAACTGTAAACACGAAGACACGTTGTACAGCGTACATAGCACCAAATCTCCGCTTCCGATCTAGGGCAATTAATCAATCGATAACGGGTAATTGATTGTCAATTGCTCGGTGAGGGGTTCTAAGATCCTAGGGCGACAGAACCGTGTCCCTGAGATTGATCACCGTACAACTGATGCTCCCCATATCTACTCATCAGATCTAGCTTTTCACCGACTTTTGCTTTTCAACCACAAGAAATCTCACCAAAGCATAGCTAGCTGTTCGAGGGAATCGCAGTTTTCGATCAAAATTAGTCGAGTTATTATTGTAGTATGTAGTCTGTAGTATGTTTATTATTGAATGCAACAAAGTACAAACTTTAAACTATATCGTTTCAGGTTCATGGTCCGAGGGTCAGTCGCTCAGTCCTTCATCGAGCAATCATTCTGCCGCTGCAGTGTCGGAAGATACAAAACCCACAATTTCCGAGTCGGCCTGATTCGTGGATAAGATACCGTAGTGTAGGGAGTTTGGTAAAAAACAATCGATATCCGGTCGCTAAGTATAAGCCGCATTTGTGAACCCCTGACACAGAATTATAAACTTAACATGACAAGGATAGTTTTCTATCCATTCTATTATTTTTTGTTTTGAACTCTTTTATGGAGGCTTTCTAAATTTTTTATTTGATCTTAAACTTTACTTATCGAGTGAGTCTAATTTTTCCTAGGCAAGTTGTCCCTTATTGTGATAAGACTGAATTTGTTTCTCCGATTAAAATACCGCAAAAAAAAGTTGACGAGCAACGGAAATTTGCATATCAATAAGCCTGTGACTCGTGTAGTTTGTAGTTTGTAATCAGTTTTATTAATTAGCATACAACATAGTATACCCCCACAGATCTCTTTTCACCGACCTTTTCATTCAGTATTTTAAAGCAAAACAAACGTGTTATCAAACCTATAGTTCAGTATTGTTTTTCTTTACCTTTGTACAGAGTTATCCCCCTCCCTTTCAAATTTTCTTATAAAATAATGAGTATGTCTCGAGCTTAAATTTGTTCTATTACGTGCTGTATAATATAGTATTTAGTTTCTTACAGTATTTTTCTTTGTTTTACGTCACCGAGTGTTATATTTTTCATTTTGTGTTTGATGAATGGTTGTAGGTTGCCGGAATCGAACTTTGACCTGTTTCTTGAGATCCAACCCACAACCATTATACCATGTGTTCTTATTGATAGGTCGCTTATTTTTCTGAACTTTTTTTGCATTTATTTTACTTTTTTTACCACACGGCATTTAACATTTCGCTTACGGAGAAGTTTAATCATTATTTATTAAATAGAGATTTTCTTTTTGTTTTTTTGTCACATTTTCTATCCTTCGCATACACGTGAGCATGACAGTTGAGATATAATAAACAAAGTATTTGATTTATTCTTTTGTTTCTGTGTTCAAAAACGCAGTCCACAAATGGACCAGGGTAAATAAATAAAAATAGAAAGTCAATAGCATGTGAGATCCCTACGTGATAAAGGTAACATTAATTTGATAAACTTAAGCTGAAGCCTGATAAACTTAAGCTTAACTTGATAAACTTAAGCTGAAGCCTGATAAACTTAAGCTTAACTTGGTAACTTAAACTGAAGCCTGATAAACTTAAGCTTAACTTGGTAAACTTACGCTGAAGCTTGATACAGTTAAGTTTAACTTGGTAAACTTACGCTGAAGCTTGATACAGTTAAGCTTAACTTAACACTGCTAAAAACGTGTGCCAGCTAAGGATAACGAACGTTCCTAACACCGTCCACAGTTTTCAGTGGTAGACACTATGCTGGTAGACAACAAATATAAATTTCGCGTGGGAGCGAGCGGCCGACCACTTAGGGTGCGCGCCAGGGTTTCCGGTTGGCGTACCTGTGGCAAACTTGCGGCGCGTGTGTATGCCCTGTCTATGTTAACACACGACCTAGCATGTTGGAATATATGCTAACATATGCTAATTCTGTCCTTTCTTCAAAAATGCATGACTTTACCCATTTTTTAGGGTTCTCTAACATTCGTTTCCTACATTGATTGAAAGACTATATTAATTACCGGCAAGAGTTAACTTGACAATGATGATAACGTGATAAAACATTCGTCTTCTCGCATTTTCTGTTATCATTTTAACTGAAAGAAGATAAAAACAGTGGAAATAGTGTATCTAGAGGAGAGAGCCAGTGATAATCAGGGTGATCTGCTATAGTTTACACAATCAGCGGTACATGTGTTACCAATCCGGTAAATACACCGGTAAGACAAGGTTCTTATCATCACTCTGATACCCTGCGTCTCGCAAATGATCACGCTCTCTCGACATGATGTCAGCGTTTCCAAGTTTCGTGCACTATTTCCCCCATCCGGTCTCTGCGCTTCGCAGGTTCTCCTTATATTTCGTCGTTGTCTAACCGCAAAGTTATTTCCAAAAAAAGATGCCCTTTGCTTCCATGCATATCACACTTTTGCCCGATTAATTGATAATTGATTATGGTTTACAAATTTCGGGAATCTTTACAGAAATTTGGGGTGCGATATAAAAATAAACCACACGTTTACGCAGATTCTGTGACTGGTGTGGATGAAATTAATGTGACAAAATATACATCTATAGCGTGATAATCGGAAAACTTTCGTCTAAAACAAAAAAAATCTATATTAGATTAGATAACTTTTTTTCCAACTATGGAAATTACCTCCAAAATTGTGGGACACTCTATATTAGTTTTTATTTGGGGGAACCAAGATAGCAGCACGTGTTTCCGCAAAAATTCTAAAATCGTGGTATGCACACAAGCCGTGGAAAGACATATTCATGGCATAAAATAGTCTATTCATAAAAAACGTTATGCGATTTTTGATGCTTTGATTTAGCCAATAAAATCACAGGACTCCTTTAAAAACGTTCAACTGTTTGCATTTTGCATGTGTGCCTTGGTTGAACAGTGAACCATTAACTACTTTTGAGCATTTTGAACTTGTATGAGTCCTACGCTCTCAGGCGCGCTGCGCGGAAATTCGTAGCCGTGCCCGCGGAAAAGAGATGGCTTTTTAACATGGGAAAGGCGGAGACGCAGCAAAGAGTTTTCTCTGTGTCTCGAATTTTTCAATGCAAATTTGCAATATTTTTCTGCGGACGCGGCTAGGCATTTCCGCGCTGCGCCCTAAGCACCAGAGTAGGATAATTTTGAAATGTTTGCTCATTGCTAGCACTGATTTTGCTAGTGAAGCTGTCAAGCGTTTTGCACTGGCTGCGGTAACCTTTTACGGATCACCTCCCCGAAGTCGCTTAGAAACGTTAGCCCTCACCGTTTTTCCTGGTCGTAAGCCTAAGCCTAAGCCCCGCATTTATCGAACAAACAATAGTCATATATACATATGTTCAACCCGGTTTATACGTCTCCTAAACGGCTAAAAGAAAGTCGAATCTCTGCCGGAAACAACACTTTCCAATTCCACTTTCACATAAACATTATGACATGTGTTCGGGAAATTATATGGCGGAGAAAAAGGGTTTTATGAAGAAATATGGGAACATTTGTTTATTTAGCTCATCCCCGGATATACACAGGGAAAATTCGTTTGAGGGTCGCCTTTCTATGGACAGTAGAATATACAAGCAGTTCATTACCTCTATCTAGTAACTATTCTACAGAAAGCAGTGAATGAACGTTTAAAAACGGTCAACTGTTTGCATTTTGCATGTGTGAATTGGTTGAACAGCGAAACTTTTGACATTTTTGAACAACTTCGGGAGGATGTATGAATATGATAATTTTGAAATGTTTGATCAGTGCTAGCACTGAACCTTACGACTTTACAATACTACGGCTGGATGGTCGATCCTTTCGATTATGAGCTTAGCGTGGAGTTTGTTCAACAACAGTCGGTTGTTTGAAACAGTCGGTTGTTAGAAACAAATTAAAGTGGACCAACTGTAACAAAGGAACGTTTTTCTACCTAAAAATAGTAGTAAATTAACATGTCTCATCATTTATAGACCACTTTTCGCACGCGCAAGGATACTACGAGCATTTTGCTTCACAAATTACCATTGCAAAAAAAATAAAACTTGCACAGGAATCGAACCTGCGGATTTAAAACCATCGCCAGATTGTGAGCCCAACGCTCTGCCTGCTGCGCTATAAGGTACTTCCTCTGTCCACCGCTGTCTTGCGACTAATGGTTGCACCCCGCCCCCTTCTCTCTTTGCCGAGTAACTCCACTCGTCTTGGTCGCTCCAAAAGTTGGCAGGAAAAAAGTGAATTTGCTCATTTTCACGGATTTCTCTAAATTATATGTCAATCGATAGTGTTTTTGAAGCCGAGAAAGAATATGATAGTAGTGCTGCTCGTAATTCTCAAACGGAGCAGTTATTACATATGAAAATGATTGGGCAAAATCTTCGAGGATTAGAGATAATAGGATGAAATCTTACAGTTCCGATGTCCTAGGGGTCTGAAAAGTAGCTTTTTCTTAACTCAAAGTTTACTCGTGCCCTAATTTGTCTATGTAACGTATATTAACTATTGTGGAAGCACGCAAATGATTGCTACTTTCACTCCTCAGAAAATCTGAACCAAAAGTTTAATCTGTTATAAAACACTAAAAATGGAAAAGTAGCGAAGATTGAACTAGGTCTATTTATTCACTTTTCGAAGCTCTTTCCAATGAACTTAATAACACGTTGAAATTTGCAAGGGTTTAGCAGTAAATTGGTTACGATAACCAGGACTGCTTATCGTCAAGAAATTATTAGCTCTTCGCGCGAAATTTCTGTTCGCGCGAAGCGAAACCCAGCAACTTCGCGCGAAGAGGCGTCTTCTCCTTACACGATAAGAGGCAGTTCGCGCGCGCACTTCTCTCTTTCGTGACCCGCTTATCACGATAAAATTTTGACCACTTATCGAGAATGCAAGGCTCTAGTTTGTTGTACTTATCGAGAAATTGGTCATCCGGAGCAAGTCGTAGTCTACTCTTTTCTGACCTTATCTGGCTAGCAATTTCCAGAAGTGAATATCCAGAGAGTCACCTTTTATTAGAACATTTTTATTATAACCCTTAATATTATAAGAATAAGCATTCCGAATCACATTCTAAACCTTATGTTATGGACATCATAAAGCGCCAACCGGAAACCACGTGGTTTGAACAGTTCCTATGGGCGAATATGCGGCTTGATCATGTTTTAGACCGAAACCATTCTACACTTTAGAAGTCTAAAAACTATATTTTAGTGTCTAGATATAGGGCAGAATTGAGAGTGAATAGCTCGACAGCCGGTACGAGGGATAACTTTTCCTGAAGAGAGTCAGAACATCAGAACAGTTGTTTAAATATAAAGAGTGAATTTCAAAAACTCAATCTTTGCAGAATTAATTTTTTTTCACGTTGCAAAGGACTATCGGATCAAAAATCCAACGATGAACTTATTGAATAAAAAATTTCAAAGTGTTTAGAGCGGTAAGACAAGTGGTTTCTAAACGCAAAGCATGTTCCCTGTCATACCGCTTTAACCTTCCGTCACACAACATGGGCACAGAAATTTGCATTTAATAATGGGAGAGTAATTTTTGAACCACGTGTCATACCGCTTCAAACTAGCTGTTGAAGCTAGCGAAGAATATGTCAGATTAATTGTGACATACAGCTTCTGTTACAGGCGACTAGGTGACAAATGTGACAAATTACACAAATGATTGAGGACAGTCGATTGTACTGTAGAAAAGACAGTTGTTCTGTTTTATTTATAAGAGTCACCACTGAATTGGAACCATTTTGTCATTGAAACACAATAAAAGCGATCCTAAAGCCCCATAGCCTAAGTATTACCATTTTTCTGTGACGGGAGTAACGGGAAAATCCGGTTTGATACAGGAATACGAGATTCAGAATCACTTCTTACGGGGGCTGACCCTTTAAAGGAAGCATTTATAATAGGTGATATCAGATGGCCCTTTCTCTACTGGGTGAAGACGAAGACGTGAAAATACTAAAGTACTGCCCCCATCCTTTCGTATTAGTTTTCCGGTTTCCGGGGTTCGAATATGAAGGATTCTTATCTTACTTGCCAACCTTTTAGTATGTCTATCGATAATAATAAGCAAACAATAGCAATGATCGCTATCAGGAACCGTACCCACTACATCAACATCGCTATCAGGAACCGTACCCACTACATCTCGTTCGGTAATCGCGACAGTTAACCACTCGGCCACCGGGCGACAGTTCTCCCAATCTAGTATGGTCGATCTATTCGGTATTGCGCAAACCGACCGGGGATAGCTGTCGGAGGGGCAATAAACCCGGGTATTATTCTAACATTCTAACTCGTATTCTGGCAATGAACTCCCAGTGTTATGCAATCGTTTACAGGCTGGGCGACACATAGCAATGGTTAACTTGGCAAAAGAGTTTGAATACGTTTTGAAATATCAGTTCAAGGGGTCGGGGGTCCTAAGTAGGTGTTTAGTCCACGGCCAGGGAAAATGGAGATTCAAAATTCTTACTAATTATAACTCAAACACAAACTGTTATAGAACGCAAAGTTTAACGCGAATAAAAAAAATATGTACCTATTCCAGAAATATTAATTAACCAGACGGCTATCGCCGCCTGAGGCGACTTTCCAATATTGCACAGCTGACTCCACAAAAATGGGCATACTTATATGAAAACTCTGAAAAGTATTGCCGTGGACGATCGTACAAAATTAGCATAGGATACATAGTATTTGCTTATCATATGCAAATTTTCCAATGGGGCTAGCATTTCGCTTTAAGCTACTGAGAATCACATTGCTTATTTTGGAGTTGCGAAAAGTTGGACTGCTTATACCAAATCTTTGAAACGTATTATGGATTTCGTTTCCGACATTGTGACAAAAAAAACTTTCTCCTTTAAGATTGCAAGATATGTTTCAACTTATTTGTAAAGTGCAGTTCAATGTAGCTAGATACTTCGCAACTGACCCACTTTCTCACGTCCCTATGCAATAAAATAGACGCATTTATTTATGAAAACGCAGTCACTCTAGCCAAAATCTAATTTTTGGCCTTGAAACTTTAACACTTTAACATTTGCAAACTTTTCCAAGATACCCGGTAATTAGTCGGCTAATTATGTGCCAATGTCCTTGAATGTGTCACCTCTGCCGGCCCGCGTCCTCTGCTTCGCCCGCCAACCGGGGAGCGGCCCGCGAGCGTGCCCGAGCTAATCGTTTGTGTATCTACTGGCCCGGTCGGATTGTACTAATCCAGCGGATCTACTCGAGTAATCAGAGCAATTGAGTGACTTCTGATGACCTCGGCGCCTTTTCTATTTGTTGTCACAACTACCGTAATCGCAAAGACAACCAAACAAACAAACAAACGGAAATTGTTAAAAGGGAAACCGAATGATCAGATTAGCACAAATAGATAAGGGGAGATTTGAGAAGGAACGGAAGTGTTCGTAGTTCGAAGTAGAAGTAGTGAGGGAGACGGCGTAAATTTGATACATATATATCTACATAAAAGTCGCTGAATTTCCAAACCCTGTGTGGGTGGATTCGAACTACATACATACAGCAATAAGTACTATTTCGTCGTGCATCCCTATAACATGAGTATTATTGAATAACATGAGTAACATGAGTATAACGTGCATCCCTATAACATGAGCATCTGAAAATTTGATTCCCGCTTGAGTTTTCTATGTGTCGAAAGCCATGTTCAGTATACTTGTTTATTTTGGCACGAATGCGGTGGGCGTATGTGGCTTGAGTGTATTTAGAACATAAAACATGAAAATCTTTGTTAATATCGATTGGCTTTGCACCTCTATCTTTAAGTATCTTTTTCCCATAGTTGGCGGGTTGGCGCCTTGTCCGTTGGGTCTCGAGTGGAAGTTGAAGAGTACTGTAAACACGGGCGGCTCCTATCACGAATTATCGACCTATCACCGAGATAGTGTGTGATGTGAGAGGGATAAAGATAATCAATGTCAACATCAAAATATACAAGATTAGATCAGGAAATAGTGTGCGGATCGGAGAGATTCAGACATTATCGAGCAATCATATGTGGGTTGCATCCGATGAGTGTTTGAGGAAACGATTCACACAGAAGATATCCGATGATAAGTACCGATACAGTACATCCACCCGCGGGATGGAGCAAGCTTTAGAACTTGTAAAAGGGGGACCAATCTAAAGTAAAGGTGTATGAATGTTTTTTGATGCGGTTTTTGAAACGCATCGTGGACAACTGAATTCTTACGTATTTATTTACTCTAATTTAGCTCGATTTATTATTCAAATTTATGTTCACTTGCATACGCTGCATAAGAATGCTGGTCTACTCGATGTGTTTCAAAAACTGGCCGGTATTTCGCTTTAAATTCGTGTACGTAATACGATACGTCATGATGAAACACCATTGCTGATTTCGTTCAGTGTTCCAAAAAACGCAAGTCTTTTCCCCCCATTACACTTGTTTAACATGTGCTTTCACATGTAATTTAATACTTTGACAGGGCGAACATCAATCCATCTCCATATTTTATAAACATCAACTCGGCTACCATACGGTGCACGGACTTGTAAATATCGTCGATAGTTTACAAATGGACGTTGACAGTCTCCAAATCACACAAATACAACGCACAGGGAATAAACAACCAAGGGAACATATGCTTTTCACTGAAAAAGAGGGAGAGGGGTTTTACAAAAAGCATATCTGAGTTCACTGACGAAACTAGTTTGGTTCGCGGCGGAAAAATGTCCGGGCGAGTGCTCTTACTACTCTTTCGCGAAAACTGGGCGAAGATTGGGCGAAAACGCCGCGCACTCTTTTTATCCGTTTGTGCATAGATTTTCACATTTTCGTCCAGTCGGTGCGCCGCCCTTTCGCCGCGCGTGCCAGGCGAGGGTCTGGCGAAGACTGAGCCAAGTGCGCGGCGAAACCTGGGCGAACCAGCTTTTTTCGAAGTGCACCATCAAAGTTTCGAGTTGTTTGGGTTCCCGTTATGCAAAGAGCTTATTTCGAAGATCGGCTAAAACACCCAAAAATGTCTCATGCCAAAAGGAAATAAAAGGAAATAACCCACCTTCCTTTTTATCATAATTCGAACTCACTACAAGATTTTCCACTTTCTTTTAGTTTGTTCTTTGATTTCGGTTTCCAGCAGCTTGTCCTCTCTTTTCACATATTCGTATTTGTGTTGGCGGCTCCATGGAGATTTCTAAGGCAAAATAATGGTTGTCTGGAGAGATTGCTTTGAATTTCGGGAAAAGGAGAGAGATAAAGAATACTGAAGAGATATAGAGAAGAAAAGGTGGAAATATGGAATAATCAACTATAATGGGAACTCGAGGGCAGACAGAGAAAGAAGTCGGAATCCAGAGCGTTTTGAACCCTTCTAGTGTAGGCTGATTTTCAACATTCGGAATATTTCACTGAAGCGTTTTCATGATACTTTTTTCACAAAGCATTACATTTAAAATGAACCAAAACGGCATGTTTCGCAGAATCAACAAATAAGCTAATAAGCAAGCACCATTGTTTTGTAGATCCGCTTATAGTGATGTTCGCTGGAAAAAAAACTCAAAAGCTTTATAATAAAAGTAAAGACTTGGATTCATGGCGAGTTGCTGATGACAAATTAGTCGAGTTCCTGGTAGTAGTGTCAAGATCTCCGGATGCATATTAAATCACTGTTCTGTATGGAAGTTATTTTTTGATCTAATGCCTTTTGCTCGCTCACTCTTATGGCCCTTATGGGATTTCCAAGTATGCTGCAAAATTATAGCATTTTGGAACTACACGAGAACTTTTTTTTTAAATTTTTCATATTATATATGCAGGTTTCGTGCAGAAATACTGTAGTATTAACAAAATCACACCGAATTTTTGGAAACTCATTTATCGAAATTCTTTTTCATGGGCTATCATTTACACATTGTTTTAAGCTGTTTAATTAATTATCAGCTCTCAGATGTCATATAGATCGAAGAGCCAGCCACCATTACGTACCGTCGACGAGGTCAGAAATTAAACTTTTACTTTTATTTATTTGTGCATCCTACCCGTTTCGAGTATATGTTTCAAATACTCGATTTACATTCAACAAAGAAATAATTGCTCATTATGACGTCAGAACAGCTTGAAGTTTACGCGCGAACATTTATTTTGTTATGATCGAAATATGAGCGCACACTGACGTAACTTGGCGTGCAAGCCGCGCGAGAACAGCGTGCAAAGTGCATTTGGTAGCGTGGTGGCGTGCAAAATGCACGCGGAATGGGACTGGCGTGCAATTTTCCGCCGATCTCACTACACCGCTTGCACGCCAAGTTTCTCATTGTAGACGGACTACGACGAGACATACAAATACATACAGATGTAAATTTGAAGGATGTTGGAAAGTTATTGGGACTTCTTAGTAGCGCAGTGGTTTACTTTTGGTCGGCAATATGAAGACCGGGGTTAGATTCCTACCCGTTCCAATTTCACACTCCGGAAAAATTTACGTTTCTCACTGGGTTATAACTTCAGACAGCGATATCAGAAAGAGAGGCTTCCCCGGAACTTTTATTCCCAAAAAGAAAGAAAAAATTACGAAGAAAATCACAAAAGAGAATTGTGAGCCCGTTCATCGCGAGTCGAGAGCCGTGGAATCCAGGTAATAGTGAAGATTTAAAGGGGTGACGTCAACTCAAATGATCTTAAAGCGAGATACCGGCCGGTTTTTGAAAAGCATCGAGGACACCAGTGACCAGTAACTTAGCATAAATACGTAAGAATTCAGGTGTCCACGACGAGTTTCAAAAACCGGCCGGCATTTCGCTTTAAAATCGTTCTTCATACCTGGGATTCCCTAAGCCTTGGTTCGACTGTTTCGACTAATTTTACTTTTCAGACACCACACTCGAAGGATACGACAACGTGGAAGAGAATGGAAAATACAAGAAAAGAGGAATCACTCCAGTTATGAAGAAAGATATTAAAAAGGAGCAGGCGGGCATTATAACAACTCTTTATTTTGTGCAAAAGGCCAGAACCGAAGAACTGATAGCATGAAGTAGGAGGTTGTATTCGAGTTTTGCTTGCACTGCCATTTTAGGGTACTGTATAGGATTTATTTGGAGAGCGATGGAAAAGTCGCCAAATTAAAGAAACTTTTATCTGTATTTCTAGGAAGAATTGAACCAATCATGGATGTCCAGCCTTCGGCCCGAATTGGCCGATAGACCCACTTGGAATAATGGTGAATGAAGTATAATACGTTGCAAAGAACCATCTCGAATATTTCTTGACAAAAGCTGATTGGCTTCTTCATAGCTCTGCCATACCCTTTGTGCAATGTCAATTTTGTCCGGATTAAAGTTAGATAAAAGTACGTAGGTAAGGCAAGTAAAGGAAAAATACAATTAGAATATATTACGATTTGTCTTCCAGATACGTCAGTAGAAGGATACGATAACGTGGATGAGTTTGGAAAGATCAAAAGAAGAGGAGTGACTCCAGTTATGAAGAAAGACTCCAAGAAAGAGCAGGTTAGGAGACTATTTATTTGGATCTTCCAATTTCCAGTTTGTCAAAGGTTTGAAAGATAGTCCCCGCTCGTTGTATACCACGTAATGCAAGTTTATTAACAATTGAGGATGAGCTGAACCACTCTTGGATGTCCAGTCTTCGGCCGGAATTGGCAGACAGGCCAGAGTGGAATAATGGTAAGCTTTAGAGAACTTACACTTTCATATACGTAACTCTTTATTCGATTAATAAAATATAACACGCACACAGTGACGAGGAAAATTAGGCTCGACGTAAATTCAATGCGCTCAAAATCACCGGACTGGACGCATGTTGTGTGATATGCAACAATATAATATGTACAACTAACATGCCCATTTCCAGATACAGTAGTAAATACAGATGAGGAAAAAGTAGACGAATTTGGAAAGATTAAACGCCGAGGAACCACTCCAGTAATGAAAAAGGACGCAAAGAAGGAGCAGGTTCGTAAATGTCTTCATTCATTAGCATTTAATATTTATTAATTAACTATTACTAGTCATTTGGGATAGTAGCATGTAGAATGTGAAATCAAATAAGTGCGAATTAGAACTTTGTAGGAACAACTAAATGAATCCTGGATGTCCACCCTTCGTTCAGAGGTTTCCGACAGGCCAGCATGGAATAATGGTAAGATTCTTAAGATTATTACTGGTCTACTGTAAATCTACTTTACTTTCCAGCGAAATACCGGCCGGTTTTTGAAACGCACTGTGGACAGCTGAATTCTTACGTATTTAAGCATAGTTGCTCGAATTTAGCTCGAGTTTTTATTCTAATTTATGTTCATTTGCATAAGAATGCGGTTATATTCGATGTGGTTGAAAAACCGGACGGTATTTCTCTTGATCTACCAGTTCCAAGAGGTGAGCGATTGACAATCCCGTACTCAAACATTGATTTGTCAACTTTTTCTACCTTTTTCAGATACATCCCTTGACGGTTATGAGAACGTTGACGATAATGGCAAGATTAAACATCGAGGAGTTACACCCGCTGTGAAGAGAGATAACAAAAAAGAGCAGGTACGCATGTCTAGAAATAAATTAACGTCATATATGAAAAAGTTTTTTTTTCAACCAGTAGTTTCTCACATGTAAGTTCTCCATCAAGTTGTTGTGATGGTTAAATTGTTGACGTGCCCCTGACCTAATTGTAAGACTGGGCATATACTAGATTGCATAAAACACTAAATTCAAGAAGAATTAATTATGTCTGACTACGGTAGCTCGTCGGAAGTTCCCTCTTCTCTTTTTATTACAAGATATTAAATCAAACAATAACAGGAAGAACTAAATGATACATGGATGTCGAGTCTTCGTGGAGAGTTGGCTGATAGAGCACCCTGGGATAATGGTGAGCACATAATTTTTAAACCCAACGAATACAAATGAAGACACAATACTTGCGACTTCACTTAACTATAATACTCCTTACCCTAGTACCAAAACTAATGGCTGATGACTTCTTACTGTAATACTGAAAACCAATTTACCCGATTACCGTATACAACATAACTATGTTTCCGTTCTTTTAATAAAGTGTACCTCGGCCACTTACCTAAAAAAACATACTCATAAAGCACCCAATATAGTATACCATTTTAATTTGTGAGATAACGCTAATTGATGCCAACTAAAAAACGACCATAGTTCTGCCTTTTCCACAATCTTATATTTAGTTTGATAGTTACGCGCTCACAAGGGTAAACAAAAACGTATTTTCCAACAAAGAGCGTAAACTTTCTCATAATCAATATCATTCTAGACACCTCATTAGACGGATACGAAAACGTGGATGAAAATGGACGAATTCGCTCAAAACTTCTTCTTGTACCACCCAGAAGAAACCAGAAACAACAGGTACCCAGCTAGTGAAACCATTCTGACTGAGCCTCCGAGCCTGGGATGCCGCTCCGAACCATACCCTTCTATAAAAAAATATCTACCGTGCTTCCCATACCACGAAGAAAATGTAAGACATATCCTTTTCCTACGCTTCAAAAATTTTCAATTATTTTTCAGGAAGAACTCAATGAAAAATGGATGTCCAGTTTGAGAAGTTTCGATTGAACAAACGAACGAACATTTAATTCGAAACCAAAATCTGTCACCAAATTCTCACAAAAAGCCAGAAATAAAGTTATTTTCGGTTATCCAATGTTCTTGAATCAAACCACTAGTTTTCCACACACAATAACAAAAACACATTAATTACAACATTTACTACCATGAATATGCAATTATACACATAAAATCGTTTACAAGGTCAGATAATTACAGGAAAATGAAAAATCGGAAACATGGAGCACAACATACAGTAAACAGCCTTACAATTAAAAAAGGATCAAATTGCTAAAAGAAAAGATGAGACCATCAAAATAAACCTGTTTCAATAAAAAAAGTCGGAAATACAAAAAAATTCAACCAACATGTCAAATCAAAGAATAGGAAACATGAAACCTTCAAGCAGAATGCCAGTGAAAATTAGAAAATTACTGCAATCGATCCAGAAAAAAATAAAAAATAAAGCTAACAAAAATATTTAAAAAACTGTTTCGCATTGGTCACACTAAGACTCGTAGTAACTTATTTTTCTTCCGTTCCAGCCTGAAATTGAACATTGAAAAACTAATTCGAATACTAATTTATTATCGTTTCATTAATTCATTATCAGCTAAAACGGTATAACATCCGGTTTTTGAAACGTATGTCAGACAACTGCATTTCTATGTATTTGAGAGCCAAAGAAGGGTCGAATTCGGGTTGAATTTTTATATGATAATCATACTGCATGTAATACATAGGAATGCAGTTATTCAACATACGCCTAAAGGCCGGCTACCGTTTTGAGACCAAAAACATTTGAAACGTGGCTCCTATACTTGGTGTGCCTTATTAATTAAAAAAAGGTATTCACTATTCATAAACAAGTCCGAATGCAGACCTGATTTCTGAGCATATTGAAGATCTTGTCCTTGATCCAGTCCTTGTTATGAGGAGTATATGTGGCCATGTCCTGAATTACATAACTAATACAAAGAGAAAGCAGCTAAGAAGAGCCTTAAAAATACTAAGTTGGGAAATTAAAGATTGATGAATTGAAACTAGACAATAGTTAATGTCGTCCTTAATTAATATAAAACTTATTACGGACGACAAAAACTACATCGAGCACGTTTTCACAAAACTGTAATGTTTCAGTCACTCAGTAAATAAAACAACTTCAAGACGATGGACTGGTACATATGATACCCTGTTAGCCGCAAACGGTAATTGAGAAAACATAGTACGATGAATTTTTTACAACCACCATACTACATTAAACAACCGATGTTATTTCCAATAAGCTACACGTTTAAAAGTTCGCAGGCGTTTACTGGTATAAGACTTTTAGAACATACTGCCTAATTATTAAATGTGTTATCGTGCCAGAATTATAATACATGCTCAGGGCTCAGGCTCAGGTGTCCGTGAAGATTCATCCGAAAGGTTTATCAAAACAAAATAAATAAAAACTACCTTGTTGAGCACCAAACAGCTCATATCGCTGAGTTTGTCGATGAAGCTGAACAGATCGGTGACGTCATAGGTAATCGATTGGGCGCCGGTGTTCTGCTTCTTGAGGAACTCCTCGAAAATCTTGCACACAGCTAAATAGTCACGAGACAATGATCAAGGCAAATAGTATAGAATCGAGATAGGATGCCGGATGCCCCCTAACCCCTTCACAGTTTACATGTATAGTACACTGAGAACATATAAATACAAAACTGTTAGGTTGTTCTGTGTTCTAATCTCTAATAATCTGTTCTCAAAGGCTCTCCAAACTGATCACTTACTTACCACCATCCAGAATTCTTACTATGGCGAAACGCTGAATCTTATTGGTAAGTGATTTGTAACAAGGTGTTACTGTTTTCTTATAAACGAACCTCAAGCTAATCGTTACATGTGGCTTAATTTGCCAACCTTCTCATCATCATTTTATATGATGCACACTTATATACTTTATATAATGTGTCAATAAATTATTATTATTATTATCTCCACATCTATACATGTTCTGTGTATTTCTATTTCTTCACAACACAAACAAAGCGGCACAACAGGCGGTTTTTGACACATATAATGGAGATTTCTTTAGTCTAATTATATACATTTGGATAAAAGACATGGGAATGGAGCTGTCCGACATACGTTTCAAAAATTATTTCGCTTTAACTCTGAACGGGAACAAATCACTAGGAATGTGAAACAAAAAGCCTACCTTCCAGGCATTCTCTCAGCGTTTCGTAGTCACTGTACGTACGCGAATCGACTCGAGTGGTTGGTTGAATAAGGAGAATAGTATGCATTATTATTCACTGCAAACAAATAAGTTAAGTGATATGACAGGTAGTTGAAACGCAAACTTCACAATTAGCAGCACTTGCCTTCCTGTGCACGAATGATACGAAAACAGAAATTTGCATGTAATACATGGAAATACAAATACAGCTATCCGGCCAAAATTTGCAAACCACGTTCAAACCCGCTTTAAAATGATAATAATAACTATGACTAACAAACAACACGAAATCTCACTTCACTACACCCACAGTACAAAATAGTAATTATATATAATGATGCTTCGTAGTGCAGTCCTCTCACCAAACACCTTTCAAGAAGCTCAGCTATACCGAAATGCTTTTGTTCTCAATGATTGAAACTATTCTCTGTCAGATAAAAACCTCGGTTCACACCAAGACAAATTAAAAGGAACAACACGGATTTTAAACAAAACGCATTTATGTCGGGTAGCACACTGAAATGTTATCATGTACAAGACATTCATAGAAAAACGACAACAAAGAAAAAAAGATAATTTTAATAACTACCGAAAAACATCGGCGACTTTAAAACGTTGTTATTATATTTAAAAAGAAGGAAACACACTTTTTACATTTTCTCTACGTAATAAACATGTTAGCAAAAGTTGTGAGAAATCAAGATCAACTATAAATTAAAAAGAAGATGAGTGATGAAAATAAATGAAAAGAAAACACAACGCTATGTTCACATTCCCGCACTTTTCAAAGCGGGATCAAAGAATGAGCAAACTACACACTACAACCAACTCCTGATGTGTACGGTATCAACGGCACATTACAGAAAAACACGGAGACGACGAGTTACACTAATGAGAAAATAGGCATGATATGCAAAACAACCGAGCTCCAGTGACTTTCAAAGGTCGATAATAAATGACAAAAAAGAAAATCAATAAATTTCTGACCGAGTATATCCAGAATGGAAGGCAAAATCAATATGTAATACGCTGAGAATGGGAATATAATAATCGTAAAGGGAGGAATGATCAATGCACGAGAATTGATTGGAAAAGCATAAAAATATTACAGGAAAGTAAATTGAAGTCATTTACAATTGCAATCCATACTTGGTACAATTATCTAGTTATCTAGTTCACGAAATAAAGTCTCAATTTGCTACATAGACTCAGAAATCAAAACTTCAAAATTTACCTTTCATAATAGGTTAGGTGCATAATAGGCCAGAATATATAACATTCTATAGCGTACATCAAATAAGCGAAACTACTCCGAGTTAAGGATAAAACAACACAATAACATCCTATCTACCAAAATCAATAAATAGAAACTCCAATGTAAAAAGACAAACCCTGAAAATGCGACATGCAAACACATACGATTTTAAAGAAGAGAGAGACACTTATCATAAAAAGGATAAAAAATTGTATCTCAATAATATTAGACAAAAAAAAGCTTCACAAAACTTTGTTGAGCACCGGACAAACGAAAAGAATAAACTTTCTAATGGCATCTTAGACGGCATACTGTAAAACAGTGGGTATATTCTAAACCTGGGAAATCCATTAGAGAACAAGAGAGAAACGGAGAATCTTGACAACGAGAGTTCCCACATCGGTCTTATCGATTGGACCCCCATCACAATGACCAATATCGATTGATGACTACATCTGATTATCGATTACTTCTTCTTCTTGGTCTGAACCTTTTCCGAGAGATTTTTCAGTGCAGGCGTGATGACCGTGCTAAAATTCTGAGAGTTAAACTATATAACTTTCGCAAGTACCCCCATAAACATGCGCATATACGGCAGTGTAAAAGATACCGTATATCGCAATCCATACAATTACATTCTATCAACTACAGTATAATTACAACATCTAATGATGACTATTATTCAACACCATGTCACAATCTGCGATAGAAGAGAAGTCAAAATCAAATCACAAATTCTAGCCCCAAAGTACTCACCAGATATACGTGCACACTATATACGGGATATAAAGATATAAGCCATAACAATTACAATAACCGCCAGAGTGGCCAGACACAATAAAATTAGCTCTACCATAAATATACGCTAAAATAGAACATAATCAGGTAAATGTTATTAATAATTAATAAAAAAAGAAAACAAGCAATTACAGTTGTTGTTATATCGTCAGGAACTCAGGAGTTTTTTTTTGTTAATATATCATTAATTACATATACGGACACTGTTTTAATAAGACTGGGGTTTTTGGACCACAACCACAATAAGAAAAGCCACATGTAAGTAACTTAACTTTTCAACGGACTAACTAATCTATATTCATAAATCTACCGTAATCCAAATCCAAGCCTCGGACGAATGTTATCACATTTGCGTAATAAGAATCACAACACAAAAACCAATCAATAGATATAAGCAATTGATTATCTTGTGCGCCACAAATACACATTTATCATCAATTTACCTGCATTTAATATCTCGATCAGTTGTATTCAGATTCAGAATCAGTGCTAGAAAAATAGACTTTGTAAGGGTAGTAATGCATTATAGCTAGGTGGTCGTCAAGGATACGGGCTACACGCCTAAACAACACGGTAACACTTTTATAACCTAGAAAATAGTGTAAATCATATTCGTATCCATAAACAGACTCCACAAGCTTGTCAAACGACAAACTACAAAGTATGGACCTACCCTGGGTCCCTCCTGGTCGGGGCTACCATGGCCGACGTCGGCGGTACCATTTGCACCCTTCTTTCAGGGGTACCAATAGAGGGTGCGCTTGTGGTGGGACTTCCAAGGGCCGCTTCCCGGGACAGAAGAACCTTCCATCTGTTCTCGATCTCTTCTTCCGTTTGTCGCATCGTCTAAAAAAAGAAGGATAACAATTCTAACTTCATAGACCCGAGCAATAACTACCCAAAGATCGATAATTAAACAAATGGCCAATAATAAGTATCTACATATCAACATAATCAAGGGGGACACACTTCTAAGTCACGGCATTCCTCAATCTTAGATTATGCGCAAAAAAAATACACCTCCAATCGATACACACACAAGTACAACCACAAAACGCACCTCAATCTTCTTCTCCATCTCCTTGACTTCGTCCTCTCGCTGTTTCAACCGTGTCTCACTCTCTCTCAATTCTTGCTCTTTTCTCCTGAGCGCCTGAAATTAGAAAATGTTACAGACAGGAATTAATCCCACTTGCGTAAGGGCGCATTCGAGATGGACATTTCCGGAAAAGAAAAGGAAAACTTTTGGTTCGAGATGGATTTCACCAGAAAAGAATGCAATTGCCACGCATACACATGCAAATGATCGATTGATTTTAGTTTCAATTACGGTACAATTGCATTTTCGACAATTATTTTGCGTGTATTATTTTTTTTCTGGATGTCCATCTCCAACCACTTTTTTCTTTTCTTTTCCGGAAAATGTCCATCTCGAATGCGCCCTAAAAAAACCCAAATTCTACCGAAACATAAAACGATAAAACGCGATACATGACAGGCCGATACAAGACAGACACATCATTAGCCCGTATTCTCGGGCCGCACGGAACTTCAAAAATGGGAACATGTTCCGGGAAAATATCCGCGCGGAAATCTTCCGCTGCGGAAATGGTTCCGCTCCGGATGGGCGCCAGAATACGAATCGAACGGAACATGTTCCATGTAGTTTAAAGCGTTGACTTTACCATTAATTTTCTTTCATATTTTGAGTTTATATTATAATATTTTATTGTTTTTAACACATTTGTTCTCTGTTTAAAGAGTTACAGCAAGTTTCTAGCATTTATGTGCTTAATTTTTCACTAACGAACTGTAAATTTAACGAAAATTATTCTATAAAAATAAAAAAAGGTGAAAGAAAAACCAATAACAAAAATTTACAAAGAAATAAAATAAAAATAAAGCAACGGAAAATTTCCGTCGTGATTTCCCACCCGAAAACCTCGGGGAAATTTTTGTATGGAAAAAATTTCCGCTTGGCCGAACGGAAATTTGCAGACTACAAACTACACGCTCCGTTTTTCCGAGAATACCATTCTTTTCGCGGAACGGAACATGTTCCGCGACGGAAAATTTCCGTGCGCCCGAGAATACGGGCTATTATCGACCAATCTCAAAGCTCTTATATATGAACACATTGAAACATATGGGTATTCCACAATAAAATAAGTGCCCCGGTGACAACTTCCTGCCTTAGTTTACTTTACAGTTTATGCATACAATCATAATTATATTCTCCATGTCTACACGTCACGAAGGAATTGCACGTGGTAAATATTCTATTGCCTGATTCTTCCCAAAGTGTACTGTACCTCAAGTGTCTCCGATGGCGGAACAGCCGGTCCTCCTACCAATTGCCCTCCTGGCACACAACGCGACCGCTCCAACAACGACAGGCGGGTTTTGTTCCTGGAATGTGTTCGTAAAGATTTAACAAACTGGCAAAAAAGAACACAAGTACCCTAAGTCCTATCCACAACTGCTATATTCAAAACTACCATAACCAAAACCAATAAAAAACGAAATATACATACTGTGCCAAATCATTCTTCAAATGCATAATCTCGGTGCGCAATGACACATTCTCCTTTATCAGATGAGTGGCCGCACGACGGGATTTCAGGTTCATTGAAAGCTGAAATAAATGGAGTTACTCGACGCATAAAATCAGCAAAATGCTCCTTTTCCCATTTACCTACATCGTCGTAAAGTTCTTCTTTACGATGAAGTGCAAGAATATCTCAATATGATTCTGTTACTGACCATTCACAATGAGACGTAACATACATGGTCACAACGTTTCTCACAATTTTCGAATAAATTTTTACTGTGAATGGATACACATTGAATGTGTATGTCAGGTAACTCTAGTCAACTGGCCGAAATCACCCCCACCTACCAGGCCATAATCATAACACCGCTACTACTAGGTTAACTCCAACCCACCGGTAACTTCTGCCTCATCCTGGTCGTCTCCTCATGTTGTCTCCTGATCTCCTCATCCTCTGTATCTTCTCCATCGTCCGAGCCCTCTTCTTCTTCCACCGCTGACGTCGACGTGGCCGCTGACATAGCCGACGTGGTATGATTCGGAAGCGCGTGCATCTTCGGTACCGTGGTATGGCGACGGAACGAACCTTCTGGAGACAGAATATCAATTAAACGTCAATAACTAAGTAGACAACATACACAGATAACCCACACATCCATACTTTGAAAAACAAATACCCTCTCGGGAATCTGCGCACAAAAGAGCCAGTAATTCACTCTCGACAAGAAGTTCAAAGTTTCAAAGCTGTGAAATGCAAGAGAAGGAATCAGCAAGAATAGGAGCTAGGCGCCCTAGATCCTAGTCCTAAAGTCGAGAAGCACACACAATCTGCAATGTTATCAAAGATGTTGCTGGTTTCTGATTACAAAGGCTTCGACTACGAGTTCTACAACACATCTCAAATAAAGTAAGGCGTTCAAAAGGAAAAGAGTCTTCACAAGCACAACACACAGCCGGACACCCACGGTCAAATCTTATAGTTCTCTTTCTTCGAGGCAGACGCTGAGAAGCACTGCCCAACAATTGCCCTTAAAATGTTGACCACTACAATTAGTAAAGAGATGAACCCACTTAATTCAACGACCTAGATCGATAAACCCCGTCCAATCAATCAATAAATGAACAAGAAATGAAACTCACTTTCTCTCTTCGGTGTCGTCGTCCCATGGAATGTCTGGACTCTTCGTGGAAGATTTTTCGAATCACTTCCAGAAGAATCGGACCCCGAACCCGAATCCGAATCAGCATTGTTGATCTGAAAATAATATCTTTCCATCTATCGTAACCACCCGGAAGCTAAACTAAACCCAAAAACCAAAAAAAGGGTGCAGCGATAGAGCGGAGCAGGTGTTGTGTGCCATGTGTAGAAAGAGTTAGACGTACTATAATAATGTTCCAGTGGTAGGGATTTTATCTTCATTAATTTAGCAGGAAATTTTGCCAAGTTGTGTATAATTAGTCAGATAATTAATGTGGCTGTAGAAGATTAAAAGCAACTCAACACGAAAAGTTGCCAACCACAACCACAAAAAGCTTTAGTGTAAGCAAATAAAAAGGTGAGCGCAACGGCAATTTTTTCAAATTTTTAGAGGTAAAGTGGAAAAAACAATGCTAATGGCGACACGTGAAACCCTCAAACAAAAAGAGAAAAATGTTTACATCGAGCTCTGTTTGCAAACGAGCGTACTGGATCTGAAAGAAAGAAGAAACACTCAACTATTGTACGGTGGATTCTCACTCGATTGATGTATCTCAAGTTTGGACTCTGTAGCGTCATTAGAATATCACTTGAATCATTGCCCGTCTCGTGTCATTTAATGGACACCTTTAAAGGGTCGCACCCCAGGAAAACATGCCCGCTTCGTGTTCTTTGACACCTTTAAAGGGCGCACCCCAGGAAAAATTAAATCAAAAACATTGTTCCTGAATTCCTGGCCCCCCTCGGTACAAATAAATTCTCCAATTCCATGGGAACAACCCTTTAAAGACCCCAGATAACATTGTTTCAATCTTACCTCGGCAGCATCGTCAAAGAAGTCCATTAGATCTTGGTCACGCGCAGTCGTGCACTTGGAAACCACTGAATTGAGAATAGGATAAAATTAAAAAACATTCCTTGTCCAAAGTTACTAATTTGCACTAAGAAAAAAAAACAAGCAAGTCTAGACCTGCAATTTTTCAATTTGGCAAAATCCACAAAGTAAAACCCACATTTACATATCGGTTCCACTCGTGCTTGGCGTAACTCCTTGAATCGTTGTTTGACCGATGCCTTCACCTAAACAGAACAGTCAATCAATAATATCGGATAGAGCATATGCAAAGAAGTATACCTTGTTTTGTTCTCCCGCAAATATGGCATAATACAACCGGCTAGGTTCAGAATAAGAATACTGGACGTGTAAATACCTTCTCTGGAATGTCGCTCCTCTCCTTGTATGGCATATCGACAAAGTGTCCTCTCAACTTATCGAACCAGTCCATTCGCTTCTCTATATAATCAGCCACTGCTGACTCGGCTCCCTTACGCTCGTCTCAAATCAAACATTTTATTCTTTTAAAAATTGCTTAGTATTATCGGCACCAGGTTAGTTCTGTTATAACTTACGTTCGTCTAAACCAGAAGATGCATGTTTCATTATGAGTATTCAACACATGATACCGGGTTTATACTGTGGCATCACAAGCATTGAAAAAGCCCACGAGACAATCGGCAAGCAAATAATAACGTTACGCGGAGCGGCCAGGAACAAAGTGGGACGCGGTTGGGGTCTGGCGTGCGGTGCGGGTTGCGCGCCAGCCAAGTTCCGTCAATGACCCACCAAACAACTTGTCCAATTTCTTCATCCATTCATCCTCTGCTTGCCTTTGCCTCTTCTCTTCTTGTTCCAAATCCTTGGCATCTTCTTTTCGTACGACCATTCGAACTAAACAACAACAATTATATAACTCAAGTCTCGATTACCGTATCCTACTCACTTACAGTACATTCACAAACTAGTCAAATCCACATTTCTGCATAACTGCTAGTCTATTTACTATATACTACTCTCGTACTCTCCCATTCTACAGAATAACTAAAGTACCAAAATACAAGAAATCACTTTGCCGTATACGTCTCATCATAACGAAACCACAACACAACCACAATTCCATAGAAAACCGCTTTTGATTTCATAAAGCTTCATAGTATTCCCAACAACCTCTCCGACACGTCAACAGATTCCACACCGAAGTTCGACGATGCTTTGGTTTTCTTTCATTTGAATTTGAATACAACTCGACTGAACTGTCCGAATCAGAATCAGATTTTAACATTATAGTGCAGGGATATTGACGAATAAGTAAGAAGATACTCAACTCAATAAAAGAGTTGTAAAATAAGCAGAGTTACTTCACAAGAAGTGACTTCCCCTGATAGTGGAATCGAAAAACGATACCCCTTTTTAAGAATTCACAATAATTATCGATTTCACAAAAAATGCATTGCAAACATTAGAGTCAGCACGGAATGAAGACGAAACAAAAACATAATCCATAACATTGCATATTAATATAAAAATATTTGGCTCACTGAGCCAGCCGTAGAAGAAGGGGAAGAAAGACACATCAGATGCAAACACGCTAACAAGGGGCAATTACAAAGACATACATGCATCACATAACAGCTCAAAGGAAAAACTCCCAATTATACTGACGATGATAAGCAACAGTAACTAGAAGCAGGTGATTCTTCGACTTTACGACGACGACGGATTCTAGGACTAGAATCCGGTGACTAGTGCAATGTGCAATCCCTCCGTATTCAATTCAATTCAACACAGCATAGCGTAAAGCTTCACTTCGTAGAAACCGCTTAATGTTTGGCGATTCGAAATATTTCCATCTACAATACACTTACATGCAAAACATACTTACATACGAGAGCATGCAAAACATCCCGTCCTGGTCCATAACCTCCCATCGACGAAAACTCAAGGCGAGTCATCAGCTAATCAGGACCAAAGAGTGTTAGTAATATAGAACGACAATTCTAAACTACTAAAACAGTGCGATAGAGGCTCAGTGAGGTGCAGCTAACCTAGTGAACTATACAAAATACACCTAGCTAACAAAAAAAGCAACATCAAACAACAACACCAGGGCAACCGAACAAAAAATGTGATCCTTTATTTCTGATTTTTAAAAAATAAGGAAAACAATGTAAATTTCAATCACCAAACCAAAAAAAAACATGCAATTTTACACAAAAGGGAAAAACGCAATCAAATCTGGGCACCAAAAGGACGTCGTGACATACTGTCGAATTAAAATACAAGCAATTTATTAACAAGCACGCCTGGGTAGGGAAGCAAGGCAAGGGAAGGGCAAGGGAGAAACGCAATATAAACACAAAACATGCAAAGGTCACCAACTTCTTTTATTCATTCACATAACACAAACCGAACCATAACATGCATCTCAAACATGCTTCAACACTCAGTAAAGCTCTTAAGTTGAATAGCTAACCGTTATCCCAACTTATATCTAATCCGCTATGCCAATCTACCGTAAGCAGGCCGTCGAATGTACATTTAAAACTAAAACCAGGAAATCCTTTTTAAGTGACCTGCTTATTAACTTATCCATTAACTTATATTTACAGTAAGACCAGCGTATGTAACTTAAAGTTAAAAGTTAAACATACCTTCTCGTCACATGTTTCGCGTATCTCACTCTCTTCGATCCATCTCCCCTACTGATTGCATCTTCCTTGTCTGAAAATCCCGCTTCCTCGTAAATCTGTCCTTCTCCCTCTTTCGAATTCGTCCTCTTCGACATCGCCTTCTTCGTTCCTCCAGAATCCGCCGCGTCCCCAACTCCAAACGAAAAGTTCCTCACAATTCCCAAAATTCCCTTCAGTGATCCCGTAGGCGACGGCGGGGTGATTCTCTCCATAAAGGGTAAGAGTTCCTTTCTTTCCTTCAAACTTCCATTCAGAGCGGCCACCAATCCTTCCAACGCTCCATGACTTCCTCTTCGCTGTTTCGGTTTGTGAATAACATAATTTCCATCAGCAGCACAAATATCAGCGTCGCTATGGACATGAACCAGGTTCTGTTCGCAAGAAGAACAAGAGGCGCTGATCATTAGCGATGAAGCCCTTTCTCTTTGACGTTGACATTGACGATATCGAATAAGTGGGTCCTCTGGTCCTGTCCCAGTTCGACTACATGGAGCGGTTGGTGGCGTCCGAGGGACGGCGGCCACACAACAAAGCTGCCTAACCAGAAGACCAGCCGTCTGTCCACAAACAGGATACGATATCTGATGTGTGCACTCACAGGGGCAATCACAGGAATGACGACTTGGTGGAATATGGCCGACCGTCGAATATTTCTTCATAGGAGGTTTACCAATCGATAACAATGAAGCAGAAGAAATCTTCCCTTTGTTGACAGACGAGTCCTTTCCTCCTGTTTCTTCACAATTGATCGTAACCCGTCGAGGAGAAGGTCGGTTAGTCCGAATATCCAGATTATCCTTAGAACTCAATGGGATAGTCGCGTCCACAGAGGTCGCGTTAGCAGAATTAACTAGAAAATATGCAGAAATCTCGGTGCAATTCTCAGAATGAGCCGCTACGGTCAGGTAGACCGCGGCTCCACCGTTGCCATAGTCAATACTTGGTTCCTGTTCGTCGAAGGCGTATCTCGGACCAGGTCCAGAAGCTCCCGCATCGGGGACAGAAATCAGCGTTTCCCCAGAACTTTTCGATTCCCAGTGCCTCACTGGCTCAGGCTCCGCTTCGCCAATCTCGTCGTTCTCCTCAGATGAGTATCCTGAATTGGTGGGGGTCGAAAAATCGGCATCGATATAGGCGAATGATAAAAGTGCAGGATCCACGTCCTCCATAACGTCGTCGTCTTCCTGGTTCGTCTCCTCGAGCACAGCAGAAACCTGACGTTTCACAGGTTGTGAAGATCCACCCTGTCCTGATATCAGAATCTCTGTACGAGAGAGGTAAATCCCTAGTCCTTGTTGTGTTTCTTCTGAGTTGTTCAAATTCTGATTATGGGCGGAATCAGAAGTGGAAGTCGGAGGGTCAAATGTGAGGTTCTTAAACTTGCGAGAAAGGGCAAAGTGAGCAAAGTCACCGTGTTCTCTGAAGCTAGACGGTAGAGAAGAAGACTGCGAGAAAACACTATCATTGTCATGAGATTTCGACACCAAACGAGGGGATCTAGGTGATGAAACTTCTGAATAATCATACAAAGAAGATGACTCAGAATCAGAACGATGGGCCAGCTTTCTACGATTTGGGCTCTGAGAGGGTTGACCATTACTTTCCATCAAATCATCATTTCTCATATTAATGTCAGGACTAATCACCCGGATTCTAGATTCACGTAAACCAGTGGTGTCGGAGAGGGTGGTTCTCAGGGAGCGGTTATCCCCACTAGTAGGGGGAAGCTTACACTGTGGTTGTGTTGGTAACGATTCGGAAGACTGGAAAACTTGGTCGAGTGCCAATTTTAGTGGGCAATTAGCCAAACACTTGCACTCCTTACCCTGCCGAGGGGCACGCTGAATTGCCGATTCGAACATCGACATCCACTTGGCACGATCACTTTTGTTCGGAAACTGCACTTCCATCAACATGGGCTGGAAAAAAGATAGGTAAACAATTATTAAAGCGAAATACTGACCGGTTTTTGAAACATATCGAGTACACCAGCATTCTTATGCAGTTTATGCAAATGAACATAAATTAGAATAAAAAATCGAGCTAAATTCGAGCAACTTAGCATAAGTACGTAAGAATTCAGATGTCCACGAGGCGTTTCAAAAACCGGCCGGTATTTCGCTTTAAGCAATTGTAGAAGGAATTCAGAAGGAACATGGGAACATCTTTCTTTTACGCTGGCAAGAACCTCTTTTTCCTAATCATTTACAAAAAAAGGGGCCACGGACGACTCTCATATAATGGACAAAAACATGTCGACTGATGGATCACCTTAAAAGAAGAGACAAGAATATGCGCACTCCATCCTCTCTCCATTGCGCGCGCGTGCAGCGAATGAACGGCGAAGACGGCTTGCTTCTAAAAAAACGCTCGATTACACGCACAAACACATCAATACTAATAATAAGATAACCAGATTGTCATACCCACTCTCAAATTACCCATTCAAGATCCACGTATAAACCAAGACACACCTGCGGGAAGAAAGTAATCTTATGTTGTTTCCGTTGCAAAAACACGAGAATGTCATCGAAGAGGATGAGAAGGCCTGAAATGTGAACAAGTAAAACACGGTCGGAAATACATAACCGAGAGCATTGCCAGGTGCTACATCGCAACCATAGGTGCCAAGCCAAAAATCACATATGTCAAAATTAATTCCAACATTCCAAGAGACTCACAAGATGTATCGCCAACAATTTTCTCTCCATTATTCTTCATCACAACATCTCCGATGCAAATAATTTTCCGCCTTTCTGAGCCATCAGCAGAAGTGTCCCATTTCAAATCGGACATCTAAAAGAATACGATAAATTGTCACAGTTTTATAGACAGTGACAGACAAACAAGGATCCAGACTAAATTTGAAAAAAACCTTCTTAGAATTTAATAAATAAAAATACATGGAAATCCACTAGTGGCCGACTCGCGTCACTCGTCGCCAACATAGTCTTCGTCGACCAGTCAATTTCTCTGAAGAACAGAAACAAGATATAGTTTATATAAGTTCTTATTCGACGTACTTCATTGCTAGGATGTTTAGAAGTTGGAATTTGTTCGGTTCAGAACACGTGATCAGAACCAACAAATTGGTGATTTGCTTGGGGTTTGGAGTTTATGCTCATAAGATTTGAACTGAACCAATACAAGTATTGAAGTATCAGTCTGCCGATATAATAAAGAATAGCATCAGGACAAACCTTCGAATGGCTTCCCATTTGCGTGTCATTTGTGATACAGAAAGAGACCGATCGATTCGAAGGGCGAACATTTTAGCGGTCTGAAAACAAGTTCAACATTGGAATAAGCGCCATGGTTAACATAACGTCTACCGTAACCGATCCATCTCATAACCGTAACCGATACCGGCCCGGCCCGGCTACCGTGACTGCTAGTTAAATGAACGAACGGGCGTAACCGATAACGGAGGGGGGGGGGGCATAAATAAACGTCGCCGACGCCAGCGATTACGATGCGTATGCATATCTAGCTCGCTGACTTAGGCTACGAATCGATGGACGACTTAACGAATATTCAGAAAGAAACACACATCCACAGCTGTCTGATTCTCCACTTTCCTTCGTTCATCCGGGTCATTCTTTCGAATATCCTCCAGAATCATATGATACCTCGTCGAGTGAGCCATTACCTGAAGACATAAAAAAATAATCATTAAATCAACAGAACAACCGGCGACAATCTAAAACAATCGCCTCAAGGGTCGCATAAACTTCAATTCGACTCACCTTGGTCAGTAGCGTTTTGAACTTTTCGTATTTCACATACATCTTGTCCGAGGAGAGAACTTTCTGAAACAATTGCAGTTAACTTAAGAAAAGACCACACTGCCAGCCGGTGGTGTAGTGGCTAGCGCTGCTACTCACCACACACACGACCGGGGGTTCAATTCCCGCGGCTGGTTGCACCTACCGGATGGCAAAAACGGTACCAGGTGAAAACTTGGGAAGATTTCTTGGATCAGGGCTGGCCACCCATTCCGTAATCAAAGCTTTTAATTTTAACCAAATAATCAAATAGTGACCCACCTCAAGATACATTCGAAAGGCTGCCTGCTTCTTCAGTTTGTCAAAGTATTTCTCACTCTCTTCCTTCTGAAGACCGAACGTCGTGTACGCTTGAACTGCTATTGTGGAGAATGGACCACTTTCGCTCAACTGAAAATAGACATATGAGCTCAAACCACGGAGAATCTTTAACCTTCATACTTCATACACCATCCAATTCTAAATATCTTTCCTATGTTCAGAATATGTAACTCTCCAACCTCAGAACATATGACATCACTGATAGTGGGCACTTGTTCCGCTTCCTTTTGCCGTTGCCTTAACCTTTCGAGAAGGTGCAAGTGGAACTGAAGCATCGCATCCAATACATCGGGCACAAGTTGGTCGATATCAGCTTGCAAGAGACCATGCTCATTGATGTCGTCCAAAAAGCGTTGTCGATATGCCTAGAACAGAAAATATAGGTGCTTCAAACACACAAGGAATAACAAAAGGGATCAACATCGAATCTGCCCACCATAACGGAACACCTTTGGATCTCTCTCTCTCTCTCTGTTGTCTTCTCTCTCTGTGTTGCCTTCTCTCTCTCTCTCTCTCTCCCTCTCACTCTCTCTCTCTCCGAGAAAAAAACACGACATTTTTCCTAAAAGTAGGAATCATCACTGTGTACTGATGAATGTCTAACCGCTGACCAACCACTCACCTGCTTCAAGAAGACAAGGTTCGCGCAGTGTTTCTTCTCGGAAGTGGTGAGCTCTGAAAGTTTAACGATACAAGTGTGGCAAATCCCATGCGAAGGGTAGATAACAAACTGGTTTTTCAGATTTTACAATATCTAATTGTTAACAACTGCGAGTAATATTCAATTTAAGAGAAAAAATGATCAGGTCCAAAGATAATTACCGTAAATCTTATCCTGCCGTAGGATTTCTTTGGCCGACAAATGATCAAATCTGAACTTCTTCGACCACGTCTGGTATTCTTCATCCTCAAAGAGGTTAAACCGAGCCCATTGAGGTCGATCTCTGAAACAACAAACTATAACACACTACACTACAAACATTGACAACAACTATGATGAGCAAGTACATCCACTTTCAAGCACTAATCAACTAGAACGTCTAAATAGAAGTGCTAGTAAAATTAATAGAAAAAAACATACAACTGTAATCGAGGCGCTTCCACTTCTTCCACAGCCCCCGCAGCAGGTTCACTGTGCGCCGTTGACAAGAAAGACAGATGATCGGGCAGTCCTAAACAATGACAGTTAGGAACCACTAAGTAACATTCACCACATAACACCTGAAAGTTTGTGTCATTAACACTTATTACGTACGTACTTCAAATCATAACACTTATTATGTAAGTACTTCAAATTCAAATCATGACTTGCCAGATTGTTTTCATATCAGCACAACCACCACGAAAAACAACGGAAATAAAGAACGACATTCACAGAAAGAAACTAATAAATTGATCACATTGCGACATAATGGATAACTTTGACTCGGCGCCGAATCGAAAGTTCACATGACATCGAGTGCTCAATATAACTAGATAACTGTTAAGCAAACCATCACTACGACCGATTTCACCTGAACTGCGAGCACTGCCTGTAGTGGCAGCACTGTCCTGGCTAAAACGATCTGAACGTCTGCCATGTGTGCATTTCTGTCGATACTCCTCCCATTCATCTTCATCCATAGATCCTTTCTTCCACTTTCCAATTCCAAGTGATTTGCGAATGCTTCCAAGAGCAAGAGTCACCTTCTTGGAAATAAGAGCAGATCCGTTATCGCGGTCCTGAACAATGAACAACACTGTTAGGATCGAATACTAGTGGTACTACATTACAGTAATGTCTTTTCGCAGAGTAACGGTAAGAAAAACACAAATCCCCCACCTCTGAAGGACAAGGGGAAGGTGACCTCGAATTTGAGCGTTCCTCCTGTGTTGCATCACTTGGTCGAGTTCGGAGTCGAACATGAGTGGTAGGTGAAAATGATTCACGCTTTCTCCTCGTACTTTTTATGGATCCGTTCTCACTTAACCCATTCGTTTGCTCGGTGGCAAGATTCTCGAAGAATTCCGGCTCCAGTTTGCATTCATACTCCTCTATGATCACTCCATCTGGTACACATACTGTACCTCTGAGACCATCGTCGTCCACATCGATGAGGCCGTATCTATCGACAACACTCTCAAGTTCGCTGCCATCTTCAGTATTGTCAATGAGAAGATCTGTTTCACTGAATGCCCGACGATTCAGAAATCCAAATCCTTCACCGTCGACGGCACGACACCGGTGTAACATTCGGAGCTGTGCCCGGAACACGTCAGCGTATTCAGAATCGTCGTCAAGATCAATGTATCGGTCCCATGACACATCAACTGAGGAATTGTAATCGTCGGTTTTGCAGCTTTTAGCCGAAAGCCGCTTACTGCAACGTCCCAAAACTCGATCAACGTACGCCTTCCTTAAAGAGAAATTTATGGAATTTACAGATGTGACTAAAATTATCTTACGTCTAAATCTACCTACATTACATGTACAAAGGTAAGATCGATTAGCAAAACGTTTCAACAAATTCAACCACAATGCGCTATTCCCCAACAGGAGGAATGATTTCGCGTTTTGCATAATCTGGTTCAGAAATGTGCATGGACATTTCCACCGGTCACGCGGAAACCCAAGCAAAAGTACACCCTTGTTTATCACTGGTACGGAAGTAACGAAGCCTTTTTTTGCACAATGGGTGCTGCACTTTTTTTTTACTTTTTATAGTAAAAATTTATAAGTAAATCGACGAACCTCCTCATTTTAAGGAATTCCTCGTCCTCTTCGTCTTCATCCTCCTCCGACTCATTGGCTGAGTCCTCCTCACTTGCTAAGCCATTATTCTCCTTATATTGGTCGTCATTCGCCGGTTTGACATAATTTTTCTTCTTCTTTTGCTCCTTTTTAATCCTCTTTAATCGTTCCTCTTCGGATTCCCATTCTCCATATTGATATGGCAGAGATCCACGTCGTCCAGTCCTCCGATCCCTTTCGTATCTATTCTTCTTACTCGATCGACGGGCCTTTCTCATTGCCGACGCGAACAAATTGGCGAGTACTTCAGCCATTTTGTTTCTTGTTGGCAAGTAGTTGAAGTACTGACTCGCACGAGTCAGCTACGAATACCGACAGTCGAATGACTTTCGAAATCGTACAGTTGTCAATAGAATCGCCGCTGTTACAGAAGTTAGTACGGTAAATTGATTATTTTCCGACAGTGTTTTGTGAGTGCGCAGTCGTGCAATTTCGTACACTGGTCAATCACTGGAGTAATATAATTTATGTGGTCGGTGTTTAACACTTCAAATTGGATTAACGGACAGCCGGAGCACGCAAAGAGGGAGCAACTTGACGGGAATTGGTCCGGTTGACAGGGAGATAATATGAGAGAAGAGAATGCCAGTTATTTTTTATTTTATTCTTCCGTCCAACAGAGTGCAGTCGTTTACCTAAAAAAAAACAATTGAGTGCAAAATCAGCATATGGCACGAGACAACGAAAACCAACGAACTCAAAACTCAAAGTCAAATATAAAAGAGAAGGAACAGACATATGAGATTCAATGGAGAACATCAGCCAACTTCAAAACACTTTACAATCGAAATAAAAATCCAATAAAGGTATCGTTCACTGGTGTTTCCCCTCCCCACCATGCACTTACTACCGTCGGTTATCTGGGAGACAATCAATTTGTCATTTCGAATTCGAAAAACAAAACTTTACAGTTTATTTACAAATTGTGTAGCGGTGGTGGGTGTTTTATTCATTGATTTCTTACCAAATACATTTCACAGACATTACAAAAATCAGAGATCATCAAGCAGCCTGGTAATGGAAAATACTTATAGACTGAAGCAAACAGTACAATCAGTATAAGGGCTATCTCCATCTCCCACAGAACTGATTCATCCAATCAGAACTCAACGAGGCTGTCCTAATAGTGAATATGAGTAAGGTTAAACCTTTACCGGTTGCCAAACAACACAGCCATGAAGTCGTGAAACAATCAAATACCAAACCTTGTAAATTCTAAAATTCTACGTTCCCAAACAAAGTTGCAATTTTTCAATGCGCCAAAATGACGAATAACACACAAATGACGAAAAAAAACAAGTTATTTTCTTGCGTTATTTTTTGTATAGTGAAATATCACACAATAGTGAACTAATGGAACAACAGAGTTTACATAAAAGTATTAATATTTTTTGACTGTTATTATCGTTAGCACGCAGTTGGTCTCAGGACTAATAATAGGATTTTACGCTCATATTAAATCACCCTCACAGATGTTTGGCACAAAAGCGTAGAAGGGCTCAATTAACAAACTGAAATCGGAAAATCAAATCTGCGTAATTATATAGGCAGTTAGTACACTTACTGCAACCAGCTGATCAGCTGATATGCCAGTTTTAGGGGAGTAGAAACTAGAAACTATAGAAACTATAATATATGAGGAACTTTCAGCCTGCAACTAAACGACTGCACATGGACATTGTGATAAATTTCTCGGATTGCAAACTGCAACAAGAATAAAGAACAACCCAAATTTCTGAAGTACGGCCAACTGCTGCCGAGCTGTAATTTCGTTTCGAATTAATTTCTACATAATTTCACCACCGTACAAAGAAAGAAGTCAGAATGAACAATGTCGAAAGACGGCGCCGACTTTTAAAATAATTCGCTACTGCGGGTGCGGCAATATTTCAGAAATAATTTTAACACTGAAAATCTCAGCGGGTGGCCAAGTAGGGCATTGAACAGTGCTTAATTTCACAAATTTGATGCCAAAAGAAGAAAAGTCACAAGACTGTAGAGATCAAAACATGGGATGTTTCTTAATATAAAACACAAGTAGGGACGCATTAGCGCTCGTGTAAAAAACTAAAATCGGCACTAATTTGAAAAATGATGATAATAGAATACAGGACTCAATGCTCAATAATGGAAAAGAATTACACCCACAGGTATATCACGTACTGCATAAACTGTTCTTTCACCTTACCGTTAAGGGAGCAAATGAGAAATAGGGGTCTGAATGAGAAATAGGGGTCCGAATGACAAATAGGGGTCCAAATTCTAGAAAATTCATACAGCAAAAATACATGTCTGTACTTTTTCAATATAAACGGGTTCTCTACTTCTACTTTCCATCCTTATGACTTTGATGTACACCGGCTGCTTTTTCCTATATCACAAGTGCTATTATCTACACTCCAAATCTGAGCTTTCGAGCGAAAAAAAAATATGTGAAATGAGCTGAGACCGAGGTTTACGCTCTTCCCACAAGATAAGAACACATAGTTACCTAATCATGATCATGAAGACTAAGTGGAAGGTTCGCTTATTATGTTTGTTTGACCGATCGAACATAACATCTACCGACTGTCCTGTACCGAGCGAGGGAGAAAGCAAAGGCCAGTAAGCAAAGCAAGTTTGATTTCTGCCAAACAATGCAAAAATCGACCACTGGATTACAAAAATGCAGAATGCAAAACCCAAATCACCACGATGATTGCACTACACCCAAGTAAAATCCGATTTGCAGATTTACAGATTTGCAAGTGGGAAACTAAACATCATTATGAGCTAAAATATGCGCTAAAAATAGAAAGTATCTAGAATCAAGTCAAGCGCAACAAAGAAATAAGTGCAAAATTGTCAATGGAAAGGCATTGTCCGAAAAATTAAAAGTACATTTTGCTCTATAAATAATTAACCTGTCAACTTAAATACCATGTAAAGAGTAGATTTTTTATATTAAAAAGACTTTTAATAACGAAGAAAAACTAGTGCTATACTGAGCAAGTCACTAAAATGAGAACACATAATTAATTTAACAGATAGAAAAAAAAAGAGATTTTGCAATAAAACTTAGAAAATGTGTTTCGCTCGCAATATTGAACGAGACATCAAAGTAACCAAAGTTGCTAAATCGTGCATAAATTAAGGAGCTCCGACCTCTACGATATGAAGAAGTATAGCGCCTAATTGGAAATTCAGCAGCCGAAATGAACCAATGCTCCTCATATGCAAAGCAAACGTGTCAGACCGTCAGATAAAGTTATGAAAAAAGTAAAGTCGAAACCAAGCACCAAGGACATCGTTACGTTTGGAATGCCTACTTACAATCCCTTTAAACAAAAAAGATAGCTTACATACTTACATCTGTTGGAACTACTAAATAACTAAATATACAAAAAAGGGCTGGGCACTGGAGATGAAATCTGCAGAGCAGGGACTTTATATTATACATTGTGTGTGGGTGCAAGGACTCCATCTAATATTAATATCACACATCGGAACTTACAATTATTCGTTGATGATGAGACAATAAACGCAAAGGGGATTAATTCAAAGACGTGATCAGCTTTAATTATGTATTGAGTGGGACACATCAGTATAAGATGACATTATTGCAATATGACTTATTTGTAAGAAAAACAATGGGCGGATAGATACAAAAGGTACAAAAAAAACATAAGTAAAAAGGTACAAAAAAACCACAAGTTAAAGGTTACGTTAGACAATGCCACATTTCGTTTCTGCAACTAAATAATTGAATTGGTACAACTAGACTTACCAGACCCCATATTCCAAATACTAACATATTACCGAGCATTGGGAAGACCCTTTGCAATTCTTGCTTTCACGTTTACAACTACAATAAATCCAAAATGTTCCAACAAACTTTTAAGCACAACCACAACACAACACAGGGTTTTACCTACTGCTAATGTGCTAATTACTTTGTCTTAGCACAGTCACCCAAAATTACGGAACCCTAGTCCTAAGTCCTAAGTCCTAGGCTCATACTACTATACCAATGCTCCGTACACTTCCATTTCTCCGATTAAAAATGCAAATTGTAATTCGGTAAAATGAGTCAATTCAAGGCGGAAAACTGGAAAACGCTAAATTGAAGAAGGAGAAAACAAACGCCGTAAAAGGAGGAGAAGATGAGCGGAAAACAGACGTCGGGTCAGTAGTCATTCATCTGGCCATCGCCGCACACACACCAACAAACACCTTCAGACGGAAACACAATTAAAATATATTAGAACCGAGTACGCATATAATCCTCAATAACAATTAGGGGCAATTAGCAATTGCATACCAAGAAAGGAACTCGTTATGGGGTTTCCAAGTATCCCAAAAATTCGGTGTGATTCTGTCAATGCTACCATATTCCGTATTTCTGCACGAAACTTGCATATTAGAGCATTGTCTTTTGATAAACGAAAAAACATTTATCATGATAAATGGACATTGCCCACGATAAATGCGCGCGCCCCCTTTTTTTTATTGCGACACGATAAAAAAAATTAGGTGATAAAAAATTTGTGTGCGTGCACCTACCGTAAGACAGTGCGCGTATAAGGGGGCGGGGCCTTACATGATAAATTAAAATTGCGCATGAAGAAAAAAACGTGTTACCGCAAAGTTTTGAAGCTTGATTTATAGCTCATCGAACAGAGCTCATTAAACTTACTAGTTGAGAACATTATCTTTGTTTTCCAACCGTTACTTCCGCTATTTTTTGCTAAGTGAAACATTTTTGGTGGAGCAAAGTTGACAGTAAATTTCTTCACTTGAAAGCAATGAGACAAGTTGCTACTGGAAGTTTTCAGCAGAGCGAACAACGGTTGTAATGAAAAGTTGAAAACTAGAAGTGTGGGTTCGCAATTTCAGACGTTATTACCCGTTGAATTTCGTCCCCTGGAAGACAGGGGTTTGCTTTCCAACCCCATTTTTAGACGAAAAATGGCCTTTACAAAAAACGCGCTTTCTCATTTCTTTCAGTGCAAGAAAATGCCTTTCGAATGAGGTATACTACATGCCAATACAAAATTTTCACCTCTCCTCTTTATTTCAGCCCCGATCCAACGAGCTCTGTTTCCATCTAATCCGCTGGAGAGCATATACCGTAGAAGTGGCGCGCGCTTCAGGTGCTCCGTGGCGGGACACAACTTAGTGCAAGTTTGCACTAATTGCGCATTATTTTTTATTTTTTTATTTAAATTTTTCTTCGTTTAAATTGTTTTGTTTGGTTGTATCCGTTGTTTTCTTGTCTAATGTGCGTTCTAACTTCCACTTTACGTTTCTACCGTCTATCCCTTGACTTTCTGGGTAATTATTCCTTTTGGACGCAAGAAGTTGGTGTAGCGTATCATTTTTTTTATTAATGTTTCATTATTTGTGTGGATTTCTTTAGATGTGCAAGGAATGAGTGGGCAAAGCGAACTTGAGCGGAGCACCCTGCTAAATGGGGAGACTGGCACACGAAAGAGTTGAAGGAAGCGAGCAACATGTGAGTATTTTCTTTGAAATTGTCTATTGTGCTTGTGGACCGCGTCCGCTTCGGGTGGAAGGCTGAAGGTTTTGTCTCTGTTAGGAAACTGGCGGTCTAATGAATAGGCGTCTGCTTACAACAGGTGAGGGGGCCAAAGCGAATTATTTCGCGAAGTAATTGGGCAAAAAGGCCAAACCCTTATTTCCCTTTTAATGAGAAACTATTTAGTTGAGGACTCATCGTACTGCAAAAGGTTGAGACGTACCTTTTCTATTTTTGATTTCAGTTCAATTGATGCCTCAACGGTGTGCGAACTGGATTACTGCATAGGACGTTAGGACGGCATCCTTCTCCGGCGGGACAAATTTAGGAATTTGGATGGTATGTTTTTTTTTGTTGATCCGTGCGCCTTTATAGTTAACCACAATGGGTAAACAATGCGTGCAATTTCGGCGTTGTACACAGAAAAGTGAAAACCCCGATTTTGCCCCGATTATTTAAAAAAACGACTTCGCCCCCCGATTCTTTCAAAAAAATCCTATCAAGTCCCCGATTTCGACCCGATGGGAGAATTGTTCGGGGCGAAATCGTTGTTTTTTTGGTTTCTTATGACACTAGTAAATATCAGTGACCAGTGCATTTTATGAAAGTTGGTGCACTGATGTTTTCTATCTTATTTTCCAGGGTCCGCCGAAGACGAAGAGACCGGTGTTTGACTCGTTTCGTCAAGCGGAAATCGTCTATGAACATTTTGCTTGTGAATTTGGCGTTTTGGAGTGTTTCGCGTGCTTTTTTCGCCTGAGTTTTTTGTTATATAAATACATTATTTTACAATAATAAAGACAAAAGCAAGGCAAGAATTATGTTCGTCTGTACTCTCAAAACCGTTCCTTATGTTTTGCAATTTTAAGTAATCGTTGAATTTTTCCCGAATAAACTGTTTTTCCATGCTGTGCTCACTCACTGATATCGTTGAATTCTGTTACATTGTTGAATTTAATGTTTTAGAGACTATGTAAGAGCTCTTGACTTGGTTAGCGTCTGTATTTCACGCACGATTTTTCGATTTTACTGAAATTTGGGCTCAAAAGCGGGTGCACCTGCTGAACATGCGAAGTAAGCTCTGTGATTACAAATGCGCATCGGTCCTTTGCCTTTACATACGTTCAAACCAAGTATGAAACAATTTGTGAAGTGGAAAACGTGATTTAGTGATATTTTCGAAAATTTACGTATTTTTATCAATAAATTCGAAGGTGATATAATAATTTTTATTGTTATCATGTAAAGTACATTTATATGATAACAATAAAAAATTTTATCATATCGTGTAACTCGGCCTTACACGATATGAGAAAAATTTATCATGTCATACAGTACGCTCTTACACGATAACGCGCAAAATAATTTATCGTGCACATAACTGCAGCGTACATGATATGATAAAAGTGCGCGTATTGCCAAGGGCCAGGGCTTGTGCACGATAAAGTTTTATCATAAAATTTTTATCGAAATGGGTATTTATCGTGTAAGCAATGCTATATTGCATATATAATATGAAAATTTTTAAAAAAAATTGTGTAGTTCCAAAATACTATAAATTTTCACCATACTTGGAAACCCCATTATAAAAACGTTTACCAACGGGTTTAAATGTTACCAAGTACTACGCGTATGAAAAAAAAATTACATTTCTTCACGGGGGCCCAGGACTCCAGGACCCTGAATACAGGAAAAATGCCAAATATTATAGGAAATATGAAACCCCATTATCTTCCGGATTAGACGTATCACACACACACTATCGAGACTCACGCATAATACTGCACGACCAAAAAAACTTTCCGCTTATGATTATTTGCTACAGATCAAAAAAGAACGCCACATTATACACATCTTTTCACTCAAACCAAACCCATCATAAATAACGCAAATTGGTCAAAAATGATTCACTATATGTAGCCATATATTCTCGTCCCAAACATACATGACGTGTGGGGAAAATTAGCATCAAAGTCGATGCTTTTGTCTAGGATTTGACGCAAAAACAGGCCTTATTTTGGAAAGGTCAGAATCAGAAAGTGGAATAGAAACGCGAGGGGAACCTCGGGTTTCCGGAGTTAGATTGTCTTGTCTTCCTCTTCGTAGAAGAGTGAAGAAGAAGATAGAAGAAGCTGAATTCAAATAAATGCAAAGCCACCAAAGTCTAGACAATTACCCCAGACACCCCCACCCTCACTCAATAAACGGCGCTCATGTATGCATGGGAAGGAGTTGCCAAGAACCTAGCAATGCTGTAAATTAGCAAATTAAATATGATATGTGAAAGATTATCAAAAAATCGGGCACTGAAAAAAAAAACACGTTTTGTTCAAAAACCCTAAATACAACAATCCAACAATGCAACGAGGCTTACTCATTCACACATTTTCTTTAAAAAAAACTAAGTTAACGGCTAAAGTGCTCAACCAAGTTCATGCTGGAACTTAATCAGCTGATTGACGGTGCACTTGTAAAAGTTAGCCAACGCAACAACAACAACAGCGTTCACTAAAAGATGATAGACAAGGCTGCTGGGCGGAATCATCACTAGATGGATGAGCCACGGCCGGAAGTAATCTCTGTCTCTAGCACGTCAAAAATAAGAAACAAATGAACTTGGAGGAAAATATCACATACCAATGTAAAATGGTACTACCAACGCAAATACGAAGCTACTGGTCCAGAGTCCAGGTCCAGAATGAGATCGAAAAGTTCAGAAAATAGAAAATCACATATCAATGTGTTTTTTTCACTAAACAGTCCAACTAGTTTTACAAAACAATACTCCTCTATTAGCCGATCTGGTAGTTGAAGTAACTTGATAAAGAATACAAGAATAACTCCAAAAAATAATCAAATGCTCGAAGCTCCAAGTCCAAAAACGTGCAAGTCGCTTCTTCTCATATGTCTCTACTAAACCAACTTGAAATTCCCCAGAGAACACCAAGGGCAAGGGGATTCCTTGGAATTTTCCTTACAAATAATATTTGTTTGAGATATGGCCTTGTTTTTTTAAATCAAAACGAGGCGAAGACAATCTTTGGAATAGTGTTGTTATTGAAAACGCAAAAAATCCATATACTACACAAAATTCTTGTTCCAAAGCAGATATGTACGACCTAAGAACCAGGGGGAAGGTTGCTTCAGTAGCTCAAAATATCCCACCTATTACAACGAAAATATGTTATGTCAGTCAAATTAGTTACTCAGTTTACATTCTGAGAATTTATCTAATTACAGATCAGTGCAATAAAATTACAGGTTGGCTGAGGAATGGAAAACAAAAAAGGAGAAATACTAATATTGCACTCATAACAGGGTAAATTTGCGGTAAAAAGAAATTAAATTGCAGTATTATAAGCTGGAAAGCAAATGAGTTTTACACTGGCTGGCGAGAAGGAGCCAGGCGAGAAACTTTAAAACACAAATAGTGTCCTCTCAGCCTGGAAGACTAGAGCACAAAAGCAGACAATATTTTTTAGAGATTCCGAATTCCGATTCCGAGTTAACTCCAAGGGTCAAGTTAAACTCTGAGAAACATGACAGATACATATGCATGCATTGATTGATATAAAACTCTATTCAGAAAAAGAAGAGTTAAATTTAACAAACACTGATAGATCGACAGATAGACAGAGGTACTAGCACTATGTAGGTATACACATGAGTCACACTAGTTTCAAAACGTTGAGCTTGGTGCTTGGGTAATAGTGCAATTCTCACTTTTCCTACTGTACTTTTGAACGTCAATAAAACGTCGTCTATACGCCTTTTCAATTCCAAAAACGCGAAAAACAACCCAACCACCTTCCAAAAAAGCGTTTATTATTCTAATGAGGCGAGAGAATTTGATTCCAAAACCCTGTGAGAACGCACGAACGCAGAATTTTCGAGCTGCGCTTGAAGACAAGAATGGGGACAAAGTAAGAGAAAAAGACAAAAATAAAGTAAAGAAAACAAAGTCAAAAGAGTGGGAGGCAGAAGGAACTACAGCATTGAAAGTGAAAGGCTCATTTTATCAACTTATGTAACTCTCAAGTTTGGCTCGAAAATTAGGTTACAGCCTGTTAAGTTAAAGCGAACTGCTAGCCCCTTTGGAAAATTTGCATATGATTAGCAAATCCTATGTATCCTATGCTAATTTTGTACGATCGTCCACGGTAATCGTACAAAATTAGCACAGGATTTGCTTGTCATATGCAAATTTTCCAAAGAGGCTCGCATTTCGCTTTAACAAATTACTACATTAAATGTACGGTAGTACTAAGTACTAGATCCATAGGAATATTAATAGCATACGCCTTTAACTAGAATAAAAGAATACTCTCCTCAATTTCAATTAGACTAATGAATGAGACTTGAGACAATCGTGATTCCCCGAACAACAAAAATTCACTTTTGTTTCGCGTTTCCGTTTGCTTGCCACCAAAGTTGAAAACATAAAACATTTCTTGGTGTGTACTTCAAAGCAAGTGAAGCCTTCAACGACACATCAAACCAAACGAAGAGGAGAATCAGAAATAGATTCCTACCGAACATTTTCTTCGTCAAAATCGACGACAATCTCATTCAAACGGGCAATGGTGCTTAATGAAATTGGCTGCTGGCAAATAATGAAGAGCGGTCAACAGACATGCCAGACGACAGATTTTATGAGAAAGTGGAAATTGTCTGTTCTGCGAGATCATCTAGTTCTAGTCGAGACTTTAACTTCGTTATGTAGAGAGGGGAGAGAGATAAAAAAAACCACGCTCAGCCGTTTGATTCCATTAAAATACGGGACCAATAAGCGCATAATTCATATTGCAGATTCCACAAATGAAAAGTACATGTTCAGTTGCAATTTCATTAAAATTTAAAAAAGCCACATAATGTGAAAAGTAAGACATCACCTAACATCTAACACCCTTCGTGAATATATGGTGTTAAACGATGAAGGAAAGACAAAACAGCAAATTACAAAAACAGTACTGTGAATTTCATTGTATACAAAATAATGGAACGTAAACGTAAGTAAGTAGGCGATCGTAGTGCGAGAAACCGAGAAACAACCATATTATAGTGGGCATCTCGTGTGGCATAAATTGGCTACACTTTCAATGCATCAGTACATTCTTGTCTGTATATTCGTATGAATCGAATGAAAAAACACACGCCCCTTTCTACTTACTATTCTACATTTAAATTTCATCCATACTATCTTTCGAGCAAGGTTCTGATTTCTGATACTAATAAGTTATCCGATAGTTCAAGGCTAAAATAAACTTATTTGCCAAAATGAAAAAGACAAATTTGAAGAACGATAAGCAAGAATACATAAGAAGCCAGGGGCAAAAGTATAAAGAAATGAAATTTCTTGCAGAAAGCGCAGAGCAAAATTCCAAGTTTGCGGACAAAATTGGCTCAATTTAGGGCAGCAAATGGTCGACAAAAAACGCCTTACAACGGACGTTCTCGGGTTGAGAAAAGGCGGCGAAAGGGCAAAGTTGAAAGATTTAGAGTGATTTAGCGGGCCTCTGTCATATGAAAAGGGCTGTCAACTGGCCAATTAGCAAGAAAAATGCCATTGGGTGGGGGAGGGAAACTAGCTTCAGTTCAGTGAAACAAACAAACACTTTCTCAATGGAAAATGGAACAGAAAATGAAAATGGAACAACAGAAACACTTCTACAAAGAAAGTAAAGAAAAGACAAAAAAGTATGGAATGTGTATGTGCATACAAAAACGGCACAATTACACATCAACACCAATAAAAAATAAAAAATTTAATATAGAAAACATCGCGCATAAAAATTAAAAATACAGCAAATTGTAAATAACAAAATGACACAATGTTAAAGCAACAAAAAAAACCTATTTTCTGGCAAGTCATGATATGAATAATAATAAAAATGTTTAATAAATAAATAAAATAAAATAAATACTGACCTTCGCTCTTCTGGTAAAGATTCTTCCCGGCGGATGTGACCAAAGTTGATTCGCTTACTGTAGAACGACGCTGTAAGATTAATTATTCATTAAAGAGAAAGTTTCAACTGCATGATTTTGCAGAAAGCGGTACAGGCACGTGGTTTTGAAAAGTACAAAAATTTGTATACAGTCATGCATACAAAAATAGGTACACAAATTCGCATACACGATGATGCATTTGCCACGCTACATTTTTCAAACCCACGTGCAGTACTGCTATGCATCATTTGCTGTGCTATGTGCATAAGATACACCACGGACAGACGCCATGCCAAAATTAGCATAAAAAATTAATCTACCAGTTCAATGGGAGCACTTCCACTTCGGGCACCAGCCACGTTGGCCATAAAGCCTATTCCACCCAGGCCAGCACGTTCCTTCTAAATCAGAATTGTGAAGAAAGAACATATGCAACCTCGGTCAGAGTCAAGAAAAATTCATTAAAAAATAATAACCAATCAACTCACTACCCTTGCTGAGGCCATCTCCGATTCCCTCGGGGAAATAGTCCCTGGGGGCAGAAAGTAGAATTCTAATGTGAGAGACGCAGAGAAAAAGACAGGGAATTCTCCATGGGGAATTGAGTGGTGAATATATGGCCTCTAGTTTACGGTAGCAATTTTTTAACGTTCTGATCAGCACTAATCCACCCACCTTTTTCTTTCGATCCGAGAAAAAAGTGTCAAAAATATTAGACTTCTCCTTCTTCTTTTCCACACGAAACCGGTCACCGGGCCTAAACAAATTATTCACTGATTATTTGCATTAATATACAATCAATAGCCATCTCCATATTTGTTTTTCGTTTCGTGCAATCCTGGTGCAAAACCACTCTGCTCAGAAATAACAGCCCATTGAGGAGTGTAAAGCATTTTGATTAGAAGCTGAAAGCCTATTTTACGCATAAATGTTAGAATAAATTATATATGGATACGTAACGCCGATCCGTCAGATATATAACGCGTAGTTTGCCTTGAGGATGCTGCACGAAACAATTGTTGGTGATCGTAAAAATAGCCCATTAGTTCATTTCATACACTGGCGATATTTTGGAAGAAAATAGCAAGAATTCGTCATTGCTATTAGAAATTTATCAGTATTGAGCATACGGATAAGTTAGAATCTGTATGTGAGTCAATAAAGTCAGACTTGTAATGGGTAATGTAAGTACAATTAGCATCGTTGGAGTGGAGAATACCTTCGATTGTCAGATATTTGGAATACGAGTTAAAATAGCAACTGAACAGATCGAAATTCTCCAGAAAATGAAGAAACGCGTTCACTTACCAACTTTTATCAAACATTTTCAGAATATACTAGCTATGTTCTTCAAGACATAATTTTAGTCGAATGACCGGTCGGTCACCAATCAATATTATCCATTTTCACAAAAACAAGCTATCTACTATCTCTAAAAGGATGACAGCTCTACGTGTTACAAGTCAAGTTTAGCGCTGCCATAGCAATTCGCCAATATTTTGCACGGCTATCAATCAAATAAACTATCGCCGAGCAACGAGGAAGTAAAGTGAGAAAATACGACGCATCGGCGTTTTTTTATCATACTGTTCTCGTCTTGCCAAAAATATCAATATTCTCATTGTCACTTACTACACGTTCTACCAGTATATGACATAAAACAGTAGAATGTCCATTTTGTTTGATGAATATAACGTGAGCACACGATCCGGCAAAATAGTAAGTCAAAGGCACACACAAGTTGGCAGACGGGAAAGCACAGTTAACGCATCACGCATCAGTAATCAGCATAACATTCAAAGCACACTCGGTAAACCGGAGAACATATAGGTAAGAAACCACAAAATAGTAAAAGAACAGCAATTAGAAAATTCGAACTGGTTAAAAAGTGAATTCTGCATGTTTTGAATATAATATAAATTATTGAATGTTTAAATATAAATAAATATATAGACGCACGATTAGCTAGAGAAAGGGTAGATAGGTCGAGGTAGGCTAGGGGTCGGGGTAAAATTGAGAAGAAAGGAGCAGATAGCCCGGAGAAGTTCAAAAGAAGCAAATTCATATACAAAAACTCACCACGACGGTGACGTATCACGAACCAAATGATAATGTCTAGAAAAGGTTTTTATTTTTATTTTAATTAATGCGCCACTACGAATAAAACACAACCCGCCCGCGCAGTCAGCAAGACTAGCGATTTACATGTGACCTTTTTCAATTTGTTCTAAATTCTAAAGTTGCTTTTCCTATAGTCTGACAAAACAATTAATTGTATCGCAACCCTGCATCCCCCATGCGATTATCGCTTTGCAAGCAAAATCGTGAAACACGTGCAATTTGTGAGTGCGCAACACTCGCTTGCAGCAAAAATAAGCATAACAACATAAGGCGCGAATTCTTACCTTGGCTTTAGTCGCTTTTCTTCTCTCGCGGAATCGCGGCGTCGCGCGGCCGCCGACGTCGACAGCGTGCGATGAAGAGCGACCAAATCATCGGCAATGTCATCTTCATCTACTTCATCTAACGAAGCACTGGCCAACTTCCTCGGAAGTGCGTCCACCGTAATCTTTCGCGATGCCGCGACTGCCGCAATATTTCGCTCATTCGATCGCGGCGTGAACAGTCGAAGACTTCGCCTCACAACACTCACCACGCCACCACTGCTCGCCGATCGCACTAGCGGCGAGGCGGGCAGATCACGGCGTGGTGCCTCAATCTTGTCGCTCGAGCGATGCCGCTGCGACAAGAATCCGCGGCGGAATAGCGGAGGCGGAGGTCCGTCGTTAGGCTCGAGTACGGGAGAGGGTAGTAGTTCCGAGAGTGAGGCCAGTCTCTTCCGTATCGGGGGGATCGGATCCGGTTCCGTTTCCGGAATACACGACGTCGACTTCACTGCCTTCTTCTTCACATTCACACCACAGGCTGGGGAAATCGTGCACGTGCTAAACCAAAGTAAAAACTGAAGAAACAGAAAGAAACGAAAACCGAAAGAAACAAATGTCACGCTTGAAATCAATGAAAACGAAAACCACAGAAATGCAAAGTAACACAAAAAACCGAATCATGCGCCATTTATTGTTAAAATGAAAATAAGGACCCAAAACAGACGATGGACAGTCCGATCGTGCATAGTGACGGAATATATAGGCTGACAGATTGATAGACAGAGAAATGTAATGTGCCAATGACAGTACGTCTAACAACCACTGAACCACGTTGCAAACTATGAATAGCTACGAACGGTTGCGGTTGCGAAGGAAATTAACCGCGCACCGCGTCCAATACAAAACAAAATGTGCTGTTATTATATGCATACAAAAAAAGAAGACACGATTCCAAGGACAGCGTCAACACTCAGCTTTGATTCCAAATTCCACAATCCCAATGCTCAATGTTACTAGTTTGTTAGAGTTCCGTGTTCCGTTCTACATACACACATACAATTTTACAGTTCACTTCATCGACGACCAACATAAACGATAGACAAGTTTCAATTGAAGGCAATAAAACGAAAAGGAAACGGACGCAACAAAACAGACGGTCGATTCACAAAGGGGGAAACCATCACCATGACGCAGATTGAGATTGAATGAATACTCAGATACAAATCGAAAATAGATAATATACTTATTTGAGTCTCTAACTGAACAAGAATTTTTCTTTACCAATTACTACTGCTTTCGTTTTCGTATTCTGGGTCTAACCGTCCAACCTTATAGCCTCACCGTTTTCACCTTTTGCGGTCAATATTTTCTCGAATGAAATCTATCTACATGAAGCGCTACATTACACGCAAGTAGCTAATTGTAATTACAACAGTTCGACGTCGTAACTTGGTGTCTGCTAATAGTGCTACTCGCCAATGCTAATTGACTAACCATTATAATTTTCCTCAAAATGTTTTGACTGATTTACAAAGATCCGCCCAGACAAAAAACGTCGTTCCTTCTTAGGCGAACGCAGGCATTTTCTTCTCCTATCAGTGACTCAATATATACAAACAAATCGGGAAGAAAAAAACATGGAATGTGAAACCAAAACCAACTGAATGTTGCCATTTTCATCCGATACTAGAATACTATCAATTGCCCTGAACATTCACAAGGTCGAGTGGCGAGACGGCGAGAAGCGAGAGAAGCGCCGCGCGCTTACTTTACGACTAAACTAGTCAAGCGAGAAAAACTCAGCCATACGCCATACTCATTCTAGGCTTGACTGGTCTGCCATCAAAACAGATCAGCTTTTGTTATAATGCATGATTGCCTGAGATAAGGAGATTCTTATGAAAATTATGCGTCCTAAATGGTAGAATACAACTTTGCGGGTCTCAGAAAGAGTAAAAATGTAAGTTAAAAGTAAATTTATGAAGACTTCATTCACGGGCCATAATAGGTACGTATACATCCTAGAACGGATGTAAGAAACGTGCATTGTTCCACTACACACAGTAATATTGGAGAACAAGAGCTAAAATAATATTTGTTGGGAACGATATATCACAGATGATCGCAAGTGTGTGTAAACATGCACAACCACATTCTATAGTCTATATGTGGGAAGCTTGACACTGTCTGACTCTGACTAATACAAATTTAGCGCGTGCCGGCGCATAAGAGAGAGAGAGAGAGCCAATAAAATGCAAATGTTAAATCGCGATGTGCTTGTGTGTGGGCGGCAAAAGGTCGTTTGTATTCCATTTCGACAAAAGGTGTCAATAGAATGAGAAGATATATATATATATACATTCACGTTCAAATGTACTCAAAACTAAAATTATGATGCCGATAGGAAATAATAACTGCGCCTTATATTTTTTACAATTATGCAATACTTATTCCTTTTTTAAACTTCGTCTTAAACTTACCTCTTATTAAGATAAAAAAAAGGCCAGATAAAATATATGTAAAAGTTCGGAGACAAGATTCAAAAGTTTAAAACTTGAATGAAAGTAGAAAGTAGATTAGAACGAGAATCATGCTTTCAACAAGACCGTACGCACATACAGCGCTACATCAGCGTCGCAAGCTTTACAAAAACCAAAACAGTACACAGTATACTTTCGCATGCTCCAGACAGACCAACATTGAATAAGAGAGATTGACAATGGCTGTCAATAAGACAACTTAATCAAGGGACCGAGATGTCTTAGCTTTCATAAAAAGCAAATAGCACAAAGTGCTGATAAAAACATACTTGACTTCAGCTGGTGACACCAACGGTTCCACTGTTGGAGGAGATGTTGCAGAAGGCGCTGTATTTCGCGATTGGATCGAAATTAACGACGGCGACATCACCTAAATGAGATTATGAGATATGATTTATAAAACTTATCATTTATCGGCACCGATCAGAAATTTACAACGAACATACAAAATAAACCAAAAACAAATACAACAACAATGCATGACAAAACATAGATCGACTAATTGTAAGATCGAGACAAACTATTCAAAATTCATGAAGAATCAATAAAAACGACACATTCATTTTCGAGAAAACAACAATACTACGATACACAAGACACGACACCATGAACTTACTATGCATAACTTCGATAGGGATATAGCTGAACAATTATTCGTTTGTACAAATAAAACAAGAAGGGAGACACAGCGGGCATAGAACTAAAAACATACATTATGTGGTGTGCTGAACGATGGCATGTGCTGTTTCCACGACTGTCTACTCGCAGCTTTCCTCGGCAGAACCACTGGAGGTGGTTCGAGTTCCGCCGATGAAGCTGAAAAGAAAAAGGAGAAATAATAAATTTGTAACCATTTTACATGCATACATTTTCAAAATGTGTACACATACCTACTAACTTATCTTCGTCGATATTTCACAGTATATCAATACAGTTCAAACTTCATAACACATATACACAGGATACTGACTACTAAAAACAAAAACTGCTTCACTTAACAAAAACTCAAGCCAAAACCGTACCTCCATTTCTCCGTTCATCATTAATAGACGGGTCCGAAGTGCTCTGATTCCTATCCATCCCTTCACTTCTCGATGGTGAAATTCGTTCATCGTGCGAGGTTTTGCGCTGGTGAAGGAGCTAAAAAGGAATTCAGTTAAACTGTTAAACCCTCAATTATCCGTACCTTCACATTTTTGCCTAACCTACTAACTTATTTCTTATGGTCAAAATCTCCTGAAATAAAACAAAAACAAGATAAACCATACTGCACAAACCTGGCTCTGGCAACGGTTGGCCACAGTAGAACGAGTCGATTTCGGTCGTTGACGGATCTCCTGCAAATAAAACACTTGATTTTCACAACATGCATTTTCTCGCAGTATAATAGTATTAAGAAAAATATATTATGGCAATTCATAAGCACAGGTTAAATTTAGTTATATTTATAATACAAAATAAATTTAGTTATATTTATAATACAAAATAAATTTAGCTCTATTTATAATGCAAAATAAATTTAGTTTTATTTACAAACACTTACCACTCTGGGAACTGCATCCTCCATTTCACGTTGTCGCGGCAATTGCGGAAGATGATCAGATATTGCACGCCTGTAATGTAATGAATGAGAATGAGTTCCAGTAAATAAAGGAACATGTTTCTACCTCGCTTTATAACAAAGGAATGTAATTCATTTGTTACTGTAGTGAAGAAGTCGACCTCACTTATTATAAAACAAAAACTCACCTATGAAGTGGTGGATTTTGGAATATTGAAACGGGCTGTTTCAGGAATGGACTGTCTGGTACAGAGTCCGTCGATGTGTCTCTGAATGAATTAATTTGTCACGAATAATAATAATATTTCGTGAACCCCCAGTCCCTAGTTCTTAGTTTGTCTTGCACGATTTGTGTTTTACGGTACCTCGCTGTGTTTTACGGTTTTAACATATATGTTATCCAACAAAGCACTATCTAAAATGCTTTCCGTTAACAGCTTACCTTGAACTGAGCATCATTCCTGGTGCCAGTTCACTTGGTTCCATTGGTAAGGCAACATCCTCTTCCTCGTATCGCTCGTCAGCGTTTACCACTTCGAGCGACGGAGCACTGTGATGGGTCGATACACCCGGACGGCGCCAGGGATCCTGTAATGATGGTTTATCAAAGCTAAACCCATCTCAGTACTGGAACAGTGAAATAAACGCTTGGTGCTACATAGCAGCATCACCGGCAGAAGCAAGGAGAAACGAGGTTCAGGATCAGGAAGAAACTTCGCACTTGCTAAATACGAAATTGATCCAAATTTTACTCCAATTATTCCAGAAAACCAAAAAAACTCACTTCAGATTCTTCTTCGTTAATTGACGGCAAATTGGTCGTCCTCCTCTTTTCCGCTTCAAAAAACATCATATCCAGTGTGATATTGTCCGAAAGGAATGGAGTTCCGGGTGCTGAAGAACTATTATAATGAAAAAGTGAAGTGAACAATATCTTCGGAGAATGTAAAGTCCAATAAAGATATTGATTTGGTTGATTAACCACTTACAAACTTACAATTTGGTTAAGTACTGATCAACTACACCAAACACAAAGGATAACTTATAGGAAAACTCACGGGTATCTGCATCATCTGCCCCATCAGTCTGCATCACATCTATGGCGTCTGTAGAGATTTGCATCTCCAAATTTCGTTGTTCCATTTCACGTTGCAATTGAATGAGATATGGTTGCTCTTCCATACTCTGGAAACCGACGAAATAAATATCTCGTTACTTACGCTGATTCTGCTACCAAAAGATCAGCAGGTATCTTAGGAACATAGAGTAAAGTAATGTACGAAGTACTAACTCTGCTATCACAAATAGTGTAATATAAATACCTCCTGCAGATTGTTGTTTGGACTTGGACTTCGGTCCGTTATTCCATTATCCGACGAACCCTCTACCTCAAAGATTGGGGCGCTCGAGGTCGACGCCGAATAGTCTAAAATACGGCCATTGCGGTAAATCACGAAAAGCCTGCTAGACAACAATGATGAAATAATAAAATAACAAACAACGCAAATGAACATTTAAAATACAAATAAACAAAAAAAAACCAAAGCCAAAAAAGTCAGTGAATGGAATGGGTACAAAATACAAAAGGATAGTAGAAATAGAATGACAATTATGAATGTAGACTCTCACCAATTTCCAATGGCAGCCTGTCAGGTAAGTTCTTTGTCCCAGTAGTTTCTTCATCAGCAACTTGACCATTTAAAGACGTAACGCTGTCTTCCGAAGTGTCCAGATCCATGTCCTTTGAAGCTGAAAATCGAACAATAAAATAACAAATAAATATATTTGGAATAGGACATGACAAACTGTCCTCATTTCAGAACCAATGATAAGAACGTCAAAAAAAATTCTATAAGTGTCATTACTTCAATGAGACCTCAAGTCAGGCTGAAAATGTTTGCTCACATTCAGAACAAGTCTGCTCCAGGGACGCTGAGGTACTTTGCACACCATTGACACCATTCCCCTCTTCTGGTGTAGATTCGACCATTTTATTCAGAGCGATACAGTCCAGTGGATCCAACTCGTCGAGAGACTAAAACGGATACCATGGAACATACCCCATGTACTCATGCAACATCAAAAATTATTGAATTCTAATGAAACCACTCGTTTACTCTGCCTTACAATACGATCCCAGCGATAAGTCTTAACTATTCAAAATTTCCCATATAAATACCACAAAGAAGTCCGTACCTGATTCTCTTTTTCATTCATTTCACTGGGACAATCCTCCCTGCGGATATTGACATCTTCTTCACTCATCGCGTCAATCGGACGCTTGCAAGGCGAGCTCAACACTTCACAGCCTAAACAAACAAATAAACAACCGTTTTGGAACGTTTTTTCTATACTTAATAATAAATGTTTATTGGATCAACGAGTCGTAGGAACAAAGAAGAAAGCTCTTGGGGTAATTGCTGTGAGCTCGTAAACCAAAAGGTACCCTAAAATGTTGGTGCGGTAAGAACACCATCATACTAACAACAAGGGACCTTATCTATGTGCTATTCATATTCACAACATACAAGATAATCAACGGCGCATCATAGCAGACCTTTTCGGGACATCGAACATATCATAAACAAACTTTGAACAATGTATTGCACCACCATTGAGTAAAGGTGCTAGGTGCACGCTCTTGAAGCGTGAGATTAAAAAGAAATGAAAAAGATGACCTACTTCTTGATGCTTTATGTTCGTAATTCAAATCGGTGGCTGTATTTGCAAGAGATGGCACACAATCTGCAAGTAATGATAAAGATACAACAGAATAGCGACAGAAGACAAAGAAAGGAAAGCGGAATTATGATCCTAAGGCTCGGGTAAAAGTAAAGAGCATAACGCACGTTTTTCGCAAAAGTAATTAATAACCTCCATTAATTAACACTACTAAACCCCGTAGGATCTTCAACAACAGAATATAATAATGTCAACTGAAATAAACCACTTCCTTTACCGATCACTTATTCACTTTTCAGTCTCTTCTCAAATAATCTAGCCACTTTTTGGAAACATAAAAACGCCATAAAATCGATAACAAACTATTTCAGTGATAACCCGTAGGTCATGTTCTCGGAAAGAACGAAAGTACGCAAAGACATGTCTTTTATCAGTAAAAAATGACAAGAAAGACACGACAAACTTTATTCGGAGGAAAAAGTGGGGCGCCGCGATTAGAGTATTCAGAAACTACAAACTATCAAAGGGAAAGAAGCAAACGAAACCCAGAGCGAACTAACAGATTATTTCAATGAGAGAAACATGGGAGTAATGTAAAAATATACACAAGTAAAAAATAACAAAATAAAATATTTGTCAATACAGTAAAGAAAACTAACCGTGATCACTCTGTGTGGCCCTTGAGTCACAATTCACCATCTCAGTCGAACGAGACCATTCGACGATACGAAGTGCTTCTGAAATGAAAAGGAGGGTAATTAAAGAAATTAGGGTTAATGTGACTGTGTAGCAGAACATAAAATCTGCAGAAAATACAAAAGAGAGGGACAATCAACTGACTACCTCCGTCAGACGTCAGTCTGCTTATGATTAGTTGAAAAAGGAAGTAGAGGTAGAGAATGAAATTAACGAAAACTACAAAACAACGTAAGATGAAAATGGCAACTGATAAATACATATTATTCGGATCTCGGATCCCCTCCCCGATAAAGATCTACAAATTAGAATAGACGAGGATCAACACATGACATGAGCAAACTGTGAAGTCAGTCACGCATGTGATAAAATGATACACAATCAGATCAGATCAGGTTGGCGGACTGGATTGGATTCACAACACTAATTGGGAAAATTAATTCCATTTTCATATCCATCCATATAAACGAAACAAGGGAACGCTACGCAAAATCCTAGATCTCGATAAACCAACAACAATAACTAATTAACTAACGAATCACTCCAGCTACTTACTACAACTAGTCTACAAGGTTTCTAGGTTTCCCCTAATAAAACACGCTAACACGCAAATAAGAGACGATCAGACACCGAGCTGACCGAGCAAAAAAAAATTAGGTAAAAATTAACGATCGACTTCGATTCCATGCTTCCATGTACAGATAAGAATGAAACGAGAGCCTCTGAACAGGTTTTCCAGGAAAAGAACAAATGTTTGTAAATATTCACTGATTAGCGAGAGAATAATATCAAATGAGAGATGATGAAATGTGTTCTTCATCGATCAGCTGATCGGTTAGCGGACGGAGCAAAAGCGAAACTAGTTACTCGAGCGATCTAATTATCTAATAACAAGAGACATTTTTAAAAACTAATCGAAGGAACGAAATCAAAGACCACATAATCAGAACAATATCAATATTTTACACAAATATAGCCAATTGACCGTTTCCGGTAACTTCGGTAACTTCGGTGTGCATCATGCTGATTCAATATATTGCAATGAATAAACAACATAAATTGAACACATTTGTTTAAGAAAGTATACATATTAAGGGGAAATACATAGAAAAAGAGAAAGAGCGAGAGAAAGAGAAAGAGCGAGTTCAAAGAGCACAAATTATGATAAGAGAAGAGAGAGGGAGTGAAAAATGATGAGAGTGATATTGATATGGCAGCTGTCAGAGGCTGTGAAACGATAACGAAGAAACGAAGTCGGGAGAATGAATAATAATCGACCAGACAGGTCGTCAGGTCTTCAAATATAGCTTTTGTCTTTTGTTGTCTCAGACTCTCGGATAACACAACATATTTCTGGAACAGACAATACGAGTTACGGAGTTACATTACAATAAGTCTGACATACTGAGCAGGCATATTGTTCACTACTCGCATAGAATAGAGACAGAATTCGGGCAAAAGTCTCAGAGGCAACACCACAGATAATCTGATTTTTGATAGAGACATGATATACAAAAACACACAAGAGACCGTACAAGGAACGAAGGAACAAAGCTTTTAACGATTTTTTACTAAGACCTAGAACCTTTGGCTAAAAAATCTACATGGGGTGTTCTACACAACTTGAAGATTACACGACGTAATTACAAAGGATCCGTAAAATCTTACACGCAAGAAAAAAAAATAATACAAATTGTTTTGCTCAATGACACGGGTGACTTGGTCAACAAGAACAGGCACATAAAACCACAGATATGAATAATAGGGTAAAGGTGTAACCAAGAGACAAACAAAAAAAATGAGGAAGAAAGACGTAGTACTAAACAACAAAAAGAAGAAGACATGTACAAAAAACAGACGGTTTTAAGACAAATCAAACAAGAACTACGTAACTACGTTCCCTTTCCTTTTAGAACGAGAATTATAAAACCACAACGAAATACAGAAGGCAGAGCGCTGCGTAAATCCGGGAATTGAAATACTCACGGAAACCAAAAAGTAATATTCAGCATAATCAGAATTCAGAATTTGAACCCCATTCAATCGTACCACACAATCGAATGAATGCGTGCTGGATAGCACCCAGAAAGTCGTTTTAAAATAGAAAAGAAATGAGTCAGAGATTGCGCAAACGACGACGAAAATTCTTCTAAATGAAAACAATTCCACAAGAGAAACGCAGTGCAGAAAGACATGACAATGACATATTCCTATATGAATAAATATATGCTAAGACTACTGCTTCTCCAAGTTCGTACATGATTTACATGAAGCTTGATCACTTGCGCGACTACAAACTATAAACTCTAGGCAGCTTGACTACAAAAAAAAACAGGTGACAAAATCAAAATGTCCGATGAGTGCGAGCCGCGAGCCAAAATCCCAAAATCAAGAAAGGAAAGCTGCTAGCTACCAAAGTGACCGATCTTGTTCTCAACAACAAGCAACAGGAACAGGTACAAAAATATAAACAAACGAGCATCACAAAATAATTATACTATAGACATGTACAGTATCAAATATCAACTAACACCAGAGTACAAACTCCTCAAGAAACTGAACAATGTCAATAGTACATGGCTGTTTCGCACAAAACTCTCTGGAAAGTGTGGAAAGAACGAATATGAGTCAGCCAACAAAAGTAAAGTATTGGTACTGCGATGTTTCACTTCTAAATACACACGAATTTCACACGCAAATCGATGTTTAAAACAAACGACTGCAATATAATCGAACACAAATGTCGTGGGAAGTGCAAATTCCGTTACGCTACAGTGTCCTAATAATATAGTCGATACCCTCAGAAAATTCATATATGTTATTTCTTGGTATAAAAAAACTAATACAAATGCCTATTCTAAATCAATCGATAGTCAAATTTAAAAGGCCAACTCTAACTCAAAAGATGCAGAGTGTTAGAAAACGACCGAGCCACTCACTGCTATGTTTTATATGTGAGAGGCGGAGAAAAAGGGCCACGACGGCGCCTGCTGCAAGGTTACCACAAAAAATTCGGGTAATAAACTAAATTCTAAACTAACTAACTAATTAACCCGCCCACTCCACCACTATATAATTACAAGAACATACAATATATATAATAATAATATATAGATTATTGATGCAAGGTCCAACCTAGCAAATAAATCCCAAGTCTACTTCGCAGCAGCAAAGTACACTGTCACAGCGCGAACATTAAACACTATGTACACACACAACGAGAGTTGAGTAGAATGTGTGAGAAGAAAGAGAGGAGTGCGAATGGGTACTGGACAGTAAGTAGGCATTAGGCAAAAGAGGGTCTGCGGTCTGGCCAGGACTATGGACCGGGACCGGACCCGGACCGAACCTTGAACCGTCTAGAAATGGGGATGGGGCTACAATGGATTATTATAAACAAACCATTACATTCAGTGACAAGAAAAAGATTCCCAATCGAAACCTTAGGCCTTAGGACTTAGGACTCGGAGTCCGTGCTTCAGATACCCTGAATTTAATGTGCACTACAAGAGATATGCCTGGTCACTAATGGGGTTTCCAAGTATCCCAAAAATTCGGTGTGATTCTGTCAATACTACCGTATTTCTGCACGAAACCTGCACATATAATAATATGAAAAATTAAAAAAATATCTTCGTGTATTTCCAAAATACCGGAAATTTTCACCATACTTGGAAACCTCATCAACTAGCCCTAGAGACCAAGAACCAAGTAAACCCTGTGCTGCACGTGAGCCCAGCCCATCTCCTATTGCACAGTACTTCGGGGAGAGTAACGGGGTGAAATGAGTGTTAAGACTTCTTTTCATCAGTAGAATAGTCGGGTGGTTCTTGTTGAATCAACGTGTTCAGTAGGAGTGCAAACACATTTTCACTCACTACTCAGTCAGTTCAGTCAAAACCGAAGCGGGACCCACAAGCCACCAGCTGCACCAACTTTCTTTCACTTCTATACACTGCAATTTTCATTGAAAAAAAGAACGCATTCGATGACGAACAGCTGTGAAAAGAGAGAGAGAGAGAGAGAGAGAGAGAGAGAGAGAGATGGAAATCAAATTATGAAATTAATTCAAATTAAAAATAGATGTCCGAGGCTTTGAGTTGAGCACATATGAATAAAATGATCAACACAATTCAAATTGTAATCAGAACAGAACAGTCAAGTGATCAGCATGAGATTATTTCATTAGAAAATGAGGAAATAAAAAAAACTGTAATAAAAAAAAACACATAGAGACCGCAGCACCGAACTAACGACCTCGTTAAACCAATAAACACAACAGTAATTAATCGAAATCGGAACAGGACATTGCATTCCAAAACCAAAATCTGTGAATATCAGAAGCCATAACGATAACCACTACGATTCCCTCGGGGAAATGTTCCCTGGGGACAGAAAATAGCATACTAATGCGAGACACTTAGAGAGAAAGACGTTGATTCCCCATCGGGAATTGAGTGGTGAATATGGCCCCTGGAGAAAGGAGAAATAAACCCTTCAAATTTAAAAAAGAGAGGGAGAATAAGTATTGTCCATCTTTGCCAACACTACACATTTTCCAAGGTCAATCATATAAAAAAACTACTGAGGAGCGTGCCTTTACTTTCGACATAAAAATAGCACATTTTACATTTTACTACAAAAATAGAAGAAAGATAAAACACTGAAAAATGAAAAGTTCATTGTACATTCGCAGTAAATTCCAAACGTAACAACAACGTGCAAACATTACACTGATGAAATTAAAAGAATTATAAAGATACTAAAGTACAAGGAGGAAATGCGAATGGCAAGTACACATAGGGACGCAACAAAATCGGAAATTGGTACTAGGTACTAAATAGATACTAAAGTACAAGGAGGAAATGCATGAGAAGTACACATAAGGACACAACAAAATCGGAAATTAGGTTAGGGAAGTCACTTGAAATCACAGACCTACGTAAACATGATTAAATGATTAGACTGACATCAGGTTGCCGATAATGCCGATTTTTTTTTAGTTGTCAGGCTTTGCCGAAAAGGTAAACATTGAGAGAGAGAGAGAGAGAGAGAGAGAGAGAGAGAGAAGCGCGTAAAGGACGAAAGAGAAGAGAGAGAGGGAGGGAGAAGAGCGTAAAGGACAAAGGAGAAAGAGAATATTAGAGAAACTGAGAGATACAGGGAATACAATATTAAAAGGACAGTCTGATTAATTTTAAGCAGAGACAAGAACAGGGTATGGGTATTAATATCGATCAGGCATAAATCACAGCTGAATGATACGCAGCACGCATCATATCATTAGAGAAAAGCAACAGACACGTCAAATAACATGGACACGAGCAAAAAAAAATCTACATTTATTTTTAATAAATAGCTCTGCACAATGTGCATAGCTCTACACTTTGACCTTTGACCGCAAATAGAGAAGAGGGTTTTCCCTTGGAAGATATCCGGGACGGGATTGATAATTTAAAACTAATTAACTAAGTAAAAAGTCTTTGAAAATATCACCTGTAACACATCCCGTGACGCTAATAACGGCCAAAAATCCTTTAGCAATAACTGTCGCAGATGCAGAAAGGTATTTGAGAATCATAACTATGTCATTACTACACACAACCCATTCGAAAGTTGTTAACATATTAGGTCATCAGTGGAACATAAATGACCCGCGCGAACCCGCGGACAAAAAAATAAACCAGTAGAATCGCAATAAACTGCGCAAAGGGTTTTGGTATAACAGATAGTAAAGTACGACAACAAACGCGTTAATTGGAACAGTTTTCGGTCTCTTCGTGCTGAGTGCTGAGGTACGCAAAAGTCCAGGGGTTCTGCTCGTTTCTAGTTCCTCATTAAATCTACCGATAAGTTAAAGAACAAAAAAAGATGTCATACGTGACGACGTCCTAAGTATTAAATCCTAAATCCACTACCGTGTTTCAAGTTTCAATTACAGTTACAAAAGTATTGCCCCTTTCCAATCAACCAAAAACGGTGAAGAATAACGGATACGTAATTTACAGCGAGCGCTGACACATTTACGTTTTTGTAAATGGTTTCAAGGCTGGGGGATAATTGGAATTTCTCCTTTTGGAGTCCCTTTTAAAGCGGAGATGAGTGACTTAGCACATATGGTTATTTCACGAAAACCACTATCCATTATCCATCCAAGACATAAGTTACAATAAATAGATCCTTACAAACACTTTGTAACTACCTACCTACCTACCTACCTACCTACCATACGTAAAGGTATTTGATAGCTGCGAACAAGGTAATAAAAAGCGAATATTTTGGGCATTCCTAATGCTTATCTATTGGAAGGTTAGCGGAGTCGGGGCTAATTTTACGATCATTTTACGGGGAAGAAATACTGCTCCTGGTAGTCAAACTAAATACACTGAAACGGGTAAACTGTTTCGTTTCACTTCAGCAAAATATAGAAGCACGTCACACCACAGCGGAAGCAGAAAAAGAGTTACAAACATAACACATAGCAATTGATAATCAATATATAAATGGCGATATGAACTATGAACTGACAAGAAAGACCGAAAAAAAAAGAAAACCAAAAAAAAAAAAAAAAAAATTGCCATCTTCATGGTGAACCAAAAAAAAGTGAATACGGGGAAGGGGGGGGGGGGGGGGGGGGTAGGGAGGGAGATCAGTAAAAAGTTTCACGTATCTGTATTCCACATTCACACCTCACCTACAGCCATGCCAAAAGAGCATAGTCAAACAGCAACTATGTTACCTGTTAACTTGTAGTAGCGGCATAAATGCCGAACAGCCATACAAACCTGACTTGTATTCGTATTCGTATAAAGATGCAGGCGGAGTGACAACCAGTTCGACAATGTTATAAATCATATCATGGCATATAGGCAGATTGGAGATACACATAGAAAAATCAGCTACCAAAGATAAAGAAGAAAGTCGTTTATCATTTGGATAACATATTCATTGATTAGGATTTAATCAATGCAGAGCCAGGGGTTTTTCGATCAAGCCGTCATAACAATTTTTCAATATCGATTATAAAATCCAAATGCCATGGAAAGGAATCCTAGAGGCATAAACATGTTTCAATTTCACATTTTCACATGATCACACGCTTGACTGAAATAAAGACTGATTGATTTGCGCAATCTAAACTAAAGCATAAACCAGCACGCGATGGATACAAACAGAGAGAAAACAGGAAAAGAACAAAGAAAACAGCATCAAATCAACAACTATGGGTATTTTGGATAAACCTAGAGTCAAAAATACATTACAACTATAAAGTTTAGATGATTTTTTTCGCTAAAAGATTAAGAGAAGACTATTAAAAATGTTAGTCTAGCGAAAACGAAAGCAAGAGAAAAGTAAGTTTCAATTTCAATCGGTTAACCGGTAACGGTAGCTTCCAAGATCCAAGATCCCCAATTTATCTATCTAATGTGTGCCTTGTTTTTCGGCTAAAACTTGGATTCCACCAAAATGGGTCAAATCAAACGGGAAGGAGGAGAAACAGACAGAAACCTGGTATTTCACCATTTTGAACCGAACGAACAGAACAAAGAAAGTAATCCGTTGACCGTTGAAAAACAGGTGTATGCCATATGGCGCGCAGAAAAGAGCATCTTGAAAATGAATAGGCCGTAGAGCTGGGTGATAAGTACTCTATTATATAGAGTAATTAATAAAAAGAAAAGGGCACAGAATATGGAATAAAAATAATAACGTTCCTAAGATCCATTGCACTAGTTACACTACACTATACCTAAATACAGGTGAACGATGAGGATGAATGAACAAAAATAACAAATAATATGTCAGATGTAGCTGTAAATAAGTATGGGAAAATTAATAGGTATATCTACAAATCATTAATATAAACAGATAAAATATATTACACACTTTGTGGTTCAGACGCAAACGGTATAAAGACTATTTGTAAGGAAGATGATCAAAACGCAAACTTCCCGCCATTTTACTTTTTTTCAAATAAGACATTAATTAGCAGTGTCGGAGTGCCATTAATTCACTGAGTATGGGAGATTGCAAGGGGTAGGAGGAGTGGAATGAGGTATACACGGTTACTTTAAAAGATACTTCACCCTTGAAGCGAAATACCGACTTGTTTTTGAAACGCATCGAGTACACCAGCATTCTAATGCAGTTTATGCAAATGAACATACATTAGAATAAAAAATCGAGCTAAATTCGAGTAAATTAGCATAAATACGTAAAAGTTCAGTTGCCCACGATGTGTTTCAAAAACCGGCCGGTATTTCGCTTTAAAAAAGAAGATATAAATTAGAGAGAATAGAAAATGTAGAATAACTGATGCACAACTTGGAAGAGTACACGAATACTGCAGTGTAAAGAGCAGTGATGAACGGCAATAGCAAGTCGAACTCTGAGTGTAATGTGAAAAGCGGTGTACTACACCTTGTCGTGGCGTTCGTGTCCTGCTTTTCGCCCACTGACCACTGGGCAAGGTGTTTTTTTTGTTTGTGAAATACAAATGATCATATGCTTCCAAAATAAAGCAATTAAAATAATTCTAGCAAGAAATTCACTCCTAGAAAAATAGACGACTAGGAATTAGGAATTGGAAAATTTCAATATAGAGATTTAGATGCAATAATAAAAGTCAAAAAATAAATGGCTTAAATTTACATAGTTATTTAGAAAACCAAAATATGGTCAAGAGCAAAACCAAAGTTACTTGGACAACAGAAGACTTGTACTTGTGCGATGTGCAGGTTCAGAATAGGTTTGATGAGGATTGACAAACACGCCAAAAAAGCAATGAGACGCACGTCGACGTATTTATAATTCAAAAATAAAATAAACTGACTTTTATTGTGAGGCTGCACAACTGGTGGCGGGCTGAGAGGAAGTTGAAATTGTTCCTCCAAGGTCAGAGGAATTCCCGGACTATTCTCAGAGAAGATATCGTCGTAGGAAGAGGACGATCTCCTAAATAACCAAAAATAGAAAATGGAATAAAGTGATAATAACAATAATATAAAGCAAGATAGGGATCGATTTGTTTGCTTGTTTGTTTAGAGTTGGCAGACAAGGGTGCTTGTGTCAGATCATTGTGTATACTGCATGATCAACTTAATACCTTCTGGAATGCAGGCCGTGTTCTGAATTGACCGGTTCTCCCGAAATCAGACGAGTTGGACAGCGCACGTCAGACGATCTACAAAACACACGTTGTCAGGTTACAGGCAAACGATCCAACAATTGAACAAACAACTTCACATGGAAAAGAGGTAGAGTTTGAAGAATGGTGGAGTTAATAGGTTTTCGCTGAGAAGTTCATAGCGAAATACGATAAGATTAACACACAGCTGCGCAAGTAACAATTCCAAACTATTTGTCTCATATCCAAAAAATTTAGATAAACCATAGGAGCTATTTTCAAACGAATAGTAGAACTGAGAAAATGTAGTGAGGATCTGGGTAGTACTTCTAGCAGCTCGTAGAGCGCGGATTACGTTATCAAAAGCAAAACAAGAAGAAGAAAGTAATTTCAAGCACTATACGTTTGTTTTGAGAATGAAATTTTTCGAATTTGAAAAAAAATAAAAATCAAATTTTTAAAAAAGTGCTGTTCCCGCGCTTGGAAAACACACGGCTACGGTAAACATAGTGTATTTCACAAACCGAATTTGTAGCTCCATTGGATCCCGTTTGTAGTCTATCGTTTTTGTCGATGAATAAAAGATTGTGAATAAACAATATGGGAAATTAAATTTAGTTGTTCACACAAATATAAATATAGTTCCACGAATTCCAATGGCTCCAAATAACTTATTGTCGCAATTTTTCTTAATTTTTGGTGTTCACTCAGTGAATATGCAGCAAATACTGTAAAAAAAATATTCTCCTTGTTTATGGGTAAATGGTACGGGTAATTTAGCAGAAGACTGTCGTTCGAAGACCACCCATAGACTGTGCTTCCATTGATTAGTTGAAGTGATTCAATCCTTTAGAACCTGAGAACCAGAATTCCGACAGACGATGTCAGAGCGTGAAATCGTGTGATGTGTGAATACATAAAAGTGGTGTTTGACGCGCGCGGAAAAGTGGGAGAGTTCTGCGCGGAAACGCGGGAGAAGTGGGAGCGGAACACCGATTGAGTGACGTCGGTACATGTCGATTAGTGGAGGAACGGGGTTCCCACACATGGGTGACGATGATTTTATTGGGACTGGGAGTTCTTCGGCTTACAATTAGACTTTTACTTTCCTGAACAGCTCGCTATTTTTTGTCGAAATTTCGAACGGTAAATGGAGAGTTCTTATTGAAGACGAGAACGCGCTGCAAAATAACAGACGCATTCAAGCGAAATGCCGGCCGGTTTTTGAAACATATCGAGGAGACCAGCATTCTTATGCAGCGCATGCAAATGAACATAAAATAGAACAAAAAATCGAGCTAAATTCGAACAAATGAGCATAAATACATGAGTTCAGATTTCCACGATGCGTTTCTAAACGCGGCCGGTGTTCTAGAGGGTCCTATTGCGTAAATCCTGATAAAAACTAATAACCACACAGTATTGTGCTTATCAGTTTTTAGTTAGTAAAGTGGGCAGTAAGCTGGTAGAGAGTCAACCGTAGATACAGTAACTTCGGTCAGCTCGCTGGCACATCCATATAAACTATACTATGTGAAATACAAGCTTCGGTGGGGCACATCGCTTGTGTTATTTATTATCTATGTATGGTATTTTTTAATAGAATTTTCAAAAATCTGTCGATCTGATGGAGACAACAACTTATTTTCCACAGGAGTAGTAACTTGGTCAGTTCAACTACGATAAAAAAATTCGCATCACTCAAACACTAAGAAAAAAGTCTACTAAAAGTGGAACCGAATTTAACAAAGATTTCTGTTTCGTTTTGCGGAATTGTCGCTCAAAACAACATTTTTAGGCTTTTTCTATCTGCTAAAGTTAAATGGGAAAATGATAATTCGATGATAGTGATACTGTGATACACAAGGAGAATCAACAATGTTGACATTCGAAATACGAAATCAACATGCATGCTAGAGGTTCCGCAATTTATTACAGAAACGTCACTTTATCTGTGGAGTGGAGGGCTAACTGTTTCCTACTTTGCCAGATCAATATATTTTTTTAAATTTTTTGCAATTGCAAGGGTATAATTTATAATAAAACCTACATAAACAATCTTATCATTTTTCTTACCTATATTCAGTTTCCCTCCTATGAATATCTTTCCCATGATGAAGCCTATCTTTTTTGTTCATCGTAAAATTTAACTAGCAGTAGATAGTCTAGACCCATATAAATAAATACGCAATATAATACCGAGAATGTGAAGTCAGTCGGGAATGGTACTGATGATTAATCAATATAGCTGCCGTACGAATGGAATTATTAGCGTTATCAGTGAATAACAATAAAACTTGTTCGAGAGAAGGGAGGCGCCCATGTTTGTGGCAGCAAAATACACACATCATCTTTCAGTTATTTTAGCTATGTGCGTAAATAGAAAACATTATATTGTGTACTTTTATAGTTCGTTCATTCAGTGCCGTTGATGGATGCGAAGACAGAAGACCCGTAATCAATACTTACGGCAGAAAAAGGACATGCAAATAGCAAATTGTAGCCTCCCCTTCAAGGAATATACCAAGAAAACTTCAATGAATTTACAAAAGTAACTGAATATCAAAATTGATGTATCAATCAAAAATCATAATACTAATCAATATTATTAAAGTAGCATTGTGCCTAGTTTGGAAAATTTGCATATGTGGATACGCATATCATAAATATCATATGCAACTTGGGTGCCCCCTTCCTTACGGCACACAATTTACATAGGATATGTTGAGACGAAGGTATCAACGATACATTTCACAAACTAGGTACAATACTGCTTCAAACTATTAAACTGTCAGAGCACTGCAGTTTTTTTCAAGCAATACATTAGCAGCAACAAAATCAAAATTCAAAGCCCGCGTTGTCAGTATGGGTGCCGGAGACATAAATAATGTCACAAAAGGATCGCATCATCGGTTTTCGATAAGCACAAAATTTTCAATACAAGTACAACGGTTCGATAAATGGTATCGGATATGTGACAATTTGTAGTATCCACTGTACTACTATACAACTATACATTCCGAGAAGTATGCATATACAATATGTTTGTAAGTTCACATTTTTCTAGTAAACATAATAAACGACACACAAAAACAGATTGGTATCAAATTCTATGTTGTAAAGATGCTTCAGAATATAATGTTTGCGTATTTCTAGTTCGGCACTACTTTGCTTGCGCACTTCCAAACTCCCAGATTAACAGTTGCGCAGGCATAAAATACACATAGGAAACTACAGAGACGTTGGAAAAGAGGCAAAAAGTTGTCTCGAACTGCAGAAGAAAACATTCGTATAAGTACATCAGCTCTAGTTCAAATGAGTGTAAATGGTAAAAAAAGGGAATCTAGGGGATTGGATTGGAGGAGACATCGCAATATATACAAAAATACGGTAGCGATACATTTTCTGCGATACATTTAACATACGGCAGTACGGTACTTAATAAATTAATAAATCAAGCATAAGGTATCCGACCAACCTCTCTAAATCTGACGAATTGAAATTCCTTCTTTCTCCAGTATTTTCTTCTGAGGGAAAGATCAGCGTCAAATTCTTCATTGAATTATTTCTTCTCATACTGGACAGACTTTTCTCATTGAAAATGAATCACCCTTGAAAAGGTTTAAAAATCAATTCATCAAAAAAATTTCAAATTTCATAAACGGTCAATTTTTGGGGACGAAATAGCAGCTGGAGTCACAACAACAACAAAAAGTTTCCTGGCAGATCGAAAAAGTTTCTGACAAAATTTTCTGGTTCAATGTTCATCAGAGAACAGACAAATATGGGATCCCCCTTCTTCTTTAAAGCGAAATACCGACCGGTTTTTGAAACGCATCTCAAGTACTTGCATTTCTATGCATTTATGCAAAATGGGATCTAATTGGGGTCTAGTTTTTATTCTAATTTTTGCTCATTTGCATATGCAGCATAAGAAAGCAGGTGTACGCAATACGTTTCAAAAACCGGCCGGTATTTCGTTTTAAATTTAACAACCTCAACGTAGATAATTGTATGTGGCGATAATTAGCACGGATAATTAATACATTTATTTAGTTTTGGGTTTGAATTAAATCAATGAGCAGATTTGAATGTGGAATTACGTGTAAAAGAGGTTTGGTTTTTGTGGTCCAAAGTCTTGCCCTCTTATCACAAAAGGGGAAGAGAATTAGTCACCATAAGTACGGTGACACTCCTTTACTTTTGTCAAGTACCGAAACCTCTACTTTGGTGAATTACCAACTACGCCCTCTTTTCAACAGATGTTCAGAAACTGACTCGTTTTTACACATCTTTTCCTTAAGTGTAGTGTATAATACAATAATTACTGTAATATTTCTTATGACACTACAAGACTGAAAGTAAGTGATTGAGACGTGTATTTGGTGCAGACTCGGAACAATATAGGCATAAATGTTTATTAAAAATTAATAATTTACGAGAAGGCCAGGCACCATATTACAGAGCCAGGGTTGGAAGTTGGAATAGGCCATTTCCCTACGCCGTGGAAATAACCATATCAGTTTCACTAGTCGGAAACTTTTAATTCGTGGGAGAACTACCGTAGTCAGCTGTGTTACAGGCACGTAAAGTGTATCAGACACGCAGAGACATGCCAAATCGTGCAAGCGCGCATGCGAGTGCGCGATCGTGACAAGCGGCGGCGGGCCGCGGGGAAGAGCGCGGTGAGGACCGGGAACGGCTTGATCATCCAGTTTCTGTTTCCTTGGCCTTTTGTTCGATTTTCGTCTTTTGTTTTATCTTTGTTTTCCTTAGTTTATATCATGCAACTTGTGTTCTTTTCAGTTTCTTTGGGAAAAGATTGAGAGTGTCCCAACAGGAGGCCACAGGACGAATCAGTGATGGCGACTGCTGTGGAAATGGCAATTGAAAAGATCGACGAGGTCAAGTCTCGTCTTGGAAGGTTAGAACTTTTACGTAAATGAGCTTGAAAAATAACATTGAATGGAAAAGAGAGAAACACCGGGCTGAGCGCATTCAAAAGGTTCAGCTTCTTACGCGATGTATAACCTAAACTCTAGTTGGGCGGCGCTAAGCTTAAATTGAATAACTCAATAATTAACTGAAGGGGTGAGCCTCACCTACACAAACTTAGATTCACTGAGCCTGAACCTCACGTTTAGATGAAAGTTCAGTGAAGTTGGCCAATCAGATTGAAGGCTCAGTGAAATTTGGGCAGCCAGATTGAACGCCAGAACTATTTTTGGTCCGGATTTTTTTTTGAAAAAATCAATAAATCGATAATTATGATAAGCTGATATCACAGATGGATTGGGCATAGCCTGTTATCCATCCTGGCCAAGTTTGGTGAGGCTCCGCCCACTTTGGGCCGAAAAGTTGACTGCCCCCCCCCCCCGTTCTGCAATAGCACCTTAAAGTTTGCCGACCGGAGAAACTCACCCCAACGTGGCATCATTCTCTACTGTTTAAAAAAGTACATTCATTACGGAAACAAAAAGTAGGGCTATATTTTGGTATGTTTACTGTCGGATTTGTTTTGTTCCCTGTAAGGATGTATCAACTAATGATTCTACTTTAACCGCGACCGGGCGCAAGCAAGCCGAAGTTGATTATAAGACAATAAGACCCTAGTTCAAATGGACTAGCTTTGTATTTCCAATGTCTTATAGGACGCTGGGAACTCCAATGAGGTTACGAGATCTGATCCGCCAAGTGCGTGCCGCTCGCACAATGGCTGAAGAGAGAGCAGTCGTGGACAGGGAAAGTGCCAACATTCGAGAGAGCTTCAGGTTTTTTCTTTTTTTTCTTCATTTTTTTTTTAATTTACCATTCAGCTTAAATTTACTGTGATGTCCCTAAACAATAATAAAATGGGAATAAGAACGTTTCAAATTTGGTTATTCAATTGTTTCGAAAAGAAAAAAAAATGGAAACTAAACAAGTGTACTTTCATCTTCTAAACTAAACAAGTATACTTTCATCTTCAAGCACGACGCTAGAAACCTTCCGCACTTGTTCCATGTACGACTGATGTTGTATCTGATTGAATGTATGTGTGAATAAAGTAGTAATATATTTCATCTAGGGATGACGATTCTCCATGGAAATGTCGCAACATTGCCAAGCTGCTGTATATTCACATGCTGGGGTATCCCGCCCACTTTGGACAGGTATGGGTTATTCCAGTTTTTACAACTCCAGTTTAGTTACGATGCTGAATGATATGATCGTCAGGCAAGATAAGTACAATTGACTCGTATGTGTTGGACCCATTTTTACATACTAGTCAGTGAGTGGGCTGTGCAACCAGAAAGTAACACATAAACGCACTCGACGCGGGTTCGGGTCTGGCCCGTGACATCTTTAAAAACACCACAGGGACGGCCCCGAAGACGTCGAGCAATTTGTCATATGGAGCAATGGAACAATGGAACTCGTCGCCTAATGCTGAGGACCTCTGCGGACCAAGTCATAGGCCAACATTGAAACTGTATTTTCACCCTTGAATAAAGGTGCACGCTCTGGAAGCGTAAAAGATTTATTCATTGAATCGATACTATGTTCTAGATGGAATGCATGAAGTTGGTTGCTCAACCTCGATTCACCGACAAGAGAATCGGTTATCTCGGTGCAATGCTTCTCCTCGATGAGCGATCTGAAGTACATCTACTCGTCACCAATTCTTTGAAGAAGTCAGTTTTTCCTTTTTATTTTTATTTTTTTTTGGTAATTATATGCGGTTCTTCATTTTTGGGTACAAGATACTTGATGTAGTATTAATATTTTTATTTGGATTTGATATCGGTGTTAATGATGTACATGTACAAGACTGCAATTCGTTAGACACTGAGAATTTGTCGTATATTGTGGAACGTTCGATTAAATGATATATGTGTAATTTTTTAGTGATCTGAATGCTTCAACCCAATTTGTGACTGGTTTGGCTCTATGCACCCTTGGATCAATTTGTTCTGCAGAAATGTGCAGGGACCTAGCAAATGAGGCAAGTTTACTAGTTATAGTTTTCACCAAGCAGACGGCCTGGGTCACATGGATATTGACCTTATTTTTCCGGGCCTTATATCTATTTTAAGTTTTTTTTTACTTCAGCGCGTAAATAAAACAAACATTTGAGTGTTGTCCTCTTCAAGAGCAATTTGTGTTATTGTATGCGAGCGCAAATCGAGAACCGCATGCTTTTCCTGTAAAACTCAATTATGAGTTTGTTATATTGTAGTTAGTATGCTTTTAACGGAACTATATTTAGGTGGAGCGATTGGTGAAGAGCAGCAACACGTACATTAAGAAAAAGGTAATTTCCACTTAACATGTTTTCAATTTACTACATTTCTTCGTTTATTTTGCCGTTTCCGTTTTGTAGAATTTTTATTATTATTGTCATGAGAGGTCCAAAATTATACCATATGTTGCATTTACTACTCGTAGTCTAAAAATTCACATGAACATATTAGTGTTAAATATTCTCATTTCAATTGAAATATATTGAAATGATATGTAATTGTGTAGGCATGCAGGACTTGAGGGCTAGTTGTTAGAAAAGTAGTCTTTGCTCTTTTTTCAGGCGGCTCTTTGTGCCTTCCGTATTGTGCGAAAAGTGCCTGAGCTGATGGAAGTGTTCATTAGTTGTACGCGTTCCCTTCTGGGGGAGAAGAACCACGGTTAGTATCCCATTAATTGGTCATTTTAGAACGAATTCTTTAAACAATTAGGCAATTAAATAAAGAATGAGGAATGACTGGCCTATAACGTTTTGTGTGTCGCGTGTTTGAATATTTTGTTAGTGTTTATGCCAAATAGTGCGTTTTGTTCATGTTCTATCCTTTTGGTTGTTCATTTCTATTTTCCAATTCCTCTTTTAGGTGTTTTGATGGGTGCGACTACACTTGTCACTGAAATGTGCGAAAGAAGTCCTGATGTTCTTAACCATTTCAAGAAGGTCAGTTTATTCAGATTGAATGCTTTTCCCGAAAATATGTTTCATTATTATATGTGAAATCCAAAGCTAATTTTGCGTCAATTATTTAAATCTCGCCGTCCAATTCATGATGTAGCTTCGGTTGTTTTGAATGTTAAAATTCCTTTCGCTTTCGTGATCGTTCCATTCACGCGTCCCATTTTTACCTGACGAACTTGACCAATTACCAATGGCGAAGAACTAGGGAACGGCTTGATATGTCGTTCCTATATTACTACCGTGAAACATTCCCCTACAGTTGACCTCACGCATTTGCTGGCTTGTAGTTTTTGGTATACCCTGCTTTGTTTCTTTTAATGTCACGTTTAGGGGATATTAGTTCTATTTACTTATCATTAATTGCTTTATTTATAGTATATTGTTATAGTACTTGTATTCACATGAATATTCTTACCTCAATCTACAAGATACAAGACCATTTTTTAATCTTACAAAATGTGTTATACTTAATTATCGTTTTGTTTTTGCAGATGGTGCCTCAGCTGGTGAGAATTCTAAAGAACCTTCTCATGAGCGGTTATTCACCGGAACACGACGTCACGGGTATTAGTGATCCATTCCTTCAGGTACTTGCTTTATTTTTTCAGTATTGTCATAGTTCTTAAGCATTTCAAGGGAGGTCCTTCTTTTTAACTCAGGTACGTATCCTGAAACACGAGACCCACATTCACTAATTGTTTTTTATCGGTTTGCATGCGTGTACTTATGACTATTATATTATTTTATACAAGGTGTGTTTAGTGTGTTTATAGGTAAAAATTACTTGTTGCTGTGAGCAAAAGCATATATTGCATTTGAAAACAGATCATAATTTTGTAATAATATTGGCCCGTTTTATGTGAAACTGCTGCGCCTTCTACGAGTTCTCGGCAAGGACGATGCTCAAACATCAGAGGAAATGAACGATATTCTAACTCAGGTGGGTAACTGGCTGGTTACTTTTTTATGGAGCCAAACTGCTAAACTCAAGCTTGGTGTGTTAACGAGTATACTTTTTTACTTTGATATATGTGCAATGCGGTCCATGTTATGCGAAACCGGAACAGTAATAATCTTGTTTTACTTGGAAAGAAATTCCTATTATTGATTTCTGTTGAAATTCAAGGTTCGAAATCGCTAGTAAACTGTAATGTTTCTAAATGGTGATAAAAAGAGAGATCCTTGGATTGATTGATTGATATTGTTGTAGCGGCACACCAGATGTAGATGAAGAGTTTATTCAGCGGGGGCTGTGACATCTTATCAGCAATATCATCGTCTTATATAGCTAGTCTCATATGCTAATGGTTACGTTATTGAGGTAACACAGACAATAGTGATATGCTAAATGTCTATCGAAATCTATAGGAAGTGTGACCTAATCTAATACGTTTCAGCCACTTCCTAACATCTCCCTCATTATATTTAAATAAGTTTATATTTCTTCTGTCGAGGATCCATGTCCAGTCTTCTCGGCGGCGCACGGTCCCTTCTCGGTCGTTGTCCAGCGGCAGCGAGCACAGACGATCTTCCTTCACGTGTCGATGATCCCGTTCTCCTCGTTCCACCAGAGTCGTCAACTTCCGTGCCCATAGACTCCTCCTCCTCTTCAGAAAATTGAACTGCTTGCGGACGCTCACTCGTGTCCTCCTGGTCAGCAGTCTTCTCCACAGCGTCTTCCTCTGTCGGCTCAGCACACTCGTCACAATGAAGCGTCTTCTTTCCTTCACGTGATCCTTCAAGTCGTTGCTCTTCGTCGACAGTCATCTCTTCACTAAGTTTCAGGCTTGGTAAGACATCCACTGTAGACTCCTCAACAACCACTCCACTTAGATTCTTCTTAGCAGGCCATGCAAGATCAAAATCTTCCAATAAGAGTGTCAGTGCATCCTCTTCCTGTTCCTCAGAAATTCTGGGGCGAAGGTCTCTTGTGTAGCACGTCCACACCACCTTCTTGTTTATCTCCACTTCGCATAGAGATCTTCCACGTGTCCCCACGACACGGCCAGGAGTCCAAGTCGGTTTCGTTGGCTTTCGGTAGTCCCTCACGAACACCAGATCATCCACGACGAAATCCCTCTTGACTCCATGTTGTCTGTTGCAGTCCTGCTCCATCCCGGTCCTACTTCCTTGTAGATCATGCACCTTCCGCTCTTCCGCACATTCGGACGTCTTCCCGAAGACTCCTTACCAGATCCTGCAGACTTCACAGCACAACAAGTGGATGCAAATGCTTCTTGAAAGCTCGGCAGTTGCTCAATCCACTCCATTCCCATCAGTCGTATGTCCTTCGTCACATAACATCGACCCTTGCCAGGAAATCCGTTCACCTTGAACACAGTGTTGAAAACGCCATCGACCTCAATCGCCGATCCGTTAGCGGCACGTAGCTCTATAGACGCCATTCCAAGAGACGGAGAACCCAGTCGCCTCCACGTCTTTCGATCCACAATCGTTACGTCCGCGCCGGTGTCCAACTGCAGCACGACATCAAATTCGTCCTTCCCAATACACGCAGTGACATCCTTCCGGCCATTCTTCAACATTCTTCAACCTTCAACCTCGCGACAGCCTTCACATTCCTTACTGCAGGACAGCTGTTCGCGTAATGTCCTGTTTCTCCACAAAGAAAACAAGCTCCTTTCTTTCTTGAGTAGTCCTTGTTCCTGTCGTGATCCTTGCTAGGAATGCTAGGTGAGCATCGAACAGGCGAGAACCTCCTCGGGGTCCACTTCTTTTTATCCACACGAGCGACGAAAGCATTTTCATCTTGTACATGCACCACAGCGTCCTTCACCAGGCTCATCGACAATTCACATTCGGTGACGAGGTCCCTCAGCTTCGTACCTTCACCTGCACCAACCTCTAGTCGACGAATCAAACGCTTTCGCAAGTCCTTCCACTTGCCTTCTTGCATCCCTGCAACAAACAGCATGCACTTGCAATCGTCCTCGGACATCTCCTTCACACGCCCTCTCTCGTGTAACTGGTTCACACGAGCCGCATACGTCTTGAAATCCTCTGTTTCCTCCTTGACCACCCGGAACGCGTTGAATCTTCGCCGGAACAGAGAGCACTTCTCTCCAAATAGCTCCTCAAGCACAGTCTTCGTCTCCTCGTAAGACGCTTCCGCTGGCTTCTTCGGCAAAATATGATCCACATACATGGCGTAGCTCCTGGAATCAAGCTTGCTGACGAACAGGCTTCTGCGATCCGCTTCCTCCAGTGACGATCCTTCCGACTTCACAACGTCCTCGAAACGTGTGATCCACTTGTCGAAAGTACATCCGGTCTCCTCATCATACTCGATTATGACGATACGACTAGCTAGTGCAGCCGCTACCGTCGCAGTATCCTGAGCCGGCACCGAAGCGATCCTTCCTGTTCCAGTTAGCCTCTCGAGCAAAAATTTCTCACGCCTCTCTGCACGCTCCTCCATCTTCTGAGCACGCTCCTCTCCATCTTCCTCGTGGTCTCCAGAAACAGCTCCATCATCTTCGCCATCATGGTCGCGGTGTCCTCCTGTTTCGTCATTTTACACCAGAGTTGGGTTATCAAATGGTATCGAAAGTTACCAAACACAACAGAGTAAGAATACTGTACTCAATCAGCAGTAAGAATACTGTACTACCGATCTGTGTTGGTGTTACTTTGAGTCTTGACAGTAAGAATACTGTACGATCAAGCCTCACAGTCACTTTCGAATCGCCACTTTCGAAACTCCAGCTGTTTCGAAAATCCAGTTGTTTCGAAACTCCAGTTGTTTCGAAAATCCGCTGTTTCGAATCCGAATCCCTGAACGCCAATTTGTTGTAGCGGCACACCAGATGTAGATGAAGAGTTTATTCAGCGGGGGCTGTGACATCTTATCAGCAATATCATCGTCTTATATAGCTAGTCTCATATGCTAATAGTTACGTTATTGAGGTAACACAGACAATCGTGATATGCTAAATGTCTATCGAAATCTATAGGAAGTGTGACCTAATCTAATACGTTTCAGCCACTTCCTAACAGATATAAAACCTATTATTTACTACTTTGAAGATAAGAGTGGCAATTACCCCGAAAGAGGCTCGCTTACATGCGTGCGTACGCCTGTGTTCATGCTCCCTTTAATTGTTCCGGTCAGGATAAAATTGCTCATTATGCAATTTTATGTTTATTCTGACCTTATTTTTTCTAATTGGCGAATTCAGGTCGCAACCAACACCGAAACGGCTAAAAATGTGGGAAACGCCATTCTTTACGAAACTGTACTGACCATAATGGAAATCAAGAGTGAAAGGTGAGATATTGGTATTGTTGTTGATGCGAAAGATTGAAAATGTTATGTGCGAATCACAGGTAATCGTATGTAGTTCATACCATTTCTAGTTATTGTTCCGTTTTCCTTTGCCCATTTTTTATTGTAATCTATTTATTGAAAGAAAATTATTTAATATTTGGTTCCGGGGTAGTTCAGTTTCTTTGCACATATCCCTTGTGGCATTGTGCTGTTTCTAAGAGTCTACGAAACATTTAAATAATTGTACTTGATTTGTATATAATACTGACATTCGTTTCAGTGGTCTCCGTGTGTTAGCGGTCAACATTCTGGGCCGGTTCCTTCTTAATCCGGACAAGAATATCCGATATGTTGCGCTGAACACTCTTCTGAAGACTGTGCAAGTTGACTACAATGCTGTGCAAAGACACAGGACTACCGTGGTGGATTGCCTCAAGGATCCAGATGTCTCAATTAGGAAGTAAGCATTATGTAGTAGTGTTTTTATTCATATTTCGGTACGAGTTTGAAAAGAAATGTTTTATAAAAATTCACATGCACGCAAGTTCTGAGTAGAGTAATTCTATTGTTATACGTATTTTTTCTCTCCTTATATTGTTCTTCTTATAGGAGAGCAATGGAATTGTGCTTCGCCTTGATAAATAAGACGAATATCACTAACATGACCAAGGAGATTCTTATCTTCCTGGAAACTGCGGATCCTGAATTCAAATGTATGTATTTATCTGTTTATTATTTTTTGAAGGAACAGATGCCCATGAAATATGAAGTATCATAAAGTACATGAAATTAGTAAGCAAAAACAGTATTTTGTTGATTTTACGATATTTCGATATTGAACAATACGAATTCATATTTTGGAATTTGGTTTATCCTAAGCATTTCATTTTTACCAGATTATTTCTAGAACTTCGTTGGGTCATGCGCTTTTTAAAATTATCAGTGCATTGAAAATTGAAAGGATAGTGAATAAGGTGTTTCCTTTCAGCCGAGTGTGCATCCAAAATGTACATTGCAACTGAGCGATACTCGCCCAATTCGGAATGGCATCTGGACACGATGATCAAAGTACTACAGTTGGTGGGTTGTTTTACCCTAACTGACCAATTTTATATTCTTATTATTTGAAGTGATATATGAGAGATTAACCTTAGCCACCTTTCGCTGCACGGGCATATGCAGCGGGGCAGGTTAAAATAAAATCCTCGATTATAACGGCGGTAAATCTGATATGGGCAAGTTTTAGGTCAAAGTGAGTGATTAGTGACATTCCGGATCCGGATAATCATCTAATAATCTTCAATCTATCCCACTCACTTCGCACATACCTGTTCGCTTTCCTGTGGTTTACCCCTTACTCCTGATCTCCCTCTAGTTTCACAAGAGTAATTTTCTGAATCATCGTTATATATCATCATCTTTTGTGTTCGTACGCTTGTACACCTTCTTTTCTTTTCAGGCTGGTAACCACGTTCCGGATGAGGTGGTCTCTTGTATGATTCAACTTGTCTCCTCCCATGTTGAGATACAACATTATGCTGCCGTCCAACTATTCCGAGCCATTCATAACACGGACACGACGAATGCGCAACCATTACTACAGGTTTGTAATATGTGAACGGTCTACGCGTATTACGCGTACGCGTAGTCTACGCGTATTACGCATAACGGTCTACGCATATCTACGCGTATTATTATGGTTACTAATTAGTGAAAGCATGTGTTTTGCATGTGGTCCGAAATGGTTATAGGTATATCCCTTCTTATTGTTAGTTTGTTTGTTCAAGTTATAAAAATATTCATTAGTATAATTCCTTGTATTTGTGTTGTTTATGGGTCGTTACTCATTAATTACTTGATGTTTTTTATATCTTTGGTGAATTTTTTTGTTAATATAGAAATGGGAACAATCGGGAAATGAGGGCACGCATGTATTTTTACCTCTTAGTCTTACAGGTAGCCTTCTGGTCGATTGGAGAATTTGGTGATCGTCTTCTTGAGCCGACGGATGATGAATCGGTCAAGGTTAGTTGGTTTTATTTCATATTTGTAATTATAACAAACAAACAAACAGTTGCACTTTGTAGCTTGATTGAACGACAGTGAATCTTCCACCTCCACTGTTCAGCTCGGTTTTTTTGTGTACTTTTTGTAACTGAAAGTTGGTTGAGCACTGTACGTGTTTTTATTTCCTTAAAATTTTTCGGTGAAACATATGACTTTGCATCGCCTCGCCTGTATTATGGCTCTAATAATCTTAGCTACTCTAACGTAAGTAGTTTGCGTCGCGATAGTATGAAGCGTTGAGTTGAGGATAAATATGCATAAATATTTGCCTTACTGTAGATCGAAGAGGATGACGTGGTTACTGTATTCGAACAAGTAATCCCATCTGCTCTCACCGCCCTGGTGACGAAGTGCTATGGAGTGACAGCGCTATCTAAACTCGGTATTCCCGTTTTCATATTGTGTTTTCTCGTGATGCTGTTAAATTGCTTGACATTTTCTGTTGTGGAATGCGTCGTCGATGTAGTTAATGCTCGTGAAGCATTGTAATGTTATTATAAAAATAATATACTACATCAAAAAGATGTGCACAAAAAAAAACAGAGCAGGTGAACGTTAGAACTGAAAAGTAGTCATAACTCATAAATAACGGATTTGAACATTGTTGTATTTGTTCTTTTTTCCAGCTACCCGTTTCGGCAATTGTCTGGATCGGATCCATGTTTTGATCGGAGCAAATCAAGCCCACATTCACTTGGAATTACAGCAGAGAAGTGTCGAGTTCAGTCGAGTGATCGATGCCGGAGACTTGAAGTCAGTTCCATCTTATCTCTTACCTTTAAGTTGAACAGTCAACTAGTTTATCTTTCTGTAACCATAAGGGAACAGCGCGCTGGTATGGTAATTCTCTACCAAAGATTATCGTGTGCTGTACAGCTGTACTTTTTATTGTGTGCTATATGCACGTACAATGAAAATGAAGTATGTATATATTCGGAAAGCATTTCAGATTCGGCATTCTGGAGCGTATGCCAATTATCCAGCACAATTCGTTGAATGCAGCAGCTGCGCCGATTGAAGGTGGGTATACTCATTCTAACTCGTTATCTTATTATATAAAGGAGAAGAGTTTGTCACGGGTTTGTTTTTATGTGCACAACGAAATCCCTCCATAAAGAAAATTTTTCGGTCGAAAGAGCATACAAAATCTTTGCCAATGGCGAGATTCGAACCCACAGCAGCACAGAACCTCTCGCATCACGGTCCAACGCTCTACCGGTTGAGCTATGCTAGCTTATCATACGGGTAATTATCTGCTCTACATAGAGCACCTTCAATGGCAAATTTGCATGCTAGCATTAGACGAGTGGAGATCCAAACTGATTAGTATACGTTTCCGCAATCAGAATGTAAGTGGCACGGAAGAGAAAGAGGCGAGAGTTAACTTTTTACGTTTTAGCAATTCTTTTTTTAAATAGGGAAACAATCGGCCGAAGGCCGATTCCTCCAGTCGGAGAAGAGCCCGTAGGGCTCTTCGAACGGCTGGTCCTACAATCATCGACATATAAATTATAGATGCTTTCAGTATTTGGTAGAGAGGTATTTGTGTCCGGCGGAATTGCGCTAACTTTGCAATGTTTCACAGTTTTTTTAAAGGAAACTGAAAGCGTGGAATGGGCTTCGTTTTATTTATTTTGTTTCAGCGTCGGTATAACTGAATCGTATTTGATTTACACAAAGTGGACATCATATATCGAGACGAGACATGTATCAATTTGGGGTTTAGGGGAAAACTCGCTACTTGGAGATGAGTCGCCAATGGCTGCGGAAGTGCCCGCATCTAATGGTGATCTATTGGCCGATCTGGATCTGGGAGCTCCGTCAACACAGCCTCCTTCTGCTAAGACTACGGTATGTTATTCATCGTCGTACCCGCGAAACAAACATTCGTTTTCTGTCCTTTTCATTTGCTTGCTGATACGTCTTCTGATTCACTGTGAAATCCATACATTACGACGTTCTCTTTCTATTCTACCGTGATGTAGGTAGTAGGTTTTTGATAAAACAAAATTCGCTAGATCACATGTTGGCTGAAGTTTGCGCATTGTGCGTAGTATGCAAACGAAAGTTAGAGTCTCGCCGGATTCTCACTTGATTTATTGCTTTATTATTCTTGTTTATTTTCTTGTGTGTTAATAATATCTTATTATATAAAGGAGAAGAGTTTACTTTTTTGTTTGTATGAACATAACGAAATCCTTTCATAAAGAAAATTTTCTATTCTCAATCGAAAGAGAACATACAAAATCTTTGCCGCTGGCGGGATTCGAACCCACAGCAGCACACAATCTCTCGATTCACAGTCCAACGCTCTACCTGTTGAGCTATGCTAGCTTATGTGTCGAGGATATTATAGGAGATATTATTGCATGATTTGCAAAAACGCTGAAGTCCAGAACCAAATTATACGTTTCCAAATAAACGTAAATGAAAGTAATTTTTGAACAGTTTGTAACAATCGGCCGAAGGCCGATTCCTCCAGTCGGAGAAGAGCCCGTAGGGCTCTTCGAACGGCTGGTGATTTATATTTGTTGTTTGAGGGTATGAGCAATGACCTGTTCGACCTCGTGGGAGGAGGTGGTGGAGCTCCTTCCGTTCCAGTGAGCACATCGACTGGAATCGATGATCTATTGGGAGGAAGTGAGCCTTTGCTATTTGCTTTGTTCCTTTGTTTCGTCTCGATTGTGTTTGTTGCTTTGGGAAAGGTTCCCAAGTTTGGTAGCAGTTCTTCAAGGTTCTAAGCTTTATTTGTTGAATTTACGATACTGAATGCTAGCTGAAATAGAAGCTGATTTATTTAACTTCTTTATAATTGTGCCTAATAAGTGTTGATGTATACTAAACGGTATCACACAAGGTTTTTAAAGCTATGCTGAACAACTACTGTACACTGCCTCTTTACTATATGCAAATTTTTGTGTAGTGTCCATTTCAGGAAACACGTGCCTATCACTTTAAAGGGACAGGCCCATCAAAATAAACCTATATTTACGATACGTTCATAATGACTATCAAGCATTTTTATTACAATATATACAAACTAAATTTCACCATTATTCGCCCTAGACAACTTTTTTTCCAATGCGCTCTGCTCAAATGTATACCACAAAACTGCAGATTTCAAAGCTATATATGCTAATTTTAATCGCATTATAATTTCACGATAAATTTGCATTGACGACAAGGTTATTTGCGGCTCTACGGTATACATTTGAGCAGAGCGCATCGGAAAAATGTTTTCAATGGCAAATAAATGTGAAATTTAGTTTGTATATATTGTAATAAAAATGCTTGATAGTCACTATGGACGTATCATAAATATAGGTTTACTTTGATGGGCCTGTCCCTTTAATTGTTTCTGTTTCAGTCCTGGATGGAGGTGTGGCTCCCGCATCAAACCCCCTCTCCTCGTCTACCGGAGGAGACGCTCTGGACGACATTCTCTCCGGATTCACATCTGCACCTGTTGCAGCTTCTAAGTGAGTGGGATAGATAGAAGATGATTAGATTATTATCCGGATCCGGAATATCACTAATCACCACTCACTTTGGCTTAAAACTTGCCCATATGCAGATTTACCGCCGTTATTTGAGAATTGGATTTTATTTTAGACTTGCTTTTCGAGTTTTTGTTTTACCAATTTGTTGGTTCGTTTCCTTTTCACGACAGAGCGTATCATTCTTTTTCTAACTCATTTTGTCGTGTTTTGATTGCACGTGAAAAATTGAGGTTTCGGTCGGGCGGGAAAAAAACCGCAATTTTTCATTTGCAATCAAAACAATAAATTGAATAAATTGGCGAAGGGCGGCCTTAATGCTCAAACATTTGGAATCATTCTGTCGTGTTCAGGCCTCAAAACCCCGGAGTGATTGCTCTGAATCAAAACGGTGTTGAGGCAAAATTGATTGTGGAGAAGGACTTTGGACAAGGTGAGGGTTTTCTTTTATTTCGCCAATTCTTCGACAAGGATGCAAACTGAGGATTAATTTTTCTCATCCTAAAAGATAGGTTATGCTCTCTTTGAAACATTTGCTTTTTTGAAATGTGGCTTAAAGAAATACGGCTGATATATTTTATTCGGGGTCCCCTAAAATTTCTTTGTGTCAATACTTAATGTAATTATTCACTGTTTTGTTTTGTTTAGGAGAACCGGCAGTGCTTCACTTGATCGCGAAAAACAATAACTCCTCGAATGTCGACTCGTTTATTTTCCAGGCGGCCGTTACGAAGGTAGTTTTCAAGTCTGTAGTCTACTTGTTTGTTTTCTAGACTATTGCCTATTTCAATTGCGTAAACCTTACTCAGGCTAGAGCGCTGGAGGCACTTGCTGACGGCCAATCAGGGCAGTCATAGGGTAGAGTGTAGGGACTTGGGACAATAGACATTTGTTGAAATTTTTGTGTACGCGTGCTCCATTTGGGAGAAGATGACTTCATATAATAGGTAGAATCTTCGAGCTTATACGACTCCCGGTAAGACAGTTACCGGTAAGGTTTAATTACCCAAGTTTGAGGTATTTATTCCTTTGTCCTGAAGATGCCGAAAGGCGAAACGTTGACATAAAGATTTGGTTTACATCTGTCCAATCTGTCTTACCGGGAGTCGTATAAGCTCGAAGATTCTACCTATTATATAATTGTTGAAATGAAAAATTGTTAGTATTTCAATTGAAATGATGTTGATACTTCGACCCGTTGAGCTATTTAAGGAATGGATGATAGGTGATCTGTAGTGAGAGTCCCTATGTTCTTGCATGGTATTTAAATATTGAAACGATAATCAATGTTTCTCATCTGCAGGCTTTCCAAATCGAACTTCTGCCCGCCAATGGCTCAACTTTGGGTGCAAATGGATCGTCAACTATTGAACAATCTATGAAAGTAACGCGAGTGACACCCGGACAACCGGTAAAGAATCTTTATTTTTCAAGTGTACTGTATTATAGGGTTCCGTGGGATACTGTCGTTCTTGCATTAGCTGTTTCAATAGTTTTGTTTTTGCCTTATCCTGTTTGAGCGTTTATCTAACACAGTTCCATTGCGTTATAAAAGAGCTTCCTGAGACATTCTGTGAGATTGAATGGCGTATTTTATTGTGAAAATAAAACAAAACGTAGCGCCATGCATCGCTTTGATTGCTTTGATTTGTGGTAACTGTCAAAAACGCTCAGATCGAAAGCAAGGTGTTACCGTGTTGAATATTAACGTAAATGTGTGTGATAACTGTTAGGAAAACCATTAGCCAGCCTTCAGTGATCTTCCTTAATCCTTTTAGTTATGATTTGTTGATCGTTAATCATTACTTATTTCAGCTGCGAATGCGTGCCCGTGCCTCGTTTGCGTTAAATGGAAACAATGTTTCCATACAAGGAGAAGTGAACTCGTTCCCTGGACTTTCATAAACTTTCTATTTGATTTATTATATTTATTACAGTAATTAGTTTATAAAATACTAAATTTGATGGAAGCAAGTATTAGAATTGAACCTTGTTTAATGCAATTGTATTGTGTAAATGTGTGAGAAGTTCCATGTGTTTTTGAAGTGATATAGATTTTTATTGTAGACGACGTGAGTACTTTGTTTGTAGAAATATTTCCATTTTTAAAATAATTTCCAGTGATTTTAAAATAATCAAAGATATAGTGATTTTTGATTTGCATCACCAAATATCCCCTATCTGTGAGAGAAAAGAAATTGTTTATATCGAGGCTGGTTGCCTTTTTTGGTTCTTCATTATTTATTTACTTGTTTTCCTAGGATTTTGAGTGGAACTTTTTAATTACTGGGATTTTTTATATTTACCTATGTGGCAGCTTTTAGTTGTAAATTATTGTATTTTACTTTTTGCATGAAACTTTTCTGTGGTTGTGAATGGTGTGGATAGTGTTAAATATGAAAGGTGTAAGTTTTACGTGATAGTTTTTATATATGTTTAAATTTTTTGTCCGATATTGGCAGTTAATTTGTTTGTAAATCATATCGTTTAGCATAACTTGTAGAGCAAATTATGATGTCCTTATTTAAGAGCTCCGCGTATAGTCATTACAACATATGAGAAATATAATTAGCCTAGAATATGAATGAAATCGCTTCCGAAATGTGATATGTCCTTTATTTGCATAAAATAATAAAGTTTCTTTTTTTTAGTTGTGTTTTTTTTTGTAAACACTATTGCCGTATGTATTCCGAGTGTAATTTAAATTCCACGGTGAATTGTGATTTCTGATTCTGAGTTCTGATTTCCTTGATAGAATAATTGCTGGAATGGTACAGTATATGCAAATTTGTTCATTTTATTCCCGTTCCGAGGTGGGGGGGGGTCGGCGAGCTTTCGTTTCTTGGAGACACTATGTATTACTTGAAAATAATGGTACGCGGGGGTGAAATCACGTGCATCTACCTATTGCTGCGCGCTTCGCCTAGCCGAGTCAATCTATTGCCATATCGCTGTATCGGACTATATTGGCGACAACCTGGCGATGTATGGGCGAATGTGCCGCGTCGTGGCCTTGTATTGAAGTATAATTTGTTTCGAATTGTTCCCTATGTTCTCGCGGCGCACATAGCAGCCAAAAATGTTTTCCCCCACTAATGGTATGTCCGATGTTTTTCCCTTGTATTTCGCTTCCATCGTATATTTGTGCTTATCGATGTTGCCGTGATGATTGTGCTTTCAGGCAACTCTTTCTCCTTTCATTTGCATCCTTTCTCTGTGTCGGTTATTAGATTTGTTCTCTTTCTCTAAATGACTTGCCAAAGGAATTCTAGACATCTTTTGACAGAGAACATTTGGATGAATAGCAGTGGGAATGAGAAGTTACGGGCTTAGGCTTAGGCTTAGGAGAGGTTTCCGGAAAGAAGGCAAAGGTGTTTCCGGAAAAAACAACGCTCAGGTAAAAGAGGGTTGTGGAAAGTTTATGAAATGATAGTGAAAGTATCTATATACCTCCGTATTGTGACTTTTTTTGTAATTTCCATTGTGTCCTTGAGAAGCGTAACTCCCATTGAACTATTTTTTTGCGCACAGTCTTTGTCATCCCTCGCCTTTTCCTTGGATGTCGCTCGCGACGATCTGGCGAATAAATGGCGCATGCTCGGCCCATTCTTACTACCTTCAGGAATTTAGCTTGTCTCTCTCGCGGCAATCCTATTTACTTTCTTAAATAAATGCATAATTTGAAGTTAAGACAATTTCTTTTATTTTTTTTGACAAAAGTCTTTTGCCTTCTCTCTGGCTCTTTTTTCAAAAAAGAAAAGAAAAGAAAAAAAGTTGATTGTGAAATTCTGCCTCCTTCTTTCATTTTTGTGTAACCAATTTGTGTGTTCACTGACCAAAAATTTATTTAATATATTTTCTTACAATCGTCACTTTCTCTTTCTGCTACATAATGGCAACAGAATACGATGCGCAGACCTCTAAGTTACGATGAATATAGATTCTGCTCTCTCACCCTCTCTCTCTCTCTCTCTCTTTTCTCTCTCTCTCTTCATCAAAAACACCAATCATTTCTAAAATTTTATCTCAAAACATATACAATAAATCATTTTTACGTAATATATGTGAAAGTAAACAAATGGAAATATTGGAAATTACCGATTGAAAAATTAGGGTGGTGATTGTTGAAAAATGAACATTCAGCGCAAAAATTACAACAGAATAATAAACGAAGAGGCCTGGAATATATTATATAATAATACTCAATCAGTTAGGAAGGTGACCGAAATACACATTGTAAGAAATAATAATTAAAATGTTATTCATAGAAAAAAAAACGGTGCTCAGGGCATGCAGGCTCTGGGTGTAAGAGTTCTTTACTACTTTATAACTGAATTAGTTGAACTGAGAAAAAAAAAACAGAAGTTAGAGGAGTGCGCAATTAATAGGAACATATACACAACTCAAAAAGTAATAATAATAAACAACAATAGAATATCAAGGTGAATCCACTCATAAATAAAGTATTGAAGTAATTGGGGTTTCAGATAAAAAGTTAGGTAATTAATGACAACAAAATTTCAGCGAAAAGAATACCAATAATGCATAAAAGCCCAGTACAATATATAATTAGCATATTAATATACTGTAGCTTGGTTTTTCTTCATAAGGTAAGTGGTCTTCTATTGAGGAAAAGAGGTTTACTAATAAAAGGTAATAACTGAAGTGCTCAAAAACCAAAGGCGGATTCTCTATTATATATACGAGACCAAGTACAGAAGGGCCGGTGTATTCTGCCTGTATGCAAATTTCTTTCTTCCAGACGAGGCCAGAAATTAGCATACTAACAAAGTAAACTGAAACTACTGTACTTGGGTAAGCTGGCGAAGTGGAGCGGAGAGTTATCATAAGCATGTGTTAAGGGTGGCATATACTGTTTTGGTACTTTTGGCACTGTGCCAATAAAACTCAACTTCAAAGCTCAAAGTACCAAAAAATTTAATACCACTTTGCTTGAACAATTGCTTTGAAAAGGAATGGAAACGTTTGATCACAGAAGGACGGCAATAGGCCGACCAAATACTGGGGCCGGACGGGGAGAAAACGGATACAAAATGGTGCTAGCACGGTGCTATTAGGGTTGACTGGACAGAGCACGATACTAATACCGCACCGACTCCGAATGCACCGTACCGCAGCAAAATGTGTTCTATGAACAAAACTCTACTGATTCGTTCTCAAGCACATTTGCTTTGGATCAAATCAGTACTTGTATAAATAATTATTAGAGTCTCTCAGAGCTATGGCTGATCTGATACAATAAATCTCAGTATCTGAGAGAGCACTGCTGCTTTTCATAATCTTGGGGGTTTGTCATTATCATGGTTTACGTAAGCCATGAAGATACATAACAAACCCCCACCGATTATGCAGCAGTTAAGTGCTGGAACTAGTTTACATGTGAGCGGTGTAACGGAGAGAGTAACTCAAGGTAAAATAATAATAATAATAATATAATAAAGCTGAAAAGGCTCTCATGCCTATTTCTTGACCTCGTTTGTGAGGATTTGGAAGAGCTCCTTATCGGCCAAGCAGCCGTCGACGAACTCCTTCAGTGTCAACTCCTTGTCGTTGTTGACGTCCATCTTCTCGAAGATCATCTTGGCCCTCTTCCTGGGAGAATCGTCAGCCGACTTGGTCACCTCGGGACCCAACATTTCATAGATCGCCTGGAATGATGTGTTAGAGTTAAGACTGTTAAGATACGAATTCGGTTGATATAACCCGGTACTCTTTTTTGTCTCTATATCTCTTTAAGATACGAATTAGACCAATTTAGGCCTGTGCTATTTATGTCCTCGTGCTCCTTTGAGGGGAGTACCGACACATAAAATAAACGAAGATGACCTAATCTAAACCAGGGTATTTATTATGAATGCGACAAGTATATCAGTAAAATGGTTCCGAAGCTGGCGATCGATAAATCAAGTGACAACAGTCATGTTCACTTCTGAATCAATCGATAAGCTACCGTACCTCAATAATCTTGATCATCTCCTTTTCGTCGATCGTTCCATTTCCATCAATATCGTACATCCGGAAGGCCCATTCCAGTTTCTGCTCCGGAGTTCCTGATGACGTCACATTTATGGCCAATAGGAATTCCTGGAATAAAGCATAAATGATTTATCGATTGATAAATAATCCATAAAATGTATGTATTTTGTACTAGACTAGTCATCTAAATGAAGCACGACAACGATGACAGAGAGTTATAGGTTAAGTTTTAAATAACAAAGATATCTTTTCGCGGAAATATCAATATGATGACGTATTTATGTGCGAAATTGAAACATCAGATGAACATTCAGATTTGCTAACATTCGACGCTTACTGTAACCAGGTAAACCAGTACAATCAAATTATATCTTGTTATATCTTGTTATACATAAAACATAAAAATTAATGAACATATAACAAGTATACGTCTTGTCGCGGGAAAATCAATAATACAGGAAAATCAATTGTGCGATACGAAGTTGTATAGCTGTATAGTGAACGGCGTAAAACGGAAAGCGGGGTTTCTCATGAGTATGCCCTGTTTTGTATCGGTCGGTCAAATGTGGTTATGTTATGTATAAAACTTACAAAAGTAAAAGTAACCGACCTTAAAATCGATAAATCCTGAATTATCTGTGTCGAAAGTTCTGAAAACGTGTTCACAGAAACCTTCCGCGGATCCACTCGGGAAGAAGTCTTTGTAAACCTGCAATTAATTAACATTGATCAATAAAATCAATAAATATGGATGCCAATCAATAATCAGTAGCACCAGTTATAATACATGATTTTCTCATCGTCGCTTCAGCAGCTAAGCTTCAAAAATCTTGAGACAAGATAAACTGTGCATAAACGAATTAGTGTGATGTTTCTAAATTTAGAAAACTTGCATATTTTCGTTCTGCTTTTTATAATAGCAATAATAATAATAACTAGTAACTATAATAATTAATAGCATATTAATTAATTGCATTAATTAGTAATTAATAAAATAGAAACCTTAATAAACTGTTCCTTCGTCAAGTGTCCCTTGGGGCAGTCTTGCTGAAATGGAAATAAAATAAGTATATTTTAAAATAAAATAAGCATATAAATAAGTATATAATGGAATTATAGTATAATAAAATAATCTAACTGAAAAATTCTATAAAGATATTACTTTCCTGATTTCCCTCTACAAAAAGACGACGAAAACTCATAATTTTCCCGGTCTAATTGAATTTTGTGTTATGTATGTTACGTAAAAATAATTTTAATTTCCAAGAAACGGTTAAAAAAGAAAATGCAAAAAAAGCCTACACGCTTGAATGACACATAGTATCAATAGTTATTATTATTCGGGTAATCGGTGTGCTATGCGCAAAGACAACTCTAAATAGTTACCGTACTCTAATAAACTGCCTGATAAGTATTAATTAGCATACCAAGGTTGCCTCGTCTCGCATCGAAAAACTTCGATGAGCTCGTGTTATGCAAATCGCGGCTTTCATAGCTTAGGCTCAGGCTTAGGCTTAGGCTTAGGCTTAGGCTTAGAGCACTTCAATAGAAAATTAGCATACCACGAATCCCTTGTACCATTCCTTGATCTGTTCCTCGGTAAAGTTTGTATTCTTCTTCAGGAATTCGAGGTCTTCCTTCGACAATTTCGGCTTAGAGCCCTTCAGGCCCATGCTGCCCACTGCAATTAGCCAATTAGCAATTATTATAATTACACAGTAATAATTAAACACGCGAAACAGAAACCCGACATACACATGTAATAGACATAAATCAGAGCGATTTGTTATCCTTATGGCCTCAGTAGAAAACAAAAATGCTTGATTTATTTGTGAGTTATTTCACAATTTTGGTTTTCTCGTGAATATTGCCTAACTTTAATCTTAACTTTAACGTATTTTTTAATCAGAACTTGGAAACAAGATCATAAAAATTAACGGGAAAAACTTTCTAAATAAATCGATAAATTTGCAGAACAGCTTATTTATAGCATTCCTTTCCAAGCAAAAATGGAAGAGAAACAAAATATGTGAATCATTTTAGTTTGCCAATTGCGGGAGAAATATATTTTCATGCAAAGGAATGAACAAATAGACCAATTTTCGTAGTTCTGCATCAATTATAATATATGATATATGTATATGTAAAGAGAAATCGCAGAGAAAAGTTTAAAGCGAAACACCGGCCGGTTTTTGAAACATATCGTGGATAGCTGAATTCTTATATTTTTATGCAAAGTTGCTCGAATTTAGCCCGCTTTTTTAATCAAATGTATACTTATTTGCATAAGAGCATAAGCTGCATAATGATGCTGGTGTACTCGACGTGTTTCAAAAACCGGCCGGTTTCGCTTTGATACAAACAAGATAAGCTGACTACAAACTAATAAACTACATTGTAAGTCATTGGATAAGCTTCGACCAAGCTCATACACATTTATTACTTAAACATTTTTTTTGCGATGAAAAATGAAAATATTTTCTTGCTAATTGCAGGGGTGGAAATAACATAAAATGTGAAATATTTTACAAATTCACTATCATTCTTTATCAGTTAACTGTTAACAAGCAAGAACCGGATTTAAGAAGCCGGCTTCCGAAGAATGGGAAAATTGGGAATTATTTTATCAAAACCACTCGAAAACTATGTGTGATAACACGGGGCGAAAAGCCATCAAACTTCACGTAGTATGTTGTATGTAAAGACGGAGTGCAGAGAGAACATAACTACTATCGATTGATTTGCGAATATTATCGATTTTTGGGAATTATCACTACGAGGCCTGGCTTAGGTTTGCATTTTCTAACTAACTGTAAGTAAAATCTTCGCAACTTATTAGAAAGAGTACTACTTTAGACTTTAGTTTTATACGACCAAACTTATAGCGATAAGTTATAGCGATATTCTTCGCGGCAATTATATATGTTGGCCATGTTTCAGGACAATTTGTAAAATAGTAAAATATTACATATACCATTAGCGTTGCTGAATATAGTGTTAAAAACGATGTTAATCTAAGAAATCTAAGAAAATAGATAACGAATAATATTTTTTTCTCATAACACTTTGCTAGGATTTTGCGCTGCGAATTTGCAACAGAAAAACTGCGAATTCGCAGAGCACATGCAGGAGTCAGCGAGTTCGCACCGGGTATTTTGCCCGTGCGAACTTGGAAAGTTTGCTGTGCGAATTCCTACTTTTCCGGGGCGAATTCGCAGTCCATTAACAGAGCTTATGGATGTTGTGCTTCCTAGCAGTGTATGATAAACCATAACACATATTGTATTTACAACGAGACAAATTACAAATCTTATCTCTTATCTAACAAACTAGAAGGTATATAAAATGTTTAAAATCTTATTCCAAATAAAAACGTTTCAAACTCGAATCCAGACAAAATGTAAGTAATAAGGAGAAAAATTCTTAAACTTATACTAGAAAAATCCTCAAATTACATAGTAAAAAGGGCTAGATTCAGAAAATTAAATGGTGTTTTTAGGTGTTAGAAGTCTCAGCCAGGTTTAGACCTTTATGTTGAAAGCGTAATGCTTATACAACGTGGGCAGGCAGCGATGACACGATAATGTTTTGACATGATTCACTATATTTCATCCAAAAAAATACATAGCAACAAGCTTTGTGGGAGGTGGTATTTTGTCTTTTATATTCGGAAAATGTGGTCTCTTTGGGGTCTTTTCCTCACAGAAAAACTCCTTTCCATCGCCTTTATATGCACAATATATTGATCTAAACAAATCGAATTTCACGCCCGTTTTCTATTGAAAGAAAACAGAAAAAACGGGAGGCAGAAGGGATTTTTGGTGGGAAATTTTTGAATTTTCAACGGAATGACGTGTCTTTATAAGAAAAAGAGAGGGAATATATTTGTAACGACAAAGATGGTGCAAAAATTAGGCTTCAGAATGAATAGGAACCGGCAGTGTAGTTTTAGAAACCATGAACGTGGGTTTTGTACGTCAAATATAGGGGAAATGTCACAGTATGCATGTAAATACTGTATTTTCGTTGAATATGCGTTTGAAAAGAGTAGCGAGCAGTACTTATCTTCCAAGTAAAACTTTGGTATCTGCGACATGGAACATTTCATAACAATGACTCATACACTTCCCTACATAGTATTAGTAGTAGCCACTGAAATGCATAGCCGATTTTATCAAGAAGAAAATATGCAACATGATGCATTGGTATTGGTCAAGTAACTGGGAACTTTCTACCCTGAGATTTCCTTAGGGAGTTCTTAAAGTTGGACCTTAGATCTTACTCAGTGTGGTCCAAATACTAACTGGTTGAACAATTGCAAAATGGTGTATTGTTAGTCGGGGGTCGCAGAGTTGAATAGCTAACACACACACACATACAACACAGAAATCGGGGGCACCGAAAAGCACAATTAGAACGTATTTGGGCGGAAGGACCATCGATTCACTCACAAGTCCCGTTATAGGGGAAAGCGGGGCCCATGGGCCGGTCGAATTATATGGAATAGAGGGCCCGCTGGCCCGCCCGTCTACGGCCCTTTGGGACACTCACCGGGGACCTAGCCCCGGGCCATTGATCGCCCATACACCCTTGCCCAGTCCGCTATACCCATCAGCCCCCGGGGGCACTCTCCCTCTATTCGGTGGCCCTGGTGGGCAAATCCAGGGATATGGACGATCTGCCCAATGCTTGGGGATGAGGAACGTCACAACATGAAATAAGAAAAGAGAAAGAATATAAGCTACTTATATTATGAATCAATTAATACCCTTTGGAAAAAAGAATTAATAAAGCGGCATGGCACGTGGTTAGTGAACTAAAAAAAATTCATCCCCATTCGGCCCGTGTGCTTTGTGTCTCTTTCCTAGTGCATCAATTCACTATTCTACACGATAATCACATGCAAAATCGATACGAAATATATATAACCAGACGGCCATCGCCGCCTGAGGCGACTTTCCAATACTACGTAGGCGACTGTTCGAAAGTTCGAAGTACTCACAAAAAATGGGCATACTTGTATGAAACGTCTGGAACGTATCTTCAAAGTTTACGCAATAAAATTCGATTCTGCTTATTTCAAAACGGGACTACTTATACCAAACACCTGAAACGTAGAATTTCATTTCGTTCACACAAACAAACAAGTAAACTCTTCTCCTTTATATAACAAGATTCGTCATTTTGAAAAGGCAATATTGGTGTAAAAATAAAAATAAGTTATCTCAAAGTATCGATAAACACTTGTTTCTCTCTGTGTACAAGTGGCAGAAAACAAAACGTGTGTTCTTTGCCCAAACTGCTTTTCGTTTATGAATGTTCCACATAGACAAACACCTACACGCATGGCTTGTCTAGCGTAAAATAAATGACGAGATAAACAACAAAAGTTTTCCCCCACTTCGCTTACGACAAAAAATGTCATACGTTGATGGTGAAATATATGTTTTGATTTTAGGAAAACATGAATAATGCTTTGTTTGCGCTACACCAAAATATATTTTTCTCGAATTCATATCGGTTGTCTAGTCTATATATAACAGGAAACGCATGTAGAGCTTTCGCGTATTATTGTAGTGATTTTGTGTGGTATCTTCTAATTATATAAAGCAACACAATTCGTTTGCTGGGTTGTGCTGCGCGCACGTACGAAAATCTACGTTTTTTTCGTTTGTTGGGTTGTGCCGCGCGCACGTACGTAAACCTAACTTCAGGGGTCTGGTAAATCTAGGCTAGTATGCGTTTTCGTGTAAAAAACCTTGGAGGATAAGTTTCGGGAGTTTCATATAAGTAGGCAATCTTATGTAGATAACAAAAAGTCGCCTCAGGCGGCGTTAGCTCACTGGTATTATCGTATTGGTACAGTCATAATTAAAAGGTTAGTTGCTGCATAGTTTAGTTTATGTTTGTTGGGTTACTTCCGCGGTTCTCTATGTTCTATGAGAAACGTGAAAAGAGCATCCCCTTTTACTGAAGGGGAATCATAAGTGAGTTGAAGTGCACTAATGGACAGATTGGTTAAGGGATACGGGCCACATAAGGAGGGTACTTGGGTACTTGGGAAAGATTACCCCCGGGTGTCGGTTCACTTTAAATGCAAAGATAGAAAAGGATGGGAGCGTTCGGGCACCATATACGTTCATCGGACCTAAGGAAGGTTCACTCTTGGAATTTGCACGAAACTAACATAAGTTAAAGCTGTACAACACGTAGTTTATGAAGCTTAGGCTCGACACACATTATGTTCCATTCTCAGCTCAAAGAATACGCCGAATCACCTGAAATCATAATTTGATAAATGTCACGGAATAAAATGCAAAGTGCAGTAAAGGGAACTAAAACCGATAAAACACAAAGAAAATGGATTGAATGACAGAGTAGAGAGTTTGGTTTAGAATTTTTAAAGCGGTGTGACACGTGGCGAAGATGTAACAGCCTTACCATGAATTACACATAAATTCATGTGTCTTTTTGGCATTTCTGGCCACCATATTTTCAAAAACCACGCACCATATAGCTTTAAATCATCATGTAGCAAAAAAATGGAAGATGTTTGCATTAGGAGGAAAAAGACAAAACAATCACGAAATGGTGAATTTGAATCATTAGCGGCTGGAAAATGTTGGCAACATTTATTATTCTTCTACAAAACAAACCAGATCTATTACAAAAAGCAAAATGAAAATATAAATCCAGCTACGTATTGCATCTCATGCTCCACTAATGTAAGTAAGCTAGACTATATATCATGACATAAGATTATCCGGGCGATTTCAATACAATACTCTATTTCACTATTTTTACATTAAAAGTTCACTAAACACTAACTATATTACGTGGAAACTCTCCTTTGAAACCACATATTAAAAGGTTAAAAAATTTCAAAAGTAAACCAGCAAGGACTCAGATTACTAGTTTTTATTTCATGGGAGAGCAAACTTCAAATTACTGTAACAACAAGGAAAACTACTTGTACTAAACAAGTTTTTTGATGTAGTTATATTTCTTTTATCACTTGTAAAACTGGTTTGCTTTCTTCAGAGAAAGAACACACCATTTGCTTCGTTTTGAAAAGCTTCATTTGTGGGAATATGTGAATGAACAGGTTGAATATTTTTCAGTAATTTCTGTGTGGAAGTTAATTTGGCGATGTTTTGCCTCATGGGACCATATGTTTGTTCGAGCATTACAGCCTCCGCCATAGAAGATTTTGTGAACAAAAACACATGGAATGGGAAAGGAAACTAGGAACATTACAGTATTCTGAATGCTAATCAATGTGTTATCGATTAGATGAGTAGATACTGTAGCTCCATTATAGAGGTTTAATTAACTATAAAAAGACATGCTAATCAAGAAAATATCGATTTGATTAGTAGATTCTGTATGTCTGTAGCTCCATTATAGAGGTTTAATTAACTATACACAAATAATAATTATTTTGCGGTAAACCCGCAATATTTTCTAAATCCCAGTAATTTTAGTGCAAAAGGATGAAAACTCCACTAAATAAACAAGAAAAAAGGGGCGAGCAGATTATGTTCTAGAACACTATAGTTTCATAGTTTCATTTCATAGTTTTTTACCACAACTATAACTATAGTTTCATTAACCGTGGACTATTAACTATACAACTATAACTAACAATAGTTTCATTGCAAGATTGGATTGGCAACCCAATGACAGTTATGTTTTGTTTCCCAAATTATGTTTCACAGTAAAATATTAAAATTGACTGAATTTGCACGATAAATTATTCATTCGGCTAGCGTGATCCTCCTATTCTCCCCTTTCTTATTATGTATTAATTAGGGCTCATTTTGTCAACGGACATATCATTGCGTATGACAGAAAATGATGGAAAAAAGGATGAAATGTTGAATGCTAATGAAAATATTATTCATTGAAATAAATGGAAAAGGAGGCAGATATTTTTTATCAGATAACGAAAATTGCAAAATAGTTGGGTTTGAAATTTTTTATGGTTTGCTTGCTTTATGTATACCAAAACCTGATTGGGTAGTTCAATGTAATTTAATTTATAGTTTGTTTGTAATTAATGTAATTTGTCTGGCTTGTAAAATGACTTGTAAATTTGCATGCCCACTATGGAAATCAACTGTTACTACGATCCAAAATTTTTATAGAATTCATAGTTTTATATTGATTTACGCCTTTGAATTAAAAGCTTTTGCTTTGTAAAGCATGTCTTTCGGAATTCAATACTATCGTCTGTCGATAAAAGGAAACTATTTGGGCACTTCATTCTCGTGAGCCTCCTCCTTTAAGAATAATCCTTAATCATTCTGTACGAGTGAGATATAATCAATGACGGTTGAAGGTGAAAGCAGCGAGTGTAAGACAAAACAACAAACCGCAGCAAGAACTATAAATTAGATACAGATGTGCGTTTTTGAAAGACGTTTCCTTGTTCACTTCAGCAAACTTATGACCGGGGTTAAATTTCAATTGCAAATTACAACTGAAAACTTTTTGAACAGCAAGAAACTCTTTTGAAACTGAAACAATAAGTTGAGTTTCCGGCAAGCAAAGTCCGTCAAATATTGTACAGAGTTGCCGGACGTAGTCTCTCGAGGGAACTAATGTTCTCAAGCTCTCTCTCATAGTTCAAGCTTCTACGACCGCTCTCTCTATATCTTTCTCTCTCTCCCTTCTCCCTCCTTCTCCCCTTCTTTATCTCTCTTTCTATCCCTCTCTTTCTTTAGTTTTATCTCTCTATCCTCTCTCGTCTCTATCTTTCTCTCTTCCTCTCTCTCATATTTCTACGTCAAAAAAGACAAGCAACACGGCTCTTCATTCCTTCATTGCTGTAATGTATGAACGTTTCCCGTCAGACGAAAACCAATAAAACGACAGTTTTCCATTAGAAAAGTAGATAGCAATGTATGAAAATAAGTATGATACTAAAGCCTATTAATACAAAGTGTTATTTAAATAACCTGTAGAGGTTAGGGGATGAGGTGCAGATCCAGCAGATAATAGAGCGAGAGAGTTAGAGATAGAAATGTTGAGAGGTAGCACTGTTAGACGGCAGGGAGGAAAAGCAGGGGAGACATTTCAGAGGAAGTAGAGAGGGAAAGTGAGAGAGAGAGAGTGTGAGAGTAATAGAGAAAGTGTGGGAATATTGCCCAACATGTTCATTTTCCTCAGATTATTAATTCGAAATGCGTGCTGATGACGTACGTTTAATACAAAAACGTGAGTGCAACAGCAGCGATTACTATTTTAATAATTCAGTGTATAATTAGAACCCTCTGATATTCTGTTCAAAACTACGTACATTGCAGAATTCTTCACATGAACTTATCCAAAGTGAGTTATGATGATTAATTGCCAACTTTGACGTAATTGAATACATTTATAACGCAAATGTTCCAAATTTAGATATGGAGTGCCCTATTTTGGAAACTCTATATTTAAACTAGTTAAGAATCACAGGCCAATTTAAATGACCCAAAGCTATAGACAATAAGGTTTACTACAACAAGTAGAGAGTATATGTACATAACATAGGAAATGGGTGAACCCATTTGGAAACGGTTCACTGTTTTTTTTCGTGCCCCCCCCCTTTGGTGACCACTTCGTGACCAAATGGTCATGAACCAGTCACCAGATGACTTTTTTCGGTAAAAACCATTTGGTGAGGGGCCAACGACGGATTTTCTGTGGTTTCGGCAATTATTTCGTTTTCATGTGAACTATATTAGCCAACAAGAGTGTAGTAATAGTCCTGGAGGAACTGGCTTCTTGTAAGAAGTACTAAGGTTACCTACTTTGTACGTATTTTGTGAAAGGTATACTGAACAACTGCTTTTCCACGCACTTGTGCCTTTGCGGTTCAGACGGTCACAACAAATTTGCATACAATACGTGGGAATCTGGTTATCAAGAATACGTTTCACAAATTGATGTTGCGGTTCCGTGAAATTTTGCTATGAAGTTAGAATTGAACTCTCAATGTATAACTACGAGGAGAAGCGCCGCGGCGGCCTCAAACCCGTGCTGCTCACCCAAAAAGCGCCAGGCGGCTTCAAACCCGTGCCGCGCACCCAAAAGGCGCCGCTTCACCACACTCAAGCCTGGATAATATTGTTTTGTTGCCCAAGAGCGTAACGTTGGCCGCTCGCCAACTTTATAACCCCCGAGGCTTAGTAGTTTATTATTCATTTTCGCACAATTTCCCATACTGCGGCCAGAGAGAAAAATTGTCCCCCGGGTGAGGGGGTGAGTTATTCGTATATATAGAGAGTTAGGTTTGTTTACACACATACTTTGTTCGTGAGTGAGCATAACCGGGGAGATTTTTTTGGTGTGAACTACGGTAGACAATACAGAATATACACCGGAAACACTGCAGAATTCGTATCATAGCTAAGGAAACGAATAGTTAATTGCTCACTCACAACGGAATATCGGGGAAATTGAATAAATTTAAAAGTGAAAGTTTCTCGGGCAACGGTGCTATCAATTTTGAAGTGTAGCTCGTTACATAAATCTCTTTTATAACATTCACTTGCAATACTAAACGCGCATAATGCTCTACATGTCTCCTATTATATCTATATCATAATAGGTTGCAGTGTGCATAAAAAAAAACATAAAAATAAGACTCACACATAAGTACTGATGTGAGGGTAAAATACATAGATTTCCCTACTAACGAAACGTATAGCATCACAAGGTTCAATATACCTTCAAACGCTAGAAAATCCTCTTGAAAAAGCATAGGCCTAGTTAAAATTATCGCATCGTAGCAGCCACAAATTTAAAGCGAAATACCGTCCGGTTCTTGAAACGCATCGTGGACCCCTGCATTATTATGCAGCTTATGCAAATGAACATAAATTAGACTAAAAAATCGAGCTAAATTCGGGTAAATTAGCATAAAATAGTAAGAATGCAGTTGTCCACGGTGCGTTAAAAAACAGGCCTGTGTTTCGCTTTAAAGCGAAATGCTAGCGACTTTGGAAAATTTGCGTATGATAAGCAAATCCTATGTATCCTATGCTAATTTTGTACGATTGCCGTGAACGATCGTACAAAATTAGCATAGGGTACATAGGATTTGCTTATCATATGCAAATTTTCCAAAGTCGCTAGCATTTCGCTTTAAGTTTTTACAATTAGTCGTCCTCGTGCTTTCTGCACAGCTCAATATAACAAAATTTTTCCAATGGACCCAAGTCTTTAACGAGAATATGACTAGGTAGTTAGGGCACTTGGGACCCTTTAGACTTTAGTCCATGTCTAGAAAATAAAGAAGGGCCCCTTAAAACGTTGTCCTTACTGCTAGTTTTTAAGACCAAATATGAATTGAAACGCGGAAAACGGAAAACGGGCATAGAGCAAAGGTAGAACAGGAAATAATGGGTAAAGACCAATTTTGGGTCCCATAAAAAGAGAAAATGTTAAAGAAAGAAAAAGAGATATAGGAAAATTGCATCTTGACAATTGAGGTCTAATATTGAGGCGTACGTTGGTTACACGAAACAACTGGGCCCATAACAACTAAACCACTAAACGTAAGACCACATGTCGAAGAAGCCATATGAGAACATCGATAGCAACATGGCAGCTAATTTTGCGATGTCAGGAAACCATATATACCATATACGAAAGCTGCTAGACGTGGCATATTATATAATAAAAACGTCTATTTATATAAACGAATAGAGTTTATCGAGACGCACAAACGAGAATTGTGAAATAATTGTCACTAAGGACCGTCAGGCCCTTGGCCACTAGACCTAGCATCGTAGTACAGTTTCGAGCACTCCCACTAAACCACAAAAAGTCCCTAACCTATGCGTGAATAATGCAGGACAGTCGTATTTTGATGCTACAATATTAGACATATGATTATGCACGTTTGAGTTTGAACACATACAAGAGTTCCAAAAGAGTCAGCATATAAGACACGGAAACCAGTAAAACTTTCCGCAAACAGACATATTTGAGCCAGATGCATCTAGCGACGATCGAGATAAGATCTCCCACCCTGAGCACGGTGCTCTAAAGAACGGAAAGATAGAGATCCGGCCCTTTGTGTAGAAAATGACGGACCAAGTCAACAATAATAACACGAACACCAATCAAACGTTGTGAAATTTGAGTGACGGAGGATTTGTTCGTTTGAGGTTGAAAATTAAAGGAGGCACGGAAAATGTGAGACGTGCAAGTTAGAATCTGGAAGCTAATGCAAAGAGAGGCCTGAAAATGGCCAAAAAATTAACATACAGCATTTATTAGGACCATTCTACCTATAGTTCGTAGCATTGTACTAATTATGTGGCCTTCAAGTCTTCACACGTATCTTCAACGAGCCTTTGTCTTCAAAACGTACTACGTTCTGTGGCGCGCAGAGCCCCGCAGACTTTCCCGCACGTTCTGGGTATGCGCGCATACTTTCCCGCATGATCTGCCTGTGCGCGCGTACTTTCCCGCATGGTCACGGCGTGCGCGCATACTTTCCCGCATAGAGCGCCGCACGGTGGGCTTCCGGAGCAATGTCTCCGAAATCACTATTTTGACAAATTGGATCGCCCAGCTGCGAGCGCATACTTTCCCGCATACATTCCCGCATAGAGCGCCGCGCACTCACGAAAATTCTTCTCTCAAGAAATTATTTTCAGCTGCAATACCGTAGTTGCAACAAATAGTTGCCACAAATAATGGAGTTTCGCCGCTAAAGTGCACTTTTTTCTCAATTTTTTTATTTTCCATTCGTTTTTCGTATTATTTTCCGTTTGTTTGGTTTGTTGTGTATAATTCTTTGTTTACTGTTTAAGTGAATCTTCCATTGTCATCCCGACGAGTACATATGATAGAATTTAGTACATTTTAAGGTTTTATTCACTTGAAGTTCCATTGACGTTTTTTGGTTAACTGTTCTTATGTTTATTGTCTATTGTTTATTGTGCAGGATGTGCAGGATGAAAAAAGCATATGTCTGTATCCCGTAAGGCTGTAGGAATGGGCCTTGCGCTGTGGCTTCACCTACGACATCAGTGAGTGCTAATTGTAAGTATCTTTTTTCGACTTATTGTATATTGAAATATTTTATATACCGGAAGCAGAGGCTGCTTATGCTCCTTACGTTGCACAACTGTCTCTACATACATGCATTACGCGCAAATGACTATGCATACAAAGAAAATAGTTGTTTATGATAGCTTCAGCTTATATGTTTTAGTGCGCAACAGCAATCGCCAAACGTCCAGAATTCCTCGCCTTTTGATGGTTAAAAATGTACAAAGGTGAAGGGTCTGGCATCTGGGAACAATTTAGTACGAACAAAGAAAGCATAGGTATGTTTATTATTGTTTCGTTATTATTCAGTAAGCGTTAAATGCTGCACATCTACCGAAAACAAGTTAATTTTCCTCCAAAACATCAAGGACGAGTACCGGAATGTTTTATTAGATGTACTGGAAATTTAGACCCTTATTGAACGTAGTTTTTGCCCCTATACTCATGCATCTAAATATTGCAAATTGCAGATCCCACCTCTTCCTTCAACAAAGCGCCAAAGCTTCAAGTTCTGCAGAGTTTGGTGCTTCAGGAAGAAGTCGCGCGGTCGCGGTTGTCTTTGGGGTTCTCGAGTGTTTCTTGACAAATACTGATACATTCCCCCATTCGTCGTCATTATTATTCTTAAGCAGTATTTCTCTTTTGTTGACAGACTCATGTCCTACTAACTTAGTCCACTTTTTTTTACTTCTCGCCATTCTATACAAAATAGTTCCACAGTAGCTGAGCATCTATTATAGTTACTTATTACTCAGTTTATTTGCAGCTTGCCTTATTTTGTTGTAGATTGTAACCGTAGACATACAACCGCAATGTCCCTGAGTTTAGTTAACTGCTGTTCCTTAATTCCTCTAGTAACATTTAGAAGTTATTGATATGAATAATTATGTTGTATACTATAGTGTAGAGAATTATATTGATGAAACTTTTGCTAGCAGCCTATTTCATTAATATTATGAAAGTAAGTTCCTCATGTTTGATCAATTCGCGGTCTATTTCGAGTTATTTTTAATGGTTTAAAATGTGTTGCTTTCATTTTATTTTATTCTATCAATGTTGAATTAATAAAATTATTTTATCGCTTTTGTATGATATTTTTTATATTGTGAAGTGGGCGGGGCAAGGGGAGCAGCCTAATGGCTAGTGTAACCGCGTAGAGCGCCGCGAACTTAACCGCATAGAGCGCCGCGCACTAACCCGCATAGAGCGCCGCGCACTAACCCGCATAGAGCGCCGCCGACTTTCCCGCATAGTGCGCTGCAGACATACCCGCGCAGAGCGCCGCTCACTTTCCCGCCTTGTGCGCCTCTGCAAAAGCGCACAAGGCGGGATGGTACGCGGCGCTCTGCGCTGGTGAAGACCAGAGTAGGACAACTACGCTATCATACATTACATGCAAATTAAACTCCAATCTATGGCCACGAGGGCATAGACATTTTCCTATGATGCAGGTGTTCTGCGTATTTTCACGAACACGTTACATACCGCTTTAACGCTCTAGTAACGTGTATGCGTTTCAAATACCGACTGACCATTACTTTACTAAAAAAACAACAACAAAGACATGTCACTTTCTAAATATAGATATAATATTTGGTCACCTGGTGGTCTTTTTGAGTGTGGGCAGAACAAGAAAAGTCTATTCTTATGCTTTTCACCTCTCCCCCTCCTATACGCACGCAAATTATGCAAAGACTCAAGCGAGGAGCGCCCGATTCACCTACCCACAAAGTTACTACGCCACGTCATAACTTGATTCGAGTACATAAAGATCAAAGTTCAATGTACAACTTTCTATCAGGTAAGTACTTCCTATCAAACGAAAGCTCATGATGTTGATTATGTATCAAATCAATCTCACTGCAGGAAATATGCCAAAAAAGAGTAGCAAGGGGCAAAGTCGGTTAGAAATACAGTGTGCTTACAATAGAACACAGTAGGCGGCGCAAGCGCAAATAATCTTTGAGTGGGTATACTAGGAAACAAAACTGGGCTTATATTCTCCCAGGAGAAGCTGAAGCCGAAATGGGAAATAAAAATGGTGTAAAAATGGTGTAGAGAACAAATTGAAAATTGTCTGTTGTAGAGCAATTAGATACTAATTTCCTAATTATATAAATAATAATAGGTTTCTCCCCCTTCTGGGTGGGTCACATTTTAGCCTTGTGGAAATCTTAGATCCGCGGGAAAGTCATGCATTGTACATTAGAACGTTGTAACATGTAATGTACGACTCAAAAAGGGGGAACGAAAGTTATTTCCTTATATATTTACCTTAATATTAATAACAATAATGTCCTTTATATGACGATTAACTGTCGTTGATACGTCACTTTTTAGGAGACTAAAGCACTAAAAATCAGAATTTAAAACTAAAAACTCCAAGCCAAAAATAGCAAATTCATATATAAAACCGCTCATAAAACGTTGTTATAGGGGAGACCAAGGCGGGGAACGTGAATGTGTAAAGTAAAAACTGAAAATGAGAAGAAATTATCAAAAAGCCATAAAATATTTTGAAATGGTTTTGACGACGCGTTTTGAGGCCTATTTTAGAGTGTTCGCTTATGGAGGTAGACCCATTTGGCTATTATCACTTGAGACAATAAAATGTGGCGTATAGATAAGAGTATATGAGTCAAGCACACAAAAATACACACACAAGACATAGGGAATCGATTTGGGGAATTTTTTTTGGGATCAAGTATTGATTGAAATATAGGTATAGGGTCAGGGCTAAGTAAGTATTTATAGTAGTGGACGCTAGTAGATCAAGGCTATGTCATAAATAAGTTGTTTCTTCATGTATGACCAAAGGTACGAGTTTCTTCATGATATAGTACAAGGAGATAAAATCACGCCGATAATTGTGAATTTCTTAATTGACAAATTATGAGCACAAAAATAAGTCATGTTCGAAGATTATATGTCATACATTGTCAAGTTGTCAAGTGTAGATGTCGTTGTCATTGTCAACTCCCATACAATATTCCCTACGTCCCTACGATTACTAACATAAAGACCATGAGTAAAAAACACTTTCAATAAATAATCTATGAGCGTTGCAGGATCGAGTGATGCTAATATTGTCGAATTATTGGTGAAAATGAATGTGGCGAGCGTGGAAGGGAATAAATGAATAATTCATAGAGATAATGAAACTCTCATGAGAGAGAGAAGGGAGAGAGAGAGAGATAGCTAAGAGAGAGAGAGAGACAATGAGAGACAGAGAGAGAAGGGAGAGAGAGATAGCTAAGAGAGAGAGACAATGAGAGACGGAGAGCGAGAGTCGTGGAACAACATAACATACAATCAGAAGCGATCTCTGGTACGGTATACACGAGCACCAAAGTATGGAATTCGGAGACCAAGGGACATTGGAGTTTCAACTTTTCAACTAAATATAAAGAGAGAGAAGAACACTAGAACGGGCAGGCGTTAAGTTACTCATTTTATGTTTACATTGTCTGGAGAGGATGAGAAGTGCACACATAAATGGAATTATTAAATCGCTTTTGACGTTTTTCTAAAAAAGGAAAATCACGTAACGACGTGATGTCGAGCATGGAGGCAATTGCATGAGACATCGAGAGAGAGGGAGAGGGAAGAGAAGGAGGGAGAGAGAAATAGGCAGAGTGAGGAAGGGAGGGAGGGAGAGAGAGAAACAGAAGAGAGAGAGAGAGAGATAGAGGGAGTTTTGAAACAAGGCAACACACACAATCAGAAAGGGATACTTTTAGGCTCGACGGTTTCATGTTTCTGATTGGGCGAGCATGTGTGGACTAGAAGCCAAACTAACTTCTTTTATCGGAGGTTCTTTGATCTTTTTAAAATCCATTCTTTCTTTTTCATTTCTCTCTCGCTTTCTGGCTTCTCTCTCTCTGTCGAATCGCCAAATATAGAGGTACGCTGTCCAAACTTTTAGGTAACAGAGGAAGATGAATGCCTAAATATAAACTGCTACGACAGGGCAGTGCGCCTTAGAAGGGAAACACGTAGTTTCACATGACTGAACACATAAACAAGGGAGTAGAAAGCGGTCGTGTGTGGGAATACAAAACTGATTCAGAGGGAAGGAGAGAGAGAGAGAGAGAGAGAGAGAGAGAGAGGAGGAGGGAGAAAGAGGGAGAGAAAAGGTAAAGAAGGTAAAGGGAGGAGATAATAAGGGGTCGCGCATCGACGTCATCTCAGACTCTTGCCGATGCGCAAAACCTAAATCTTCTGACAACTGCCGACATTTCATTTCCGCAGCTCTTTTACGGAAACACCCTCAACCTAAATGTTACAAGTATATAAAGCGAGAGAGCATGAATCCTAATGGAGCCTATAGGAGAGTGCAGAGTGGTGGGGCAGTAGCCGTAGCGGCCTATCATCTATCCAGCTCTAGCGGCTCCTGTTTATTCCCTCTATAACTATCTCTCCCTCTCTAACTCTCTCTGTGTCCACTCTCTCTCTCTCTATCCCTCCATAAGTTCCTCCCTGGCCCACCACCGATAAATGCGATTTCGGACCGCTCTCCCTCCTTTCCCTTTATCCCCAACCCAAAAAGGTTTGAAAGGGGACCGGGCGTGGGAGGAAGGACCCAAGCTCCTATACCCAAAATGCTCCCCCGGGAACTTGCCAACAAATCAGGAAATTTAAAAGAAGGAGATTCAAAAGATTTCAGGACACCTGCGTTGAATATATGACAACGGATTTATAGGCATCTTCCGAGGGTATAAGAAAATAGCCGACAGAATAGGGAGTAAAGTTATGTAGGGAAAGTAGCACTGAAACTCAAACGAGAGATGCTGCGTAACATCTTCAGAATGCTGGGACAATACATGAACAAACAGCGATGTCATAAAAGGGGTTATTGTAAGAAAATCCAGGAGCAGATAAGGTCATAGGTAATGTAGCAGTGAGCTATGCGATATGCGCGTGTCATATGTTGTACTGATGTGTCGCATGAAAAGAGCAACGATACTTACAACCAATGCTCAAAGGACCAAAGTAACCCATAATGTTAGGCCAAAAATAGACACTGACTCTCAATACACGGTTCGTTTCACAGAGTCTGAAATTCTGAAATACACCACAACGTCACTTCCCAAGTTTCAAGGAACTCGCTGCTTTTCTAGTAGAATTTTAGGAAGGTAATCAAAGCTTGTTTAGAAGCTTCAGCGGTGAAAATGTGAAAGCGGTGAGAGCAATGTGAAAAACGTGAAACAATGTGTATATTCATATTCTTTGTAGAATTCTTTTTATTCCGTGAACGATCTGATAATGCAACGAGTTGATGTATCATTATGGTATTCCTACAATAAGTGAAAGTGATATGAAAAACAGAATGAAACGTTCATATGACTATGGTGCTGAAGCTTGTGCTTGGGTACGAATTTTGAAGTGGCACCAATTTTGGGAACCAATCGGTTTTGAGAATTAGAGTGAAAAGACAGTGACCATTATAGGATTGGCAGGGAGGTAGAGAGGGAGAGAGAGAAACAGAAATAAAGGGAGATTGAAATGATTCCCTGGGGAATTCCTCCCTAAGACGGGGGACCGGGGAACTTTGGAAGGGAAAATTGGAAAGAGAAAGGGAGAGGGTTAGAAAGAGAACGAAGAAAATCGACACAAGCTATGACTAGAAGGGAACGAGATTCTCTGGTCTTTTGGAAACAAAGGGCCACTAATTTTAGGACTCAATTTCAGAAAATGAAATAAGAATAAAATGTATCAATATTAATATTCTATGTGGTACGTTGGACATAACAAAGTGATACTGTCAAAGCTCAAATCAGCTCCCCTAAGAACGACATCAAAATTTTCGGAACGAAGATCGTCTCTTCTGAAAACGGACGTAGATTTGAGTGAATCTGATTTTGGAAAAGAATGTATTGCATGAAATGACGACTCTTCACAGTTCAACACGATTATCTATAGGAATGATAACTCACGGGAAAGGGTAATTATTGGAGACAATTAAACTGATTCGGCAGAGAGGGAGAGGGAGAGGGAGAGAGAGAGAGGGAGAGAGAGAGGGAGAGAGAGAGGGAGAGAGAGAGGGAGAGAGAGGGAGTAGATTCTGACCCTGGTTCGAGACTATCTACAGTCTACAGTCTACAGGTAGATAAACAGCAGTCAGGAAGACTTCTAATTGCAATAACGCGTGTTTTCTGTGACTTCACTTGTGTGAAGTACAGACTGAGACTTTTATTTGTTTTGTACTTGAAAGAACACAAATGACGACTGTAAACACCTCTCTATTTACCAAAATCATTCACTTTGTCAATTCAAAGCATAGTGGAAGCACGTGTCAAACGTGAACTTTGTTGTTAGAGACGGGTGGAATTTCATAAGCATCACATACATTGGGTTGAAGCGTGACACGTGGTTCACACCTGTATACGTATGCAAATTACATCTTATTCGGTGCTTTTTTTTTTTTTTTTTTTTTTTTTTTTTTTTTTTTTTTTTTTTTTTGCTTTTTTTTTTTTTTGAGGCCATCTTCCTGCTTATGTACCAGTATTTATGAGGGCCAAAGTCGCCGAATGCGTTATTTATTATATAAGATACTTCTACCATGTTTCTGTACACAATTCACCTACTCTTGTCTACTAAGCGAACTACAGTCCCTTACAAACCACCATCCAAAAGTTGATGCAATAATAAGAAACTGACTTCATTCTAATCTCACTCTATTTAATAGATACAATTTCCACGTCAATGGTATGTGAGTTAAGTATATTTAACGAGTTGACGACTGGAAAGTGTTGTGATATGAGGTCGTTAAATCTTTATCACTTTGCATGTGAACACACTACGAGGGGGGAGAATCGTACCATAAAATGTCATAGATATTAGGGACGGGGAAGTCTCGAGTACTAATATAATTTGCACTCGAAAAGGGGATGTGACAGGGACAGGCCAAAAAGTGACACGCGAAAGGTGATAGCTTGCTTCTTTTGATATATACCTCTAAACTAAACGAAACTCGGATGGTGCGCGGCGATACTCTGGCTCGAGAAATTCGCGCGGCGAGATGTAGGCACAACTGTGAGAAAAAAATGAGAAAATTGATGCAGAACCAGATATAGGGCTGCGCGGCGTCTTCGCGCAATATTCGCCAGGTTTTCACGAAAGGGTACTCAGTTCGCAGAAGCCGGCGGGAGCGTGGCAAAGACTAGGAGATGGGCGCGACGAGATGTAGGTGTCCTTGTTTTTTTTTCATCCAAGTTTCGTGTTGATTGGAACGCCACAAGAACGTGAATGCGGGGGTTAACGCCTGGCTACGAACTAATAATAAGATGTTACCTTGTGGACAGCAAGTAACTACAGTTCAATTTGGAAATTTGTTTTGCAAATTAAAATCGTAATTATTTGTTGATTACAAGCTAAAGATCAAAAACAAATTGCTCTATAACAAAGACGAAGTCGGAAATTAAAAGGAAGGAATTATCATATTTCATGTTCAGAAAAAAATGAGATCAAAAAGGGAAGCTGATAGTCGGTAGATAGGCCAGTACAAGTACAGTACAGGTAATTACTCCAGATGTAGTAAGTGTGCCAAAATATCTGCATACTAATTTCCTCTGTAATGGGACTGTACATAGGATACGAAAATAAGATATAATACTGACTGAGCCCAGAATAAATTGATATAATATTCAATCATTATTGATTACGCGTAGAACAAGACAAACTGAGGATAAGCAAGCTGAACACAATCGTCGGAAATAAGGAAACGAACATCTAAATCTGTGAGAACTTGAGAACTAATTAGCAGTGCCTTGGCTCGGGCAAAAATGAGTCTCTCTGGTATCGAGCCAGGGTAGGCTTATCAGAGTGATTTCACGTCGAATATCGGCTAATATAACATGGTAATCATACTAATTTGGTTATGCACTAGTATTACTTGTCATTCGGCAGAATGAAGGAAAAATATTTTTAAAACATTTCAGTGTCAATAAAAAAATTATTAAATTTTCTCCAAGCTTCTCCTTATTTCACTTTACAAACAGAAGTTGAAATAAATCAGTTCATGTTCATAGTTCACGTTTCGGGAGCTAATTTTAGGTTCTTGTTTGTCTGTTAGATTGTAATTAGGGTAATTAGGAAGAAGCAAAACGGGTGGAAATTGCAATAAAACTGTTGGTATCAGAAAAGGTTCCAGAAAACTGTTTTCATTAGCACAAGATTGCATAAGTATACGTTTGCATACCATCACGGAGTATAGAGGCTCAGTGACTTCTATGAAACATTAGTTTATTATCGCACTCTATGGGAGCAACAGAGCCAGGACGAGCACGATGCTTGGATGAGTGCCAGTACGTCAACTGACCGGAATCGAACCCGCTTCACTTTAGCCGCGGAATCGCCGTTAACCGACTGCGCCACATTGCTGGCACCGAATCAAACGAATACTCCTACTTATTCCACAATCAAACAATTTTTCGTTACAAAACAATCATTAAATATGTATTTCAGTTTTCAGGCAGTTTTTTCTCTTCTTGAGGAAACAATTTTATTTTTCAAATATAATTCGGATTCAGTTGCTGGTTAATATAAAGGATACAATCTTGTAGTTATGAGTTTGTGGAAAAAATTGCAGTCTTTTTGCACATAAGACAACGAGAGTGTAACAAATCCAAAGAGGCTCAGAGAAAGAGACGTGAAATTTGCATATATAGAAAATCCATCCAATCAACGCAACGCAGCACCGCAACGCGACGCAAGACGTAATTAGCACAGGTCATGTGATATTGCAAAACCGATTCTATTTGCTAATTTTCACTTTTTGCTAGTTTTTCTTGATTTTGAACATTTTGATATATCTTTTTGTTATTCTGTTTGATTGGTTTGTTGATAGTGATAAGGCACGTGTAGACCACTACTATAGGTTGTTTAACATTATGTTTCAACACCATCACTTTCGTTTTTTGTTTCGTTTTTTTGTAATAAATTAAAAGATGTAAGTAATTTATACCACATCCCAATGATCATACTAATTTTGCCTTGAAAATTTGATGTTTCGGTCGTGCCTTGTTGACTAGGGAAAGGATAAATATCTTGCGAACACCGGCACCACCCAAACACCATTGACCTTGGTTTATTTCATCGCCACTGCGATCCTATAACTTTCACTTAAAGGCGCCTTTACTGCTCCTTTAATAGCCTGCAGAAGGAGTGATGCTGCTTAGACAGCAGCAATTCTTTTGTGTGCAAATGGGTTCTCTTCTCCGTGCCCCAAGTATAATTGTACCTCTTCTCCTTATCGATGTTCGTGTTCGTAATCAAACGTCATCTTTGGAACCTTCATTGTACGTTCGCTCCACCTTCTGTACTATTTCTTTAGCATTGTCTATCATCTCATCACTAACTCTAATTACTTCCTTACCCTTCTTTCCCTCTATTTGCTTGCACGTTTTTTATATTGTTTAAATCGTAATGACCTCTTTTTTCTGTATGTAGCATTAAGTCGTGTTTCATAACCGTAATACATGTGTACTTTTACTTTAGTTTGCGATTCGGTCTATGGATCTCCAAAAATTGGACGAATGTGTCGACAAAGCCCGAGATTACGCCCAGCGAGGGGACCTGAAACAGGCTGCTGTTTTCTACCAAACCTCCATTGCTAGGTTAACCAAGGGAATGGCCACGATGGATGGACACAGGAGACAACAGTGGATGGAGGTTCGTATTCAGTTTTCATACAATTTCGAATTGTTGCGACGGTTTACCTTTTACTTGTTCTCCTCATCGATCATATGCGTTTACTCGTTCACAACATGTAAAGTAGAATCATGTACAAACTACTCCATGTTTCAGATCAAATCTAAACTCCAAGTTGAATTGGACGCCGTGAAGAAAGTGGAAAGTTCGACAAACAACCTGAGTTTTGTGTGAGGCACCGATATTATTATTTGGGACAATTTGGGTGACGCGTGACACCTATACGGATTTTGATTTGACACAAGTGGGACTTGATTTATATATTTCAATTCCAGGGCGGCGTTCTCTGATTCGCCTACGACTCCTACAGAACTGGCACCGTCCGATCCATTTGTATGGGGCCCTCCGCCTGGTCCGCCCCCTGGACCATCTAAAAAGTCACAATCAAAGACGAGGACTCCAACACAACGAGCACCTTCTAACCAAACGGCTCGACGGTAGGCATTTTCGTCTCGATATGATCATATGCGCATAAGTAAGGTAAGAGATCGAAAGTGTTGTGAGTTACGTTACGAGTCATTTACATTATCATAGCCATTAATTTCGCATTTACAGAGTGGAGCGTTCAAACGTGGGCAAGGCGAGCTCCACAATGAAGAAATCTTCATCACAAACGGACGTCAACGGGAAAAAAGTAACACCGACAGGTATGTGCTTTTTGCAGGTATCTATCATTAGTGGCGGGATTAGTCACTTCTATTTTGTGAAAATCAACCGTTTTTCTCGTACCATGTATTATTAGTAGGCGTGTAACTATTCGAATTTGTTACACTTTCTAGTCCCTTCTCATGGTTCACGTTTGCGGAAGAAGGAGATTTCAAAGGAGGACGAAAGTCTGGATGCCGAAGCCACTGAAGACGAGAATTCTGGATCGGAAAAGGTTTTCCCATCGCACGGATACGATAAGGTGTGTTTTGGTTTTGAGGAAGTAACTTAAAGCACCCGTTTATGCACACATTGATTTACACGTTGAGTGAAACATGTCGAATCCCGGGTTTTTCTCGCAGAAGTCTGGTATTCGTATGGTCGTGGTAGATTTTTTGACCGTTGTGTCCCGTAGACATTAGAGATAATATAGGATGGTGGGGGTGTTATAATAACTTCTGCTTTTCTTGAATTTGAATACATTTTACTCAAACCGTTTTTTTTAGGAATTAGTGGAAATTATTGAAAGCAATATTCTACAGCGAAATCTAGCCGTCACTTGGGATAGTATTGCGGGTGAGTGAGTATAATATAATAAATTTCGTATATTTTTTTTGCTTCTGTTGACGATGTTGTCATTATGAATTATGACTTCTTTCGATATTCTTTCAGTGATTTCGATTCTGTACTTCTTGAGCATTTTTATGAAGCAAAGGAGCAAAGCAATTGTAAAGTGAACTTATATTCACCTTATTTCAGGTCTCGAGGAAGCGAAGCGTTTATTGCGAGAAGCAGTCATTCTCCCCACTATTGTTCCACAATTTTTCAAGGTAAATTATTATTCATTTTTTTGGGTATTGGACTTTGGACTTTAGTATTTGGGAAAACTCGGAAAACTAAGAATGTGAAAATATGAGTTGGTGTTCGTAAGCTCGAGAGATCAGATCATGTTCAACCAAAGTGTGCGCGGGGAACTTTAAATTTCTGTTTTTTTCATGCAATTTTACATAAGTCTGAACTTTATCTGGGCGGCACCCCTTGTCGTGGTTCACTCACTCAGTTTTAAATTTCGTTTCTGGTCGCCAACTAAAAAAAACTTCATTACAGACGTTGCATGAATAAATAAGAAAAGTCCGGTTTGTACGTTTTTTTTATTTCGAAATTTAGGGCATTAGAAGACCGTGGAGAGGTGTTTGTATGGTTGGTCCCCCAGGAACTGGCAAGACGCTTCTAGCAAAGGTGAGTGACTTTGTTACTTGGAATATTTTGTTGTTATTTGGAGGTTTTTTGCTTATTGTCAATTTTTTTTATTTATGCTTTAGTATGTTTTGCTTAGGTTTTATTTTGCCATATTCTTATGCCTTTTTTGTGGTTCTTTTGCTCGCCCTTGGCCTTTAGGCTTTACCTCTTCGTCCTCGAAAGAATAGTAATAATAAAAATTACACATATCTTTTTTTAAGGCAGTGGCTACGGAATGCAATACCACGTTCTTTTCCGTTTCTTCGTCCTCGTTGACATCAAAATACCGAGGCGATTCGGAAAAGTTGGTGCGGATTTTGTTTGAAATGGTAAGTTGTATTGTATTGGGTTTGGCTTGCCCTTTATCCTTATGCTCACCAGCTCACTATTGGTTAGGTGTCGTTAGTGAGGTGCGATGTTGGAACAGCTATTGTGTGAAGTACGAAGTAGATATTGTCTTATGCGCAGGTCATTCACTTTGTAACTACTTTGTATGTTGGATTGTTGGATACTGTACTTTGTACACATTATAATTGCAGGCCCGCTTTTATGCCCCATCGACTATATTTATTGACGAAATTGACTCAATTGGCAGCAAGAGAGGCGGAGAAGGGGAACACGAAGCAAGCAGGTAGGACATTTTCCTACTGTTATAGTGGTATTGTGCGTGGTTTGTGAAAATGCATGGTGGGAATCTGACCTTCTAGGTTATTATGTAGTAATCTGTGTTTTTTCGACCCATAAACATAAATCTGCATATAACTCATGGTAATGCTGTTATCTGGCAACCGTTGTCCATGTATCATACCCATTTGTTTCGCCCGTACCCGGGGGATATCTCTTTTTGTTCTTTGTATACAACCTGATTCCGTGTATTCTTCAGGCGTGTCAAATCCCAACTTTTAGTGGAGATGGACGGTTGTAACGCGGATGCGGACAAGACAGTGCTCGTTCTCGCTGCCACCAACTTCCCTTGGGATTTGGGTGAGAAATTTATCGGTATTCTTTCATTTAAACTGAAGCCAAGAATCTTAAAGCGAAATACCGGCCGGTTTTTGAAACGCATCGTGGACAACTGCATTCTTATGTATTTCTGCGAAGTGGCGTCTAATTGGGGTCTATTTTTTATGCTAAATGACGCATAAGAATGTTGGTGTACTCGATGCGTTTCAAAAACCGGCCGGTATTTCGCTTTAATGAGAGGTTTATATCGCTCTTTTCCATTTCCCACGTGACGACCATGGCCATGGTACCACAATCGTCGTTGTCTGGAGAATTTATATGTTTTTGTATGGATGGGTGTCTTTTTGTATTTGCTTTTTTAAAGAGTGTCCAATGTTAGTAAAGGTTAGAGTTTATACGTATTTCTGTTTAGATGAGGCACTACGTCGTCGTTTGGAAAAACGAATCTACATCCCTTTGCCTGTTATGGAGGCCCGCGTATCCCTACTCAAGTTTGCCTTGGCTGAAGTGAGAAATTCATATGTTATTTTGTTTAAGTGAAATTGGGTGGGCTTTGCAGCCTTGCTTTACAGGCTTTACTTTGCGGTTAAATAGTGCGCAAATCAGAATGTTTCTTCAGTGCTATTTTAGCTGTAAAAATATTATCGTATGATTGGATATAATAGAAATTGTTTGGACGTGGCAATCATGGTTTAACTTTGAAAAGACGGTTTCCGCAGGAGTGACCTGATTTGCGTGCTCAATATGATTATCTCCGAACATTGGTTACGGTTACACATACCACAAAATGTAGCACTTTACACATTTTGCAGGTGAAAGTGGATAGTGACGTCTCATTGGAGGAGATCGCCAGACGTTTAGAAGGATACAGTGGAGCGGATATGACAAATGTATGCAGAGAAGCGGCCATGATGGGAATGAGAAGGCTGACCGAGACCATGACTGCACAGGTATTTGATAATTAGAATTTTGTTTGAAGAGAAGACTAATCTGTTCTTGTTTATGGAAAAGAGCTCTATCAATCACTCAGGCTCAGTTATACCGAACGTGGTTGGTTTTTAGGGGAATGGAATGCAAGTGTTGTTTTAATACCTGAAATGTAGGTAGACCCATACACGGTGCAAAAACTGTAGGGTTGACCGGTACGGTTGCAGTGTAACAAAGCCAAAAGTGGACATCAAGGCAAATTTGAATTTTAGTTTTCATCAATATGGATTATTGATTATTTTCAGGAGATTTCGGCCCTTCCTCCCGACCAGATGGACCTTCCGATTACAAAGTCTGACTTTGACCTCGCTATCAAGAAGACTTCTCCGTCTGTATCGCAGGATCGTATCCAGATGTACAAGAAGTGGATGGCCGAGTTTGGAGCCGTGTAAGGTCAGATCAAACTACAGACTATGGACTACATAGCCATAGGACCTTGGGTTATGTGAATATGAACTATTTGGCTTTGTGAATATGTGTATTTAGTGGGCGTGAATTTAAGACTATACTGTGTCCTTGTCTTTCAGTTTTTGGGTTTCAGATTCAATTCAGATGATTACTTTTCTCTTTACTTAAACTTATATATGGTAAAATTGATGTGGTAGAAATTGTTTCCGATTCCGATGCCGGACTTATATATATATGTAAAACTGAAATTGTTTCCGATTCCGATGCCGGACCTATGACCGCGCTTCTAAACCTAACGTATAGAATAGACCAACCGGGCAGAAGCCTAGAGCATTTTCGCCTTCATTCATGATATTGATGCACACATTTTATGTGTTAATAAATATTTAATATTTAGATTAGAGGTCATTGGATGATTACCTTAATCTCTTAACGTAAAGGCGTACAGTGGGCCCTTGACCCTTGACTGAATAAATGCTCGTAGAGCTTGCTCGCCGGAGTTTGTCAATTTTAATAAGGTATTCCCGTATTCCCTATGTGTGGAAGTGATTTAACCCTAACCTAAACGATTCGAAATTATATGTACGTGCCATGCTATTTATGCAATGATTTTGGATTGTGGTTTCGTATTTTGCTCGTTTTTACTGTATTAACATTATCTGTTTTATATTATATTTATTACATATTTATCTTCTTTTTTTCTTCGACAGTTGCTATCATTTTTCTTTTTGTTATGATCATTTTTAACAGCACTACGAGGGTCCACCTTCCATTTTTCTTTTCATATTTATTTACTTAAAACGGTATAACGGCCCGTTATATTCATATGAATCTAATTAGACTAGAGATTTGCATACACCACATGGGAATATAGCTTCACCAAAATACGTTGCAAAACCGGCTGTTGTATCGCTTTAAAGTCCACGCATGCGTAACTTATGTTAGTGATGTACAAATGATCTATTCAGAAGTGACCCCCTCTGTGATACAGTGATACTAATATCTCGCCATAATTTTACCAACACTCACTCGTGCAGTATTCTATTCAACCCATTGTTGTGATTCGAATTTATTCAGAATAGTCATAATGTTTATAGAAATTATTTACCGAACATTTTTTTAGTCAGTATTCAGTAGCTTGTTCTTCGGTATTCTATTCTGAGGGATTTTCCTTTTGTTTATTTTTAGTGTGACCTCGTTTTCTTGTTTTGCCAGTATTTTGGCGGCGATTATATTTACTAAATTCTAGATTACTCTTGTACATCCAGATGTCTTTCCATGCTATAAAGTGCGTTTTTTGAATTACTTGTGCAATTTCTTTACGTCTGAATAAAAGTTGGCTTTATAATAACTTCGTTGTTTCTTTATCTTTCTCCTGTGTTGTTTGGTCCACGGTGTTATATTCTTTCTTACTTGAATTGTGTCATTCATGTGCTTTAGTTGCTGTATGAGTTTAGTTATTCGTTGTTTCGTTATTATTTATTATATTTCCTTTGTTTCAGGAAAGAAAACAGAAAACTTCATGGTGGATAGTGCAAATAGTTCGGACCATGGTATGTTTTATGATTGTGATCTGGAAACTTGAAGCTTGGCTTATTGCCCCCCTTCTGTATGTAATTTGAGTTCTGGTTATTAGTTATACTTTTTTTATGTTAATTTAAGAGACAATTTTCTTTTAAAATCATAATGATTTTAGACTTAACTTAACTTGGTCAAAAAAAATTAATGATAAAATATATTTTATTATCCAAATTGTTAATTAAATATTTTATCTATTAATGTTTAATTCATAAAATAAACCTAATCAGTATATGTTTTAGGAGGCCAAAGTGCAAGTGGGTCAGCATCCAGGATTGCTTCTGGAACAGGTTGGTTCGATATTATATTGAGCTCCAATTACTGTATATTTTATATTGTTTGTATGTCAAACGCGTGGTTGTGTTAAAGTGTTGAGAACATTATTTTAGTAATTTTCTATTTCAGTCGGTGTTCATATAAATGGCACGAAACATGACACTTGGCGAGCACTTTTTGACGTATATCCAACCTCTAGTGAAGCGCTAACTAACTCTCTACTCTCTGTAGAATAAGACGGTAAAATTGAAGAATACTACCCCACTGAAGAATACTACCCAAATTTGAAATATACTACCCCAAATATATGGGGGTAGCATTTTGTAGCATGCAAAGTACTACCCCACCATTGAAGAACACTACCCCTTTTGACATTTTATTACCCAAGTCAAGGGGGTAGTAAATTGTAAGAAAGGGGTAGTGTTCTTCAATGGTGGGGTAGTGTTCTTCAATGGCGGGGTAGTGATCTTCAAACCCTAGGTAATCTTGAATTACGCTACCCCCTACATGTGAAAATACTACCCATTCTTACAAAATATTACCCCCACCCATTGGCTTTTATTACCCCGTAAGAAAAATTACAAAACACTACCCCCATCAATTGAATATGACTACCCCACCATTGAATATGACTATCCTCATCAATTGAATATGACTACCCCACCATTGAATATGACTACCCCACCATTGAATATGACTACCCCACCATTGAATATGACTACCCCACCATTGAATATGACTACCCCACCATTGAATATGACTACCCCACCCCCAACATTGAATATGACTACCCCACCATTGAATATGACTACCCCACCATTGAATATGACTATCCCACCATCGAATATGACTACCCCAACATTGAATATGACTACCCCACCATTGAATATGACTACTCCCACCAATTGAATAACGCTACCCCACTAGAAAGGGGTTGTATTTTGTAAAGACAGGGGGGTAGTATTTTGTAAAGACAGGGGGGTAGTATTTTGTAAAGACAGGGGGGTAGTATTTTGTAAAATGGGGGTATTATTTTGCATGGGGTAATATTTTTCAAAAAGGGGTAGTGTTCTTCAATCCATGGGGTAGTGTTCTTCAATTCTACCGAATAAGACAGTTTTTAAGGCTTAACTCGAAATTTGTATTTTGTTAATTTTACTATCCTGTTTTTGGGGCATCTGTGAAAATCTGGATGAAGACTTTTTCTTGAAGTTCCAAATTTCACTCCATTAGTTTCTTGCCTTCTATCTTATCTATTTCTCTTTTGATCCTTCTCCTTTTCTTTCCTTCCCCTCTCATTGATTGCCTGGTGTCTCGGGTCCGCGCTCATGTTTTTCATTATTTGTAGTTTGTGGTCTTTCTATTCTCGCGTAATTGTCTGCGTTGAATTTCACAACTAGCGTGCATTGTTTCGTAAGTATTGTTGGCTGTTTTGTCGGGTCATTTTTTGCATACTAAGGCTAGTTGATTACATGATTACCTTTCTTATGGAGGTTGATAGTAATCATTCTTAATGACCTCGATCATAGGAATTTAGCCATCTCTCCTGTAAGTTCCATAGTTATACACTAGTAACCTCCTGCTTCTTTTCGTTGCATCTATATCACACAGGTTGTCCCATTTCATGCCGGGTTTGGAGTCAGCTGAATGGTTCTGTATAATTTGGCAATTTACCTGCCGGTGCCCTTCTTTTTTTGGGGGGGGGGGGTTATTTATTTGCTGTGCTTAATTGTATTCATATCGTCCTTCTTTGGAGAGTAGTTCTATTTTGACTACTGAACTCAAATTATTATTTGATTATGTCATGCCTTTTTAAGATATAACACGAAAATATTGTATGCATGACTGATACCGTTCATAATCTTTCATATCGTTACCGTTAGGTGTCCCACGTTCCGCTGCCGGTGTGGTTGTTGTGAACCGCCGTCGTCAACAAGGAAATCCCGTGCTCAAGTACGTACGTAATGTCCGCTACGAGTGGGGAGACTGTGAATGCGATTTTGAATGTGGAAAGGAATGTGGCGTACTCTATCTGGCCCTGAAGGTTGGATTTATTATGTTTCGATTCGAGTACCGTAGTTGACTTGAGACTAAACTATGAGAACGTTATGCCGTTACTCGTTACGGTAAGATTGGTTGGCTCAATTTGGTAGGGATAGTTCTTTGATGCGGAGCCACCTCTTCGTTGTGGCGGTGTGCTTTTTCCCGACATGTAGCCAAGTTCCACAGCGTAGTATTAGTCAATTTTACATATTTGAACTTTGAACTCTGAACCGTATGCATATTGTTCATTACGTACATTTTTAGTACCACCGACTGCATCCCAACTATATCCATGGACGATTGACGTTGGATCAACAGTATAATTATAAGCTAAAGGTACTGTAAATATTTTGTTGACCTTGTTGTCATTTTTAGTATTGACAACCCTGTACTTCGTGAATATCATATTCGTTTGGCATTTGGCCCTTTTAACAATATCACGATGTTAGATGTTTCATAGCTTTTTTATGAAATAACGCACGAGATGTGAATCAGTAAATTAGGTAAATTCTTGTATAAAATAAAATATGCTTGATATGTCTTTATAGATCATGCTATGTTTGGTGAACGTTGAAGAACCGAGGCACATGTTGCGAGAGATGAACTTGTTATGTCACCGGATCCAGTGGACCCTTATTCTGTGCTATAGTGGTGGGTACTTGTCTTTCAGTCCTACTGAATTTAATTTTGATGTTCGATGGTGTAGTCTGGTCAATATTATCGTTAGTAACTAGCTATATGTTTGGCGTTGTGCTATTTTGGAATACATAGCCATTTGTCTTACTTACGTGATGCTAACGTAGTTCTAATTTAGTTGAAGAAGCCGGAGAGTACATTGAAAACCTGAAATTGGCCGAAAATCGTGATCCAAGCTATCAAGTCAAGTAAGGATACATGTTTGATTACCGGATCACCACCGCATAAGGATAAGGATCTGACTACTAAAACATCCGATTAGATTGATTTATTGCTTTAGTTTTAGAATGGACCGTCTGCTATGAATTGATAATTGTGAGTGGACATGTTGTTGATGTGTTTATTTTTGATTGTAGTATCTATATTTATTGTCATGCTAATTTGGGGTCAGCCTTTCAGAAAACCCGCAGTTCAAACCGATGAACGACAGGCACTTCTGAATGCAGCGATTGGAATTTTGACGGGCGCTAGGAGCGTCACGAAGAGTGACGCGAAGACATTACTTCAAACATTTGGAAGCCTGAAGTAAGTAAGTCGAGTATGGAAGTTGGGATTTACACTTTTTTATTTTACGTTACGCGTATTTATTACTTGGTTACGGTGTTTAAGTGTGAATAATATGTGTTGTGAATTTGTGAATTGTGTTGTGTTGCCACATTCTTTAGCGAGTTGACTATAATACATTTAGATGCAAGTCCTTAATATTTTCTATATAGTGGATCGTCTTCTGAGCTCCAGTTGTCTGTTTTCAGAAACGTGGCCAATGCAACAGAGGAACAATTGGCCCTTTGTCCAGGACTCGGTCCAATCCGAGCGAAGAATTTATATAATTATTTAAGAACAAATCTGTGTAATCAATGAATTCTTAGGTCTCTCCGTCTCATTGAATACTACTGTATAAATTGATGCTATTTACGGGTAAATGAAGAATTTTGATCAGTTACTGTGGATTATACCTGAGCCTTGGTTGTTCACTTGGTTGTCGACACCATTATGTTATCTTTTTTTGGTATATTGATGTTATTTTTCTTTGTTCGGCTATTGATCAAAGATCAAACCGCCCGACTATGCTATGCATCCAAGGGACTTCTACCTATTCATCTACAATATTCGTGTATTTTGTCTACCTATATGTCGTTCTGTAGAATGTTCGTAATGCTCCGGCTTTTCAGGTAAAACATGACTGGAGAAGTACCCACAAATGCAAATGAGGGATGTCCAGGAGTAGGAACGGAGAAGTCTGGAAAGGTATTTTTTGTTTAATTGAAAGCGTTTATAATTGACTTGGGTGTGTGGGTATGGCTCTTACTTATGTACACTTGGAAACTTGATGTTAGCTGAAACAGTATTAGAATAGTGATCTTCTATTGGTTCCATTGAATCACTAAGCAAAAAAAGTTGCTTTTCAACCTTTCATAATATTGATGCACACATTTTATGTGTTTTTAGAATATTTAATATTCAAAAAAGTCTTTCAGGCGGGCGGATGTGCAGGATGCCCTAATCAGAGTGCGTGCTCCACAGGGCAGCCACCGAAACCTGATGAGGGTGAGTATGTTTAGCTTATGCAAAAATCACTGTACATTATAAAAATGAAGGTTTTGTTCGGTGAGTGTCGATTATTGGGCCGGATACACACAGCGTTATAAGTCTTTATTTCGGAGAGTCAATATGGACTTAGTTGGTGAGGCGGCCGTGGCTGTGGGCGGCGGCGGCGGAAGTGTGTGGATATGCGTGTAGAACCGGAAGACGGGCGAAGGGCAGGTCGGGATCGCTTGTTGGTGGCGACCCGATAAGTAGAAGCGTAGAACTGTAGGGAACCTGCCGCTAAGTTGGTAGAGCGGCTTATATATGAGGACCCGGCATCTGTGACAGCCTGTTCCTCGTCCTCTCCTTAGTTTTTTTAATAGGGATTTTAGCTAAGTGGAGCTTCTCCCTCTTTTTATGACCGTACTGCTTTAACTTGATAAGTCGGGGAGAATCGCGCGCGGTGCAAAAAGAGTACCTTTCTAACTGTCACTTAATATTAACATGATTGATGATTGGTTCATAAAAACAATGTTATATTTACATTAACAATTAAGCAAATTATATTTGTATAATTATAATACACTATTTATTGTCTTTTATACTGACTTCCCATATTCGCTTTCGCGATATCGATCGTTGTTCGTTCGAATAAGAACTTTTTGTGGAATGGGTGAAACATCGGCTTTTCTTAGATTATCGTGAGTCCGTGAAAATGTCGTGTTGTGTTGAAGTTTGGGTTGCAAAATGTAGATTTTGTTCCTTGTTTGTATCGGTTTGTAAATGTGGATAAGAACTGAACTTGGCTAATATAGTTCCATTCAGATGTGAAATTGATTGCGGATCGTTTTTCTCAAATCAAGCACAAAATCCTTGTTTTGTCGGGGAAAGGTGGCGTGGGAAAGAGTACCCTGACTGCTAATTTGGCAAGGGCTCTGGCACAAGATACAACTAAACAGGTGGGCTACTGGGGTTTGTTTTCTTATGGGGTTTCCATGTATGCCAAAAAGAACTGTGCGTTCTCTTCCAAGTATAGAAAAATTTGCCGTATATTCCCTGAATTGAATATTTGACATGATAAATTAATACATGGGTCTCGCGAAGTCGTAAAATACAGTAAATTTGTCCGGATACTTGGAAACCCCATTAGGGTTATTGAAATAATGTTCGTTCGTTCTGCAGTGTTTCTGTTTATCTTGCATTATTTTCCTACTGTACGTTTGAATGCTATTGTATGGTATTGTGTAGTGTAGCGATGATATTGTGTCGTACTGTGTACTGTAGCGTTGTGCTAGTGTACTCATAACAAGTATATACATTTGAGACTCGTTGGAACTGATCATGAGTGGGACTATTTCATTGTATCACTTTTAGGTTGCCATCCTCGACGTGGATATTTGTGGCCCATCACAGCCCCGTATGATGGGAGTAGAGGGAGAGAGTGTGCATGATTCTGCCCAGGGATGGACTCCCGTGTTGATTAAGGACAATCTGTCACTTATGAGCATTGCTTTCTTATTGGGTATGTTTATAGTGTTTAATCGATATTGTCTCTCTTTTGTCTATACTCAGTGCACTGTGATTATGTCAAAAGACATGTGATTATGGTCTAGTCTTTGTTTGAATAGATGAATAGATTATGGTTGTTATTCTGTTAATAATTCAGGTGGTCGAGATGATGCAGTGATTTGGCGTGGCGCGAGGAAGAATGGAATGATCAAGCAGTTTTTGAAGGACGTCGACTGGGGAGAGGTGAGAGTTGTAGGGGTTATTTTGAAGGGGAGCATGGTTTTGCATGGTTTGGATGTTTGAATGTGTCATAAGACGGACTTGTTTAAAGCGAAATACCGGCCGGTTTTTTTAAACGCACGAGTACATCAGCATTCTTATGCAGCATATGCAAATGAACATAAATTACAAAAAAAAACGAGCTAAATTCGAGCAAATTAGCATAAATACGTAAGAATTCAGTTGTGCACACGATGCGTTTCAAAAACCGGACGGTATTTCGCTTTAACATTATAGTGTTTTTGACGGTGGTAGCTAACCGTTTATCATTTAGCTCGACTATCTCCTTATCGACACGCCACCAGGCACATCAGATGAACACATTTCTCTCGTTCAGTTCATGCTCCAGGTATGTTGAATATGGTTTTGTTACGTCTTACAATTCGAGTCGTAGAAGTTTTAAGTGGGCGGAGGGGGATGGCGTTAGAGTACTGTGTACTGTACCTCATTACCTCATTAGTGATGTTCCTCATTAGAACGCCTTGGGATCCCGCCGATCGTTTTGTTGATCTCCATTGAAATTTTATTCAATCCTTTTATTGACTTGTTTTCAGGCCGGCCCCATCGATGGTGCCATAATTGTAACCACTCCGCAAGAGGTCTCCCTTTTGGATGTGAGAAAGGAGGTAGGCATTTTTTTATCGTGACAAAAGAGCTCTTTTTTTTGGTAGGCATTTCTGCAAAATGTGAATAGGTCGTTGATTATTCGAATTCGAAGTAGTTTATTATATTGTTGTCAAATTTATATGAAATTAGTTTACTGAGGGCGATCAATAGCACTAATTAACGACTTTGAATACTATCATGGGAGTTGTATTTTTCCGTGAAAAGTAACGATTCTCTCGTTTAGGTGAATTTCTGCCAGAAGACGAAGGTTCCGATTATTGGTGTCGTTGAGAATATGAGTCAGTTCGTGTGCCCGCATTGCAACACTGCGACAGTACTATTCCCGAGTAGCACTGGTGGGTTTGAGTTGTTCCCGTGGATACTGTAGAAATCTGAATACTAGGGAAGTAGATTGGTGTTTTGTTCATTAAGATGAATAGTAGTATGTTTCATGGTGCGGGTATTTTGGGATTGTGTGAGATTTCCGATTAATAGCTTTGATAGTGTTTGTTATCCCGTCAATTTCAGGAGGAGCACTTGGAATGTGCGAGGCAGGAAAGATGGATCTTCTCGCACAACTACCACTGGAACCAGCATTGGCAAAGTGAGTCGATTTTTATTGTTTGATAGGCGTGTTAGTATTTTGTGCCAGGCGTGCGCAAGCGCTTTACGGCGCGCATGTGGCGCCTGCCCTGGAATCGAACACCGTCTGTGGAGCTCTTTTTCTGCGCGGCGATGGCGCGGATTTTCATGAGTGGTGCAACATTGGCAATACGATTCCCGTTTACTAAAATGAAGTGAACATGAAAATTGACATAAAGTTTTCTTGTTATAGGTGCCTGGATGTGGGAGAGGACTTCTTCGAGACACATCCAGATTCGTCAATGGTAAAGGCATTCACACAATTGGCAGAAAAGTTGACGACGAAATTAGGCAATTGAGTTGTAATTATCTAGTTGTATCACTTTTGGGCCGTGTACACTGATAGAGAGATAGACTCCTGTATATGCTGATTTTGTAGTAATGTGAAAAAGTTTGTTATCTTGTTTTGTTCATTGTTGAGAATTCAGAATTCAGAATGATCTATTAGGTTTATTCATTCCAACTGCTAGGGTTTGTATTTTGTGATACTGCATGCGTTTTTATTTTCAGAATAAAGTTGTTATCATGAATGTGGTTATTTGGTTTCTTCTTGCGGAAACGTACCAACATTTGTTTATTTAAAGCATAGCAGTAGCTTGGTTTCTCGACAAATGTACGGTGAATTATTGAATTACATGCGTAATGTTTCATGGACATTTTATTTGGAAACGATTATTACTAGGAACAATAGATGGTCGTTAGTCAACGTGGTGGTACTCGAGCTTTACAGGTTTTTTTGCACTTTAGCTCGAGCTGTATAATGTTATTGATTTTCGATTTACATCAATCAAAGTATTAATTGCAACTAAGCTTTTCTAGACTTTGTGAAATGGTTCTGCATCGAGTTGTTATCACGGGGGTCGGTGCTATTACTCCATACGGTACGGGTGTCGAAGCACTATGGAATGGTATCAAGAATGCGAAGTGGGTAGAATTACATATCCTCCTTTGGTTGGTACTTACCGTCTTACCGTAGTAGCTTTACTTAACCTTTGGTTGATCATCCTTAAAGCGAAATACCGACCGGTTTTTGAAACACATCGAATAGACAAACATTCTTATGCAGCGTATACAAATGAACATAAATTTGAATAAAAAATCGAGCTAAATTTGAGCAAAGTAGCATAAATACGTAAGAATTCAGTTGTCCACGACGCGTTTCAAAAACCGGCCGGTATTTCGCTTTAACGTGTGTTAACCTAATCGGTATCTATCATGAAGTACGGTGGTGGACTAATGGCAAAAGCTTATCGTTGTTTTACCTGCAGATCATGCCTACAGTACTCTCCGGAGCTCAAGTTTGTGGTCGGTCAAGTGACTGACGATAAAGCTGATTTTGGCCGTTGGACACCAGGGGAAAGAAGAGAAATGAGCAGGGCAAGCCAACTGGCACTACTCGCCGCAGAGGAGGTGAGGAGGCTGAGGTTACGGTAGTCTAAAATACTGAGTGAGGCTATTTTAGGGGTACTGTACTTCCAGAGTACTGTGCTAAGTTGGAGTTGGAGTATCTGGTGTTACTGTACTTCTGCAATATTGGGGTTACTGTAGATCTACTGTTCTTACTTCAGGCAGTTGGACAGGCGGGCGCCGTTGGAATTGACCACAAGGAGACGCTAGTAAACATTGGAACTGGAGTTTCGGATTTGGAACATATTGGGGAAACTGTGAAACTGGTAAGAATTGGTAGTAGGGGTTCTGGGGAACAATCTTGGACCTACTGTGTTTTGGCGCAATCAGCCATATAGGGATCTTTCGCTGTGCACCGTATGGAATATGCTAATTGTAAGTCGTGAGTTTGTGTATGTGTGTGTGTGTGTGCGTGTGTGCGTGCGTGCGTGGTGTGTGTGCGTGTGTGTGTACTCCGCTGAATCGTTAATGGTTTTGGTTTAGGTCAACGAGGGCAAATCTCGGCGTGTTTCTCCGTATTTTGTGCCGAGAATCTTGCATAATCTTCCTGCGGGATATGTTGCAATTAAGTGGGTTTGCGAATAATGGTTTGGCTGGTTACAAAGTTAGTAAGTCGGGTAGATGCGCAGCATGAGGCCCCTCTGTGTGTAACCCGGAGCTAGGGACAATCAGTATTGGTTGCGTGAAAAAGTGTGCGTGTAGCTCAACCGGTGAGTGCTTGCTAGCCATGCAAGTGACGCGGGTTCGAATCTGCTCCACGCCAAGTTTTTTCACAATAGACCAGATTGTTGCCTAGGAGCCATGAGGGCTAAGTAGTTATCTGACGAAGTTCTTGTCACCGTTGGTGAATTTCTTTAATTAAGATACCAAATGATGGGCGGAGCTGAAAGTGCATCTACTGCTTGTGCTACAGGAATCCATTGCATCGGTATGTGTATCTAAATTGTGATGGACGTGATGAGATGTGGTCGAAGCGTCGTCACAGTGTTTTACTCTCTAAAACACTGTGACGAGATCTCGTCACGGTGTTTTTACGAAATTTTTCGAAACATCGTGATGAAATTTGTTTCCTGAAAGTACCTCATCACTATGTTTTCCCTATAAACTTGGCCGAAGTGTTTTCGCGCTGCAAATATCTGGTGGCAGTGGTTTCATTTTTTTGCTATCTAAATGCTGTGACAATATGTATTCAAATTCGAACTAAATGTGACACCAGATTGGAACTTGTCACGTGAGGCTAGAACTTTCGTCCAAAGGCACTTTCCACTGACCTTCGTTATTATTTCTTTGTTATTAGTTCTGTTACGCAAAACTTTCCAATCCGCAGGTAACGCCTTCCGTGCAGTTCGTCATGGTTGGGCTAGAAGGGCACTAGCCGGTTCCACAGAAGCTGCCGTGAATCCTATAGGATTGGCCGGCTTTGATAGGTGAGATTCAAGCTTTGTTGACTTTATTTTGGGGGTAAATGGGGATTAATTCTCGTTTGTTGGGATTTTTACTTCTCTTTTACATTGTCTTCTTTTACGTTGCATATATATTTTTCTGCATATTGCATCTATTTTTCTCATGAATTTTATGTGTACGTAATAAATTATTATTCTAGAATGCGTGCTCTTGCAAGGGGAGAATCATCTTCTATCTCCCGTCCATTTGATATGAATCGGTCGGGATTTGTGATGTCGGAAGGTGTTGGCCTTCTATTCTTAGAATCTATGGAAGATGCAAAGGCCAGGGGAGCGCGTATACTGGCTGAAGTGCTGGGATACGGTAGGAGGATTTTACCAAATCTTAGTTACTTTTTTTTTTGACCGCCAAGCATTTCTTTGTCCTTTTGTGCCGGAAGGGCAATGGACAACAATTTGAATAGTATGCTTAGGAATGAAAGATGTTTCAAAACCATGTGTTATAATCCCACTGTTTTATCGTTTGCTTATTTGTAGAGATACCTTACTCTTCGTAACCAGCTGAAATGAGTTCGACTAACTTGATTTATGACTTTTTTATAAATCGAAAGGGAACAATTATTTATTCTCGTATTTTAGTATTTTGTGTTTGAGGTTTATCTTCTGATTGTCATCACATAACAAGCCCCCATCCGAGTGGAATTGGAGGTGTTTTGTGCATGCAACGAGCGATTTCAGATGCCAAGTGAGTTGCTTTGAGAAGATCTGCAGCATTTTTGGGAATTCATAGCCGGCAAAAACCTTCCAAGTATGTTTGGAGGATGTCCTTCTTGAGATCACCGGCGAAACGCTGTGCGGGTGCCGCGCTTGTTTGTTTGCACAAGAAGGGAACGCGGCCTAATGGAAATTACATGACACGCCTTTTTTGGGTCACAGTCCTTCTAAAATGCGGTACTATGTAGTAACGCACTTGAGCTCCCTATTTAGGCTTACTGCCGGTGACGTTAGCTATGTTAACGCCCATGCCACCTCCACGCCCACTGGAGATGCGATCGAGGCAGAAGCTTGTAGACAAGTGTACGGAAACGACAAGGGAATTGCTGTGAGCAGTGTTAAGGGTAATGGTTTGAGAATATAATTACTTTTTCAATGCTACCTTACTAGATATACAGTATCCATGTGATGTGTTTCTACGATGCAATTAGTAAGTGGTAGGATATCGACTATCGAAATATCTAAGTTCCTAAGTTATCAATGGTTACTGTATTTTAGGTATATAGCATATAAAACTATGGGCATATGTTCCAGGTCATATTGGTCACTTACTGGCAGCAGCTGGATCAGTTGAGACTATTGCTACAGTATGTGCAATTCGGGATGAGATTCGACCGGGAAATTTGAATCTCGAACAAACGGATTTGGAAAATGGACTACGGTAGGGTTTAGTTGTAGTTGTAAATGAAAAGACCGTAGATTGTTATTCAATATACAAGCACTTGTGAAGTCGGTCCGTGTGGGCAGATCATGAGAAAAGCAAGAATCAGTATTCATATGAAAAAAACTAGAAAATTTTCTTTTCAGGCTTTTGCGCACTAATGAACAGTGGAAATCGGAGCGAAGAATTGCTGTAGTAAATTCCTTTGGCTTCGGTGGAACCAATGCCAGTTTAATAATATCCAATGTTGTTTGAATTTAGTTTTGTTTTACAGCTGAACTTCTGGCGCCCCATATAGTGTGTATGGTCTTTCTCTAGGTTTGGCTATTGTTTTTTTACCGCTGTTTTATTTTTTTATATATAAGTCGTGGAGTTTATATTTTTGGTTTTTGTTATGATATGGAACACGCTGGTTTATGTTTAGCTTAGGGTTATGTGTATATTTGTATGGATCGTGTAGCGATGTAGTTAGATCGATGGTCGCTTGTCTTTTTATCGGTATTTTATATTGACTTATTTTTTGTACGCATTTTTAACAGTTAATAAATACTGATTCTTTTTGTTCTCTTCGCCTCACAGCCGTTTTTTATTCGGCACCAACTATTTTATGTACTGTAATTAATGACCAGTCTAATATACTTTGTAGTTTGTGGTTTGGTGTTGGAATTTTTTTTGCGATTTAGGAGTTTTCAAAAGTAGTGGGTTTCATTCTTTGCCTTCGTTGTGTTGTATATGTTCATGTTTGTTTCCTGCAAGTAACTCTTCGTTTTTAGAGTGCAAATGCTGTCTGCCAGAGGCTTTCTGTTCAATGCCCTCCGCAACACCACTGTGAGCTCTACATTCATAAGCTTGTAACTTATATACTTCCTTTAGCACAGAGTTAACATATTACCTCAGTATATGTACCGTGCAACAGCAGTCTGGTACATTTCATCTCCAACAGCTCTCAACCCTTTAGATTCTTTGCTAGCTACAAGCTACAATGATTTTTCTTTTATTATGTTTCCCTTTTAGGGCAGTCGTCTGAGCAGCACTCTGGTTGTGGCGGAGCACGATGATGTCAAGTTGAACCCAATCACTCTCAATGCTATCACTGCTGCCACCAAGGTGTGTTTATTAGTATTTTATTTGATGAGGATGAGGATCACTCAGGGAAACCCTATGTATTTAGTATAAATGTGCTCATGAATTACGTGTTAAAATATGTGTGCCTACTTTTTGATATCTATACGTCTAATAACGAAATAGCGTATAATACCGTAATCAACGTGAAAATGACCAAGTTTGAACTATGAGACGTGTACTCTCGCTGATGATGCGTAACCGTAATGTAGAAACTGGTATGACATTTCGGGAGTTTCTAGGGTTTTTATTCTTAAAACATATGCGCTTGTTTGTGCTCGACGTCTGAACTTGTTTACAGGTCGGATCTGATGTGTCGGTCCTCGTCACTGGTGCCAATGCCAAAGCTGTGGCTGCCGAAGTTGCCAAGGTAAACTCCGATTACACGCATGGTTTTGAACTGCTTGCTATCTGTAAACTTCAAACTATAGGTATCTGTAAACTTTATTGAAGTACGTTGTTTAAGACATTATGCTATAGAAAATATGGGGTTATTGCCATTCTTATGTGCTTTCAACTTTTTTTCCTGAAAACTTTAGATTCTTTTCAGGTCACTGGAGTCACTCGAGTGCTTGTTGCTCAGGATGAGAAGCTGAAGAACAATCTGCCAGGTAGGCCATAACATTCGTTCATTAAAAAAAAGTAATATGATCGCTCAACTGCGGTATCAGCAAATCTGCGCTTGCTATTTATTGCAGAGACATGTGACAAAGTTACTGAAGAAATAACCTAATTAGTGTAGTTTGTTCTTGCAGAACGTGTCGCTCCCGTTGTGCTGGCTTCTCAGAACCAGTTCAAGTTCTCCAACATTGTCACCGGAGCTACTGCCTTTGGAAGAGGACTTATTCCCCGCGTGGCTGCGAAGCTCGGTGTGTCCCCCATCTCTGATGTGACTCAGGTGAGAAGACAACTTCCGAATATTTTTCTTTATGCGTTTCGACTTCTTCTGTTTACTGTTTTCTGCTGGCTGTGAGAACTTGTTGGACGATGTTGTTTGTTGAGCTGTTTTGCATTTTTTTCCACAAGTATATTGGTTTCATAGTGTGGTGTTCAGTGATGGTTTTTGTTGCCTGTAACTTCTTGCTCGTATTGTCATTATGTTTTAGTCGATTGATGTTTGTTCATTTTTTTCAGGTTCACTCGGCCGACACATTCACCCGAACAATGTACGCTGGAAACGCTGTTGTTAAGGTATTGTTACTTTTGTTTTGCCGGTAGTTCATAAATACCAAGCTTAGACTATTATTGATTAATAGCTTAATAACTAACAAGGATACTTTTTGATTTTCGTAAAAACGAGTAGTACGTGTATGCTTAGGCTCATGTTTCACGAGTTTTTACTTCGACGCATAATATTAGTTAGTATGATTACGGCCCCAATTTTCAGGTCCAATCCTCTGCTGCAGTCAAATTGTTCACTGTGCGTGGAACTGCCTTCGAACCAGCCAAGGAGGGAGGTAGCGCCGCGGTTGAGGATGGTATGTTCTTTATTATAATAGAAATTTATTATGCTTTTTGGAAGATGAATCTTTTATGTGCTTTGTGCTTACGTATTCTTTTATATAATGGTTTGATTTGCTTCAAGTTTAAGGCCCCGATTGTTTAGTATCTAGTGGGGTAAGCAGCATATATGTACGATGTAAGTACGAAACATTTTTGTTTAGCACCTGCTGGAGACATCAAGACTGAGAGCTCCGAATTCCTCGGATCCGAACTTTCGAAGAGCGAACGCCCCGATCTGGCAACTGCTAAGGTATGATGCATGCAAGGTTTTGTTTCCGGGGTCGTTTGCACCTTTTCGAGAACCTTTGAAGAGCTGGTTTCAGACTGATAGAGGTGGACTAAGAAATGATCACTGGTGTTGTTTTATCAGATTTGCTTATAAAAACATTGTGAAACATTGGTGCATTTCTGACCCTTTTCCACATTATAATTCCTTTATCATGACGATTCAGATCGTTATTTCTGGAGGGCGTGGCTTGAAGAGCGCTGATAACTTTAAGTTGATCTACGATCTTGCTGATAAGGTAACGATTGTGGTTTTTCGAGGAATCTACTGTTTGTTTTATGTTCATGATATGACTTATTGTTCACCTATTGGGCGTGATTTTGTGATATGTTAATGGCCAACACTAAAACTATAGTTTTTTGCTTATAGTTATCGTAGCAAAAACGAACTTAGTATTTCAACCCTAGTTTAATACGTTGTAATGATAGTGTTCGTAGTTTATTATGCCTTGTTTTCCTATGTTTATTGTGTTATCCTAGATGGGTGCCGGAGTTGGAGCATCTCGTGCCGCTGTTGATGCTGGCTACTGTCCCAATGATATGCAAGTCGGACAAACCGGAAAGATTGTCGCCCCGGTCAGTTATTACTTATACTTTTATTGATTAATTTTGCCATTCCGGTGGGTTTATATATACGTCGAGTTAACATATCATTTTACCGGATTTTTATTGGCATTCAGTTTCCGTACCTATCATCGATAAACTGATATCGATGTTTTAGGAGCTGTACATTGCTGTCGGTATCTCGGGTGCTATTCAGCACTTGGCGGGAATGAAGGATTCAAAGGTGATCGTCGCCATTAACAAGGACCCGGATGCACCCATCTTCCAGGTTAGTTTCCTTATAATCCTGACGCTAGAATGTTACTTATGAAAATCTCTGAGGTTCTATGTTCTCGTTCGTTCTCGGACGCGAGCGTAGCTAGCTGCGCTTTTGTGGACGCGCGCATAGTTATCCGCGATCCGAGGTTACCAGCGTACGCTGATGTGTGCGGGCTGAATAGGTAACAGATAATGATACATGGTGGAGTTACGAGTTACCACACAGTGCAGCAACGCAAGTACCCGCTAGTGTAAAATGTAGTGTAATATCAAACCTAGTGCGCCACTCAAGATGTAACAAGGAACACTGATTTTCAGGTAGCTGACATCGGATTGAAGGCTGATTTGTTTGAAGCTGTGCCTCAGATGACCGCTGCCCTCTAATTTAATACCTCTAATATATTTAGGTTAAGTCTTCCTTTTGTGATTGCCATACTACGTGTCTTGCATTTTTAGTTGTTTAGTTTTACGTACATACTGTAGTAATATCGACTGGAAATAGTGGGGATTGCGTTCGTTTCTATTTCAGTGGAATAAAAAAGATTTTTTTATTTTCTATACAAATCTATCACAATGAACGACCAGCGGTTCTGCTTGAAAAGTATAGCACAAACAAGGAAAAGGATATTATACAGTGAAGCAAAATCATAAATCAGTGGAATATCATGCTCGACACGTATGGTACAAAATAAAGACTGACTCGATTCCTATATTTAGAAACTGAGATAAAATGGGAAGTTGTGGCACCATAATTGAGAATATTGCAAACTGTACACATGAAAAAAAGTAAATAAATTAAAAAATTTCACGACGTATTACGCACATAAATTTGGTCGGAGCGGGATTTGCTGCTAATGATATATAAGTCGTATATACGAATCATTTGCCTCCCAGTTTCCATCGAGGGAACAACTGATCGTACCCCTTAGAAGCAGTTGCAGAGCATTCGAGTGATGAACTCTCTGAAAATGTTATCAATAAACTTAAAAGTAACGAGTGGAGGTATAAAATTATATTCTTCATTTATGGGGTTTCAATGTATGGCACGTGCGTTTTGCTTCCAAGTATCAAATAGGCATGTCGCGTGTGTTTTAGCGTAATTTAGATACAAAATAACGCTGCTCACCAAAATATTCTCTTGCAGGAAATGATTATTGAGTATTGTGCGTTGCAAATTTGTATATTTCAGTATTCAGTTACACATATCGATTGATATACGATACTGTAGTTTTTAATTACCTCGCTCCTGGAATGTAGCTGAGTGAATACCAGGCCATGGCAACATATTGCAGTACGGTAAAGATAACAGCAAGGGGCATGTTTTCCAGAACGAGACCCGATATCTAAAAAAATGCGCTTAAAAATATATTATGCATAATTAATTCTCCAGCGTTCATTATAATACACGCATGTTTTGGAGTGGGTGGAGATTAAAGAAAGAAACTAGAAAGTGGTAGCGCTCTTCCGCTCTCTCTTTTTTGTGCGAGAGGTAACGGGTTCGACCCCACAGGCGGCAAACAATTTTGCGTGAAATATTCCTTTCCGAGAACGAGAAAGGAGCTGTCAGTTCGCTTTAAACACTGGTTAGAATTAGGGCGATTCAACATACCAACGCCATTATAATGCAGAGAATGTAACCGAGGCTGGCCATCCAGCGGTTTCTGTTGAACATATTCTGAAGCTGTTTAACAGGGCCCATCAGGAAACATGTCCTAAAAATTAGACACTGCTTGGAGGGAATATCAAAATATTCTGAGATGATTACCATTGCCCGAATCAGCATCACTTATGGTTACTGTATTTAGCGAATTGACATTCCTCTCCGAATACAAACTACTAATTTACAGAAATTATATACGAATACTTTATTAAGTGCGAACTGAAGTAATTAGGGAGCAGAAAATGGGGAAACATACCCGACTAATGATAAAAGACTTCCAATGGACGTTAATATACAAAAACCCGATATTCTACCAAGGAACAACAGCCAGCTAGCCTGAAAAAAGAATTACGATGAGCTGTATGCCGTTAGAACTTAGAACACTCAGGGTTCGTGTAGGAAACAAGAACCCCAGAGACAGCGCTCTCGCTCTCTCAGGTTGTAAACATGAAATGTGTGTAAAGCTTGATAACTGCCACATATATGACAAACAGTTATAAACTGGAAGTCCGTGGTGTCGGCATTCATATTTTTATATGTGTTTTGATACTGGCATTAACTACTGATTTGTTGGGAATACGGTACAATACAACGCAAACTCACACAAAGGGAGGCGACGCACGACAAGACAAAGCACCCGATGAAACATTGAACTTTCGTCGACCAATCCAGGGAACTCGACGAAGGAATCTGCAGTATGTTTACTAATCAGTGATGCAATTATTAAATAAAACCAAGAAAACTTAAACAGAGCGAAGTCGCCCAAATGATTAAAATATTCACAGTACCTTATTAAATTTAAAGGTTATATTTAAAAGAGAGACACCTCGCTATTGACACCAGCTTCTACGTTGGAGTTGGCGCTGTCTACCGGCACGGAAGAACGTCTTATGTTATCAAACATCTAAAACAATAGTTTAGCAGTTCCTAACAACACAACACAAGTCAAAACGGGACGAAAAGCTTTAACGAGAGTAAGTGGAATGAATAACTTAAGCCAGAGGAGGAATACGATAAGGAAAAGTAAAACAATCGTTGTCAAGCATGACATGATTGCCAGCTATGTGCCGCACTACACACTGCAAAACTTGCTCAAATTCCATTAGAAAACATTGCAAACTGCAGGGAATAAACTAATGGACAACAGCCTGAGCAGCTATAACGATACCATTTACTGCGAACCATTTACCATTTACGATACCATTTACTGCGAAACGATAGGAAAATTCGACGTAATAGTGTATTTATCTCCAGTTTCGCAGGGCCGAAACAGGGCGAATCTGGCCCAAAAATCATTCAGCGCGGCTTTCACTTTCCGTGTATAACAAGGGATGGAAACTCCCTACCATAGCTTGACGATCGGAGTAATCGTGTTGGGACGCGTTACGTGTAGTTTGTAATTTAAAGGTGTATAAATTTTAGGCCAGTCGAAATTTATTTTATGTCAACACCTTTAAATTACAAACTACACGTAACGCGTCCCAACACGATTACTCCGATCGTCAAGCTATGGTAGGGAGTTTCCATCCCTTGTTATACATGGAAAGTGAAAGCCGCGCTGAATGATTTTTTGAGGTGTTTCGGCCCTGCGAAACTGGAGATAAATACACTATGACACAAAGTTTGTGTCGTTCGTACGTTCGTTCGTTGTATGTGCAAGAAAATTAATTAATAAAGGTGTTTACTTTTGGCTAAAATCCAATTGATTACGTCTCAACGCTATTCTTTGAATACAGTAATTCGGTACTTGTTACAAATATTGGGGCAACACCGCTCTGTCAAATGCTACGTGATGATACAAATCACGAAAATCAAGAGGTGAAAACCACTCTAATGGGGTTTCAAATGTATGGCAAAAATTGCCTTGATCGGGGCCATATCGGTTTTTTTTTGGAAGATTCGGGGCTATGTCAGGGTTTTTTCCAAAACAATCGGGGCCATATCGGGGTTTCCACTTTCCTGTGTATCTGTCTTCATTTTCATTGATTTGGTTCACTCATTCACAGTTGTCGACGATAAAAGAATGGGGTTCCCAAGTATGGCCGATTTTTCTTCCAAGTTTAGAAAAAAAACTACCGTATTTTGGAACCACACTTGAATATCTACAGAAAATTTTATTTGCAGGTAACGAGGGGACCATTTTTTCCAGAGTGCATTGTGCATTCGCCTTCGCCCCTCATTTTTGTTTATAGCATGGCGCATCTTCTTAATGAAGATAAATTTCAAAGAGGTAATAAATTACGGTAGATTGCCACACGTTTTTGCGATTGAAACTTGGAACTTGAAATTTGGAACCCCATTCTGGGCCATTGTGTTTCCAAGTATGCTGCAAATTTACAGTATTTTGGAAGTACACGAGAATATGTTCTTTTTTTAATTTTTATATTATATACGCAGGTTGCGTGCAGAAATACGGTAGTATTGACAGAATCATCCCGATTTTTGGAATACTTGACCCAGAAATGCTGCAGTTCATGTTTGCGACGAACGCACAAAATTTGGCAACGCCTCTTTTCGCACGAATTGTCCGTCGATGGGATACGGGCCGGGACGACGTCACTGGAAAAAGTTGCCTCGCAAACGCCGAGGTTTTCACGATTTGCCTCGACAATGCCGAGGAAAAAGCGCCTCGACAATGCCGAGGTAGCGCCTCGCAAATGCCGAGGTGAGGTCCAAATGACTGCAGCGGAAAGACGTCCCTGTCTTTCCACCCTTTTGCCACATATGCGTGCATAGCTCAGTGGGTGAGGGCGCTGATTACAGTTGAGTGGTCAGTGTTCAATTCCACCCATGTTCATATTTCACATAAGGCTTTATTCATAGATGGTGTGTGATGTACATGTATATATGTAATAAAATGCATTAAACGCATACTAATTACTAATTTACTAAATTATTGCAAAATTTATTTACTATTGCCTCGAAAACGCCGCCTCGGCAAAAGCTAGGCAGCGATTTGTCCCTTCTGTGTGATTTTGTCCCTTCTGTGTGTTCTGCAGGACGCGAATTTTTTTTGATCCGTAATACTTTGTTGTATACGTCCAGTGTTTCAGGGAGAATCACAGAAGAATGAGAGGTGGCGGTTCACCCGGTCGTGGTTATGGGGGCCAACGTGGTCCTAGGGATCGTCGGGACAGATCGCGCAGTCGTTCTCCATTCCGTGGCAATCGGGGCGGTCCAGGCTAGTTTAACAACTTATAAAACTGTGTAGTCCTCAGGTCCTGTACCTGTAGTTTTCATGTCAATCACATGCTAACATAAGCCGGCAGCCGACCAACCATTGTCGTATTTATTACAAAAATGAGCGTATTATCCAACTCCTATATTTGGTCGCATCGTGATCATCTCCAAGGTACACGTGGACTCTTGGGCGAGATCGTCGGTTCGCCGGAGATATCTTCCGTTGTGTTTTACACTTGTCGGCCAAGCATGATACATGATATTAAACTAATAGGCATGCGAGTGAGACGTGAGATTCCCCTTCTAGCTATTGTCCATGGCCATGACCGGTGCGCTTATGATTTCTGAATTTCTGATGTTTGGAAATAGAAAAAAGTTTTAGTTGGTCGTTGTTATCGGGCTGTCTAATTTCTTGATAGGTCGGCACGTCGGCAGGCGCAGGCGTTTTTTCTGCGAGTTCGAATTTCCGAATCATGACCTGGCAAGTCTGGGGTGATTTTTTTTACATGAGATGTTTTAGAATAACGCACCGCAGCGCGCAAGATTATGAGAACACTTGTACGTTAATATGTAGTACTTGTTCGTACTGCAACTATGCAACTGAAAACTGAAATGAATTTTGAATTTTTTTTGTGGTCAGCGTAGGCATCGTCCTTGTGTTCATGCAGCGTTATTCTTTTGTCATTGGTTATACTCGAACATTTCAAGATTGAGAGTTTTTTTTTAAATTACTACTTTCTTACGCACGAGTTCAGTCTATGACGTTGTTGGGTTGCTGCAAAGTTTGATTGTTCCATCATTTCTTCTTTTGAACATGGTATTAACATTCTCCTTGCAGATGGTGGGAAAATGGTCTACGTTTCCAATCTACCTTATGAAATGCGTTGGATTGAATTGAAGAGTCTTCTCCGTGAGCACGGCGGCGAGGTGGTTGTTTGATTCTGATGCGTCGTCTCGTCGATGATATTTACGCTTACCTCTTTTCGGATTTACCATGCCAAACACGCCCGATCACGTTCAGTCCGCCGAATTGGTTTTCCAAACTATTTTTCTTCCTATGGCTTTTCGTGTGTAATGTACGCATTGAATGACAGAGCGGTATGCGGTAGAGCGGTATGCGTATGAAAAACCTTGTGACATATTCGGGCTTAAATTTTGAAAATTGTTATGTTATATTAGCCCCGCCTAGTTCTAAATAGCACTCAAAGAGTAGAATTTGACGAGTGGATGTGGGTTAGCTCTTGATTATCCTGAATGATGTATATTTACGGGGAGAATAGGTTAGTCAGGGCTGGAGGTTTATTTTATTCCTTCTTGAGCTACTTTGACAGGACGTAAATTCTGTTCGTAAGTAAAGGTGTTAATTTTTACTGTATCAGTTCATAAGGGGATGTTGCAGCGATATTTTCCACAAGACATAATTTTAAGTTTGGACTATCTTCCGTAAGTGGTCTTTCAGATTATATTTGGTGCATGATTTTACGCTATTTACGCGCAGTGATTTTACGCTATTCATACTATTTAAGTGCAGTGTTTATGTCCAGTCCAGGTTGATAGTTTTCTGTGGTGGATTGAGAATTGAGAATCCCCCGCTTCTGTCTGAGACATAGTAAAGGGGGTCCACTTATCCGTCTTGTTGTTGGTTCAGCTGAGTTTCGTCGAGATTCTGGAGGAGCGCAATGGCCGCTCGAAGGGATGTGCTATCGCTGAGTTCCGAACTCGCGCCGACGCCGAGAAATGTGTGAAGAGTATGTCACCACATGTGACGGTCAACGGAAGAAATGTCATTGTCAAGGAAATTAGGGTAAGTTTATTTTCGCAGTTTCTGAAGCGTAGCTTGGAGTAAATATTTGTTTTGGGGAATTTTGTGGGAAGTTTCTTGGGGCTGGGCGAGAGACGTTGATGGGATTTCGGGATTTAGTTGCGGTTTGGTTTATTCGAAACGTAACGCGATCGGTTTGCTGCGTCGCTATTAGAAGTAACTGTGTAGAGAACATTGCATTCTAGTGTAGTGAAATGTGGGTATTTGGTTGTGCTTTTCATCGAATTAGGTCGAAGCCAGGTGTTGCCGTTGCGACAATAAGTGTACTCGATTAGACAATGAAAAGCTTATTTTGGTCGCTTCGAATGTTCGGATTATGGATCAGAATAGTTTAGCATGGTGTCGGTCGGAGGCAGAGAGAATTATGAGTTAATAATTGTTTCCTGGGACACTGAGATATTGTTCGGGAACGAACAGAACTGCATTTCTGATGAGCTCTTTGTGTAGAGCTAGGGATATAGCGACATTTTATTTTCTAATTTGGTCACAAGTCTAGTTTGCAAGAAGTTAGTTTTTGTCGAGCGTGTACTTTGTTCAGGATCCCGTATCGTTCCTTCGTAAGATCCAAAATGACACTGGAATTGACTATTTGGCTAAGCTGGCACCTGGAGGGTTAGTTTTCTTTCGCTTTTTGTTTGAATGAAACTTGTTTTATTTGCGGAGTACTTGGGGATCACCAGGCTATGTGATTCTGGAGTCTGGAGCTATATTGGAACCCTCTCCATTGTCCTCACGAAAATAGTTGATTCGTTCGTGAATCGTGAATTCACTCACTCACACTTTTCTTAAACCATCTTTCACTATCGTGACGGTAATTATTTGCGTGAACTCTGTTTGAACATTTTAGCACCGTAATATGATAACTTTGAACATTTTGGAACCATTACTGTGCTACCTTTTTTGTTCATTAGTTAACTTTTCGTAATTGCATTGCAGTGGACAAGGACGATCTTCTAACATTCCTCCAGAGCGTTCCCTACCTCAGGAGAACTATGAGACCTATGGACTGAGCATGGAATTCCTTCGATCGCACAATATAGAACTGCCTCTTGTTGAGCGCATTTTTGTGGCCAATGTAAGTTCTCTTAAAAGTATGCAGCGCTATCGAGTATTCGTCATGAGTACTGCCTTTTTAAGGTTTCGGATAAGCGATAAGGGTAATTCGGCGCTCTTTTAGTGGTATGGAGGTGTATTGTTGCGTTGTTTAGTAAGTGTATTTTTATTACAATGAAGTCGATAAGTATAGCAACTAAAACCGCATGCCTATTGCCTAGTCCCTAAGAAGAGAACATAGATGCGCCATAAAGAAAGTAAGAAAGTCAAGGTTGATTAGTTTAGTTGCATTGTTATTTTCTGTATTCTGGATTTATCTGGCTTTCAAATTTCAGGTCCCGTTCACTATCCAAACCGGTCGAATGTGTGACATATTCGGAATGGCGGGCAGAATTGCGTGGATTGATCAACAATTGGATAAAGAGGGAAGAAGCAAGGTATGTGCGAGTTTACACGATTTTGTTTTGAGTATTTATGAGTCACTAGTTATTATGTAACACAATACCTGTCTTTTTTGTATGTGCGGACTTTGTTGAACTTCTTGTTGTTAGTTATCATTAAACCCGAAATTGTTGGGGTATTGGTTATGGTTGCTGTTTGATGTGGTGTATCATTTTTATTCGGTAAACCCCTTGATTTTTGGTTGCAGGGAACGTGTATAATTGAGTATTCACATCCGCTGGAAGCCGTGCAGGCAGTATCCATGTTCCACAATCAGAAGCTGTTGGATAGAAATCTTTTGGTCAAACTGGACAGGTAGATTATGCTTTTTTGAAGTGCTAGATGGTCTTCTTTCTTATATTTACAATTGACCCCTTCTCCTAGTTGCTCAGCAATTTTTTCACTGCAATCATAGCAAAATTCACCAAGTGCAAAATAATATGTATGTATAAACAATGTGGTTCGAACTTCCTTCGAACTAAACATAATTTACATAATATATTAAAAAAATCTCAGTAAATTTTTCAATTTAATAACATTTGAATTGTGCTTTTAGGTTCAACAAGACTGAAGATAGGAAACCTGGAGAACTTCCCCGTGGACTTAGTGGGTCTTTTTGTACTTTAATATTCGTCCTCTATGATGTAATGTAACGCTAAAGGAGGCTTTGTATGTTATATTCATGAGATTCATGAGTGGTCCAAATAGTGGATCAAACTTACCAAATCAAATCGTTACTGTACAAAAAGTTTAACGGCTTAATCTAATTGCTAAATACTAAATTGTTATCCCCTTTTCCCCTAATTTAGTTTCTCATTGAGAAGACGACGAGACACGCACGACACTGATTATTATAATTAGTCATATTCTCGTATGTGCTTTTCAGACACGATCGGTATGGGACTTGGTGCTGATGGTGCCCCGCTCACTGATATCCAATCTGTACTCTCGTCTCTTGGCAAAGCACCTGTGAGTATCGCTTTAATGGCATTAATAGACACTTCTGAGGGGCCGTGTATAAGTGTAATAACGTATATTAAAGTCAAGATGCGGCTGCGCTTTATCTTGTTATCAGTGGTTGCAATGTTGCTAAGATCCTTTGATTTTGATCGTTGTACGTATATTCAGTCTCAGGTTCTATTTTCATCTAGTTTTTTTTTCCAGCCTTCTAATGTTGCTGTGCCTACTGCCACTCCCGTTCCCGTACCCCCACCTTCGTTCGGAACTATGGGAGTACGTGTTTTTTTTTGCTGTTTATTGCTTTCATGAGAATTGATAATTAGGGCTTAGTTTTATTTTGCAATTGCACAAAATATTGAGTTGAGAGCTTTGTTAACAGTAGAGTAGGATTTCCCAAATAAATTTTTAAATTTTAAAACGACGGGATTCACTAAACATCGATGTGGATTATTGAATATTATTGTATATTTGTACGTCTCCGTTTTTTTTAGTTCCGTGGCAATTTCGGTGGACCTGATCCAGCTCAAACTCGGGACATAAAACCCGATTTCAATGCTCAGGCTCCGTTTGGAGGTCTGGGCAGTTTTGGAGGCATCTCGTCTGGACAGAATCTATGGGGAGAACGTGAGTACTAAATTTATACATGTTTTATTGTGTAACTTGTAACGCTTTTACGCTTGCCTTTTGTGAAGGGCATTTGCGCAGTAGAGCTAGAGCTTACGATATATTGCTTTCGAACACCCGGACTAAGCTAATAGTAGTTTTTTTCCTAGAATTATCGACTTATTCCAGAGAGGTAACTGATCCGGTCTAATTATTCTGATGTCGGTCGGCTATGAGGTGTAACTACAGATAATTGAATCTACCCTTATTCCATTTACTTTATTTTGTTGTATTTAGCGAAGCACGAAGCTGCTCATGCGGTGCCTAGTTTTAACACAATGATGGGAGGTGGAGGTGGAGTTGGAGGCCCACCATCGACTGGTTTCACAAGCAGGGCCGTCATTATCAAAAATGTAGGTTTCTAGTTTCTTGCTCGATGAAGAGTATTGCCTTGGAACTTTGGAAGAGACTGTCTATTTCAGCGTTGTGGCGTTGTAAATTCCCGTAACTCTTGATTTGCATTGATTTTATTCCGAGTTGCTGACGTCTTCCTTCTTGTTTATTCACGAGTTGATAACTTGGACGTTGGACGTCGGGTGTTCTGATATGCTCATTGTTAGCACTTTGATTCTATTGCTGTATGTTATATGATTGTGTTGTTTTCTCAGCTGCCCCATGATTACACGTGGCAGATTGTGAGTGATCGAGTGTCCAGTTTTGGAGATGTCGATGCGATAGAAATGGTGAGATTGTTATTAATTATTATACCTTACACAGTAACGTATATTTTTTGTTGTTGTGAGTCATTAGTCGTGTAACTGTATTGATTGACTTGCAGCTTCGATTTTCGATGTGACATGCTACTGCTACTAAACGTTTTATTCATATTGATCATTACTTTATGATTTTAACGATATTTGTATTTTGAGGCTAGCGGCTTTAAGATTATGCATAATATGATTTATTTACTGGTAGACAATCGAAAAAAAAAAGCTAGAGCTAACATTGAAAGCTAGAGAATATAGCTAACATAATTGTAAGAAGGTAGAATAAGACTAATGTCGATCAACAGGTCTAATCGCTTCGTTGCGCGTTAATTTGAAGACAGGAGAGAGAATGGTAACCTGTATTCGTGATTGTGATGATGTATGTGCTATGAAGCTTTTTCAGTAAAAAGTTGCTGTCTTGTTCCAGGTGAGTCCTGGCACCGCCCGTATCCGCTATACGTCAATGGCTGACGCGGACCGTGCCCGGCAGGCCCTCAATGGAATGATTGTCGAGGGACGGAACATTTCGGTTGAGTATGTTTATTAAGGATAATTTATAGTTTTGCTAGTATAAGCTTTGCTTTATTTATTGCGGAATTCTAATTGGATAATTTATAAATATAAATAAAACTAAGACTAAGGATCATAATGTTTTTTTTATGTAACTGTTTATCGAATTTTACATGCGTTTTATTTAACAACTAATCGACTTATAACGCTTGTACCTTGCTTTTGACAGTAATTTTGTGAGTTAGGGATTTGTGAAATGTGTTAAGTCCTGTCTTTTTGACTACTGTAAATCCTGTTATCGTAGTAGTGGTTTGGGATTTGGGATTTTAATAGTATGCCGACTTTTTTGACTCTTATTTATTCGTTTTGTTGTTTTATTATACCATTTGTTGTTTAAAAGTTGGGAGTCTACGTCTACTTGAGGTTTCGTTGTGTCTATAATTAAGGTAATAACTATTATTTATACCGTAGTGTGATCTCTGTCCTTTTTTTTATTTCCAGGTGTAATAAATCTTGTAAATAATGAAATGTTGTAAATGTGAATGTACCAACCTGGCATTTATAAATAACATTTTGTAGTGTACAATCGGTAATAACAACAACCGAACAACTGAATATCACCCTCTCAGATCACCGTTTGTCATAATCTCGTCAGTGCTACAACTGCTACAATGGTTATAAAACTAAGTGAGGATAGAATACTGAGGGCTACGGTCATGTAGAATTCTGGTCGGCGATTGGTTGGTGGGTACTGTATGGTTGTTTGAGAAACGTCTGTGACTGGCTGAACTTGGGTACTGTAAACGATACGGCGTTGAAGCGGCTCACTGATTGGTGGGCGAGGATCGATCTGAATATAAGTGATTGAAAGTAAACAAAAATTTCGGTGGCGTCTGTCTAGTAGACCGCATAATATTTATTTTACAACTGAATGAATGTTGAGAAAATGGGAATGAAAAAAATAGTTCTTATGAGTTACGTTCACGTGTGGACATTGTTTATCTTGTGTAAAATGTAAAAGTAAATAGTTTCTTGGATATAATGTGAGACGCTTGGATTTGGATCAGATTTTGTTTGTACGCTGTTTCACAACACGAAACTAACTACATGAAGGGTAAATTCAATGAACAATAATGGGGTTTCCAAGTATGCCAAAAACCGTGCATTTTCCTTCCAAGTATCAATTGCAAAATAGTGTGCCAGTCTACCGTAATTTTGACACATCCGCACTATAGAAAACCCGTCATCAAAGCCATTTTTTTGTTGAATAAATGGTCCCGTGGCGATCGGTCGCAAAAACTGCCTGTAGCTATTATCGTGTAGTGCCAAGATACGGTAAATTTTTCGATACTTGGAAGGAAAATCGGCCATACTTGGAAACCCCATAAATTTTCTTCGAGATCAAGTAAACATAGCTGAATGCCAACAATCGTGATTTACCTGTACTGTAGGTCATGGTCATCAAAACAATTGGACAAATAAACAATAATGACTGGCTCACCTTCATTCCGTTTCTATCTTCAGCTCAGTGTTGTTTTTTGTAATCAAACTTGGTCTTGGTTGCGTGGCGCTTTATTATTATTATTGAAATAATAATTAGATAATTTTAACCAATAGTAGGAATAAGTATGATCAGCAACAAAAAGTGTGTTATAGTTATAATGTAACAATCGTTGTGTGTTTGTGGGTGTGTTATTCACTTGAGTGGTTCCACGGGAGGGGAAACCCGTTTCTAGTAAAATAGAGAGATACTATGCACTAGTGTTTAGTAGTTTAGTTTAGACTGTTTAGACCTGTCACTGTGCTGATCCGATATAGTTTACAATGGAATAGTAAACGAATAGTATGCGGGAGATTATGCGCGAGATCGAATATTGAATGAAAGTTTGAGAAGGTTTAGTATAACAGGTGTATAGTATTTTAAGGCGAAATAACGGCCAGTTTTTGAAAAGTATTTGGGACATGTATATTCTCCTATGATGTGTGCAAATTAAAATAATAAGTCTAATATTCGTGCTGTAGTTGTGCAGTAATTTACATACCCTAGATCGGAACACATCTGCCATACGTCTCAAGACTGGCCGTTATGCTGCTTTAAAAAGTTGAAACTAGGATTTCCAGTAATAACTTGCCATAATCAAGTTCGATGCTGACTGTCCAAAAAGCAGAGTCAGATATAAGGCCGCTAGTAGAACAAAATAATCCTTGAGAATAAAAAAATAGCAATTTTATTTGAACAATAAATTTTCAAGGCATTGAAAGATAGTGTAATACAAAATCTAGATAAACAAAGAAAAGCAACAACACACACATGCATATATTGAATAACTCACGGGAATACTGGAATATATAAAGGCACTTGAAATGAGTTCCAAGCAAGAATTCAATAATCAATTAACTAAAAATGAGCAAAATATTCGCAATAAATGTAGTTCGAATTCCTGCCTGGGAGAACTAAAGTGAAAATAATGACGAGAACAATAATACGGTATAAAAGATAAAAATATAAAAGAATATAAGAGAAGCACAAAGACGAGCAATACAGTAAACCAACTACGTCTTTAGGGTCTTTTTCTTTTCCTTTTGGCTCCATATTATTCACCGCGGCATTGGAACACATATTATTATCATTACATCATATAACGAAAAAGAAAGATGCACAAATTGAAGGCTAACCATAAGCAGAAATAAAGGCACAGAGGTTGAGAGTTCAATACCCTGATGAAACAACTATATATGAGCAAAACATTGATGCAAATCAAATAGCATAGACCTTGTAAATGAGAGTAATAACATGAAAAGAATACTGAGACAATACAAAACGGATGCAAAGGAAAAATCGTGAATATATATGAGAAGCACAACAATCAATACTGTAAGACAATGTCAAATATCAAATACTCGCTGACGCAGAGGCCAGACAGCAGTTTTAAAGGCTAAAAGCTTGAATCGTTTAACCTTTAACTTCGATCTGGCCCTGGATCTGGATCGAAACGATTTTCACAAGTAATTTCTCTGACACCGTCCTCTTTCCGAACAAAAAAAAACAGCAAAAAGGGTTTCTTATTGGTTCGACACTTTAGATGAAAAATTGACATCATTGAACATGTGCATTCAGTCACTGCGATTAAGCGCAAGGAAAGAAGTATCAATTAAAAAGGAACTGAATTATTTGTTAAATATGCAGCAGCCGTATGCATGAATCCGGGAGCACGCTCCCAAGACTACAGTGGGAGGTGACAAGGGGACAATACATAAGTAAAAGTTATCAACAGGAAAAAAGAACTCTCCCAGCATGTAGTAGGCTCCGCGCTCCCCCTTGTTCGTGCATACGGTACATGCGAAGGAAGACGAAAAGTTTACCATGTGGTAAAACTGAAACTGGATGAATAGAGGCTTTCTTAGCTGATCAAATTTCTAGCCGTTGTTACAGTAGTATCGTCCGCTTGCTCCGTTCAAGATATCAGGGTCGGGATCCTAGAAAAGTTGTTATTTATTTTTCTTACGTTTGAAAACGTGCATCAATCTCTAATAAGCGCGCATTCTACTTCTTTCAATTATGATGGGGTTTCCAAGTATCCGGACGAATTTACCTTATTTTACGACTTCGCGAGACCCATGCATTAATTTCTCATGTCCAATATTCCATTCAGGGAAAATACGGTAAATTTTTCTATCCTTGGAAGGGAACGCACAGTTATTTTTGGCATACATGGAAACCCCATTAACTACACACACCGCTCTGTAAAAGAAAAAATCGATAAAAGAAAAAATGGAAAAAGAAAACGATTTAAACAAACCTAAAAACTTGAAGAGGGTATTCGTCTGGTAGAGCACCTCTACGTCCTCATCTTCCTCTTTCTCGATTTTTATTCGAACTGGAGAAGAAGGCGTGTCAAGAGTCGGCTGGTTGTCTGACACTCCACTTGGCTCTGTGTCAGGGCTCTCGGTCTGAACACTCTGCACTCTGACGCTCTTTTCCCTCGGCGCAGTGTCAGTGTGCTCCAAAGAGTGTCGAGAAGTGGAGCATGGTGTCACATTCGACAACTCTCCACCAGACTCGTCGCTTGTCCTGCTTTTCTTTGCAGGACTTGCCTCTGAGGACGAACTCTCGCTCTCCTAAACAGAAACATTAAGGTATGAAAATAGCGATTATGGAAAGTACACCAACAATACATATGCAGGTAAAACCTCCCGGGAATATTTTAATTTTACACACGCCTTCACTCCTACAGCTGTCACACGTAACACTAAGATATGCTTCTCAGACTTTACACTTAGACATTAGTTGAAAAGAAAGAAAACAGACTTGTTCAGTGGGTATGGTTTCGGATTTCTGGGACACTTCTTCAGGAGTCGGCGGACGAGGAGTCTTCTTGACGTCTTCCGGAAGTTCCGGATCCGCCTTCTGGACATCCGCGGTAGGCGTAGGAGCGGCGACCGTGGTCCCTGTCTTCTGAGTCCCGTCCTGTGGAGTCGAGGGCCCTTGCCCCAACCTCTCCGTGTCAACCTCCTGATTGGTCATGCTTGACGTGCTTGTTGACACCATCGAACTTGCGGGCGTCATGGATGCCGACACACTGTTCGCCGAGTTTTGCGACTCCTCGGCATTCGTTGGCCTGATTGGTGGGATCGAGATCGGCGAAGGCAGCCATGCATTCGATGATAAGCTCAATAGCGAAGCCAATTCAGCCAAAAGTGGCAAATCTTGAGGAATTTCAAGATTCACAGAAGTACCGTTGAAGAAGCTTCGCGAAGGTGTCGTTGCCACTGGCTGGTTAAAGAAATAGGGGACCTTCAGGAGATGGAGGCTCGGGAGGGGTGGAAGTGACGATGATAGAAGCAACTCGGACAAACCCGGGGTCGATGTAATGGAATCCGAAGGAATGCTGAAGAAAAACTTTTAAAATGGGTAATTATAGAGAGTTAATAATTTGCTAGCCCATGCTCGCCTTCTCGTGGTTGCAAAAACGCCACACTCTATCGAGCAATCCAGCCTATGTCAGCGAATGGATTTCAAAATTTTACTATCGATGTTTTCGCTGCGTATGCATACGGTAACTGAATTGCATCTTTATTTCTGGTGTACTATTACTATGATAAAGCTTCTTGAAGAAGGTGGAGTAATTGTAAGACCCTACCACTTCGTATGCAAATTAGGGTAGAAGTTCTAAGCAACGTACCTCGTTTTCCAGGCCGACGTTATATAGTCGGCCATGCATCGTGCGTAGCCTTGCTCTCGCTTTATGCAAGAGGTGATCCTGTCCAGAGCTTCAGTGAATATCTCCTCAACGACCTCCCGGGCCTCCATCGGCAGATTGTTACTAATAAAGTCCGCATTTTCATCGTGTTTCCGCGTCGCTAGGTTAAACCTGAAACGATGGCGCATCTTGATTACGCGATATTTGCTAGTAAAGGGTCAGGCCCATTTCAAGTGACCCATGTTTCTGATGATTCCATCTGATTCTCCATGTCAAATATGGTAGGATACCATATTTTTCTAATTTTCAAGCGCAATATACACGCAGTATTCATAAATTTACCATGTGGCCAGTCATACAGAACTATATCGCAGTTGTCACGCCCCTCCGCTCTAATTGGGCAATATGCTCTATTGGGCGTGGCAATTGCAATATTGGCCAATCAGCGGAAAGTGCGATTGGTTGTTTTGTATGACTGGCCATGGTAAATTGCTGAAAACTGCATGAATATTGCGACTGAAAATTGGAGAAAAATTCAGCCTACTATATTGGAAACGGACAATCCGATGCAGTCATCATAAATAGGGGTCATTTAAAAAAGGGTCAGGCCCACTTCCGTAAAGTTACCTTATTACAAATGTAGTAAACAAAAAGTAAAAGTATTACCTGTGGACCAGCGCTGACAAGATGGCGATTTTTGCCTCCATCGTCGACCTGAAAGGAAAACTGTTTACAAATTTTTATAAATATTTATACTATTTACAGAGTGTGGAACAAAAAGACGCTGGCAGATATTGTAAAAAATCTTAAAGCGAAATGCTAGCCTCTTTGGAAAATTTGCATATGATAAGCAAATCCTATGTATCCTATGCTAATTTTGTACGATTGCCGTGGACGATCGTACAAAATTAGCATAGGGTATATAGGATTTGCTTATCATATGCAAATTTTCCAAAGGGGCTAGCATTTCGCTTTAAAGCGATATGACACGTGGTTTAGCACAAATGATGGGCAACTGCATTCCTGTGAACCATGGTCAGACATATACAACTTGCCCATTGGCACACGTGTGGCGCATTTTTTTGTAATCAAAAGATATGGAAAAATTATTGCACTGCAACAACGTGCATGCAAAATCACCAAAGCTTGCTTGCTCAAAATATATACGGTAGATATCATGAAATGAAACCTACCAGGCAACCTTCTCTGGTGGGCTCCTATCAATAGTATTCTGCTTTGCCTGGTGCTTTCGCAGTCGCTCCCTAGTTGCCACAATGCTGTCCAATGGCTTCTGCTGTTTTCTAAATCACTCTTAGTTAGAATGTTACCCAAGTTTGTGATAATTTTTTCCGGCCCCGGATGATGTCGTATAATTGCAAAACTTTGGCATAATTATGATTTACTACTTTTTACCTTCTCCTTGTTTCAACCATATGAGCAGCATATTGTTGATATGCTACTTTTACTATATTGATCGACTAATCGACTTTATGGGTGTCTAAATGGCCGCTTGAGGGCCTAAGCCCAGATTTGGGTCTTGAATGGACTAACCGAATAAACCAAGAAGTTCGAGTAAAAACTCCATGATATAACGTGCACGAAGAGTTTATAAGAATATCTACAAGATTGATACACACCGAACTGGTTGCTAAGAATATAATCATATAGTTTAAATGGTAGTCTAATGATAGAGAAAATTAAATCACCCAAAGATTGACGTCCTCGTGAATCGGATGAAACGTTGGATATCAGTCCACTTGGTATTCTGAACCATTATCACCCAACTGGAAAGAAGCATTAAAATAACAAACATCTTTATTTTAACTATCTCCTTTCTATTATTATGCGGATTCTCCTCCCAATACGAAACACGAGGACATTTAGAACATTATGTATGGGAAATATATGATTCCTTCTAATGTTTTGAACAAGAAGGTAACCCGCGTAGATTCAACGGCTGAAGGTCCACGTAAAAAAAAGTTTTAAAATATCCCTGAGACAACTGTAGGAACTAAGAAACCTAGTTGCGCACATACAAAATTCGGCATCTTATTCTAATGCGAAACCCTCCATGGAGCTACCGTAGTCAGAACCAAGAAATGAGCAAAAACTTGTTTCTGTTCCCACAGTGCGTTGAAAACTCAATACAGTATTTCAGATACAAAAAGATAGGATCTACTGAATTTTAGGCTCAGAAATTCATTTTTATGCTTCAATTACGGTCCATTTCCTAAACAAATAGTTGTGTTGCGAGTATTTCGATTAGTAATCCAGTCCCCTCACAGAAAAAATCGCTTTTATATGTGGTTCAGAGACTTTAAACAAAACGATAAAAAATATGATGACGCAGGATAACTCACGGGTTATTCTCGGACAGCTGGTGCTGCTGTGAAGTCCCAGGCTGCTGCATCACTGAAGCTGTTGTTGGTGTTGGTGCCGCCTGCATCTGAAACAGTTTCAATTTATTACGCCTGACAGCAACGTGAAATACTATTCAATCGCAGATCAAAGACATTTGGTCCGCCTGCAACGTGGAAGTTTGGCCGATGTGCGGCCTACAAATAACGGGACTGCCCATTTGTGGCGGCCCACACATATTGGCCATCCCGGGCCCGGAGTCGTATCAGTGGGAGAAAGCAATAGATAAAATAGGCACGCAATAGTTAAAGCAATCACACAAAAGCAATGACATACTGATTAGTCATAGTAATAAAGTGAATTCTAAATATTGAGATCAGCAATGGACAATGCTAGTTCTTTACAAATATTCTTATAGTTTTTTTTACTAAAGAGTTCTCTTTATTAATTTGTTAGTATAAAATGGTAAATTGGTCTAGCGTAGAATGGTTCGATGTCAAATGTAATTAACTTTTTAAACATAGGAGCCATTAATTAATTATCTACAGTTACAGCCACAATCTTCAAAAAAAGTTATGTTCAAAGTTTAGGACGGTCACAAAAAAAAAGAGGTGCGTCCGGATGTGGTCACCCATCTACGTTGAGAGCGACGGTTCGATGTGGCACACCGACAAACTTCGATCGCGCACCTGTGGCACACTCCTGCCTCGCGGATCTCCAATTTTCGAGCTTTTGCCTTGAACCAGAGGAAAACGCAAGTGACGGATTAGCGGCACGATATCGGGAAACGGCCAACGTTTTTTGATATAATGCATGCCAATCTCATTACATATGATGATTCATAATTATCGCAGATTTGCCACAAAAAACATTTGGGATTTAAAAAGGAACAATTCCGGGGTTCTTCCAATTTTATAAACTAATTTACATTCAGAATTGTTCTAAACAAAAAAGATCCTTGTTTTCTTCCTTTCTGTTTTGTAGACGAAAATTTGAATTTTGAAAAGTAAACGGTCTCATTGACACTTCGTTGGTAGTGTTGCCATTCGGAATACTAGCAGAATACTTGTAGAAGACTTCTTACAATTATAATATTCCTATTATAAGTTGGCGGTTACCGGAAACTTATTGTTAGACAGGAAGGATTCGAATGGGGAAAAATAAAGACTTGGGATTCTTATGAAAAATTTGGCTATTGCGAAATAGACACGACTGTATGTAGTGTGATTCATATGAGGTGAATCGTGGACGCCACAGCTGGATTTCTGATTCATACAGTTAGACTTTAAAACTTTAAATAAGAAACACAGGTGCTTATTCTACACAAGTTCACTCAATATGTACGTACGGGTTGGTGGTACTATTTACCCACCATCTCGTAAAAATACAGAAAAATTCTAGAAGATTAATTTCGCTTTAAATCTATTTCATCTGAACTTGTAATAACATAAACTTATAAAATCAATCAATCAATGAAAAACAGGACAAGAAAAATAAATCAAACACTGCAAGTACAATATGCTAATGCTCGCAAAAAAGGGAGCGCTTGTTTATTATATATTAAGATTCTGTGCGCATCTTGATAAAGTTGGCGACAACAAAGGACTCACAACAGCAGGCAATACGAGACAGACCAGATGTTTTAGCTTGTTGGCTCCTAAGCTGGCGCAAGAAAAAAAATCAGTTCAGAAGGCCTAGAGCAGAAAGCCGTTAAACGTTTTTCTATCCAGAAGAAGGTTTTCCAGCTAAGGTTTGGCAGTTTGCTTATAGTAATGTGGAATGTGGACGTTGTATGTATTCGTTGTATGTATTTTGGCTATGTCTTGAATTTAAACCAAGCTACCTTACACTTGAACGTCGGTAATAATAATCACTATTATTATTCATCAAGAAAATGTGGAAAAAAAGAAGAACATCAAAACACAAAGGCTTTTGGCTCAACTAATAAAAAACGAGAGTCATATACGCGTACAAGGAAAACTGTTGGTGGTCTTGCAAATCATAAGAGGCTTGCGTAGCCAGAGAAAAAAAGTGAAAAAAAAAATAACTCGTCGGAGTTATTCAAACGAAAGTACTGTAAAATTGTCGTAAATAGTATAGAGCACGCCGCATACCCGCTCATTGTGAGCGACTGGTGAGCCAAAAGCGCGCGAGCATTTTTTGGCATGATGGGCAACTGAATCCAAATGTACAGTATGAATGGACCACCCATAGAACCCATAGAACAGTCTTAACAGTCACCGTTGTAGACGGGATCACGGGATTATCTATTTTCTCAGTAAGAACTTTACAATATAAATCCTTAAATGAGGCGGGAATCTTTTCTTCGTATTGGGAGAGTGAATGCATGGATTAGTGAATGTATTCATATAAATGAATGTGTCCCAATTGAAGGCTCCGCCCCCAGCTGGCAGAGCTTTATGCAAAAACCCAAATTCAAAAAAGAAGAGAAAGAGACTATTCAGGACTTAGATGGTCAGACGATTATCGACCGATCGGAATTAGCAAATTTTCGAAGGACCTCATCAACAAGTAAGAAGTAAGGACATGCAAGTCGCGCTTGCAAAATAGGGGAGAGAGGGAGAGAGAGAGAGAGAGAAGGTGAGAGAGGAAGAGAGAGAGGGAACTAACAAGAGATACACATTGGAAGACAGATACAAGACCATTAGTTCGTGGGAAACAGAAGATGGATAATTTACATATTGAATAAATTTCTGCTTATGAAATCATATCATTCGAAGGTCACCATACTAAATCAAGTAGAAGGGTTAGCTACGTTAAGCAGGACTATTGGACATACGCATAACGTATCTTGCGGAGACTATGTATATGTTTGCGTGTAAAGCAGAGCTTGCTAGAAACCGAAAAGGTAACACCACCCGGCGAGGGAATCATGGCCGATCCCTCCTGGCCCTAGCCCGAAGACGTCGAGCAATTTGTCATCTGGAACTCGTCGCCTGTGCTCTGGACCTTTGCGGAACATGTCATAAGCAAACCTTGTGCTCCCTTGAATAAAGGTGCACGCTCTTGAAGCGTAAAAGAAATTTTAAATTTCAGGTAAGGCTACGGTAAATGCATTTCGTAACGTTACGAAATTACCGTAGCCTTACCAAAATTTAAAATTTCGTACGCTCGAGGATTGCCGTCTGTCAAAGCTATTAGTTATATATATATTCTGCTTCTACAACTTCATAAATTTTCACATTATGGAATCACAAAATTCAATTCAGTCTCAGACAAACTGTTTTCAAAACTTTATAATCTATTCCGTTTTTAAAACCGCCAATAAATTCATTTCAGTCACCTGTGCTTCAAGCAAAACTGGGTGTCCTTTTTTTTTTGAAACATAAAATCCTAATGTTGACTTATTTCGAATGGTATTCAACCCCTCATAACCGTGGGAGTAGTGAGGACTTTTAGTGCATGCTACGTAATGTATTACATACATAGATGTGGAAGTTTTCGTATAAATAATTTCTATTATTAAGGTTTTTGCTTTCCTCCAACTTTTGTTTTACGTATAACAATTTTACCACGCGTACCACTAGCCCAGCTGTGCTAGAAATAGGAAATGCTATTTATAGCGAAAATTTGAAATAAATAGAATTCTGCAAAATATGATAAATTGAATAAAAGTGTAATACTCGAATAGGGGTTTTCTGAAGTTCTAGTATTTATTGTGTGAACAAGTTTGCAATTTGGAAACATCATGCTCATGCTCATGCAAATTGCAAACGTAACACTGACACTGGCATCGAAATGGAAATGGCTAGTATAGAGTAAATCTAAATGTAAATCATGAATAAATCATGGAGCGCATCTCAATCACATACCAAAATGAATAAATACGAAGCTAAACTACGAAAATAAACCTGTATTTTCGGTGTATTGTCCTATCGTTCAAAAACAGATTTGTTGCTGCGAACGTATGCGCGTATGCCAAGACTAGCGCCTGTGAAACAATTATGTTCCTGAAACCCAATATTAGCTACTTCTAATTGATTTTTTTGCGAAAATCAACACGAATCGACGAAGAATATTAAAGAACAATAAGAATTTTAAGAAATATTAGTATAGTTGAACAGTATTATAATATTTTTAAAAAAGGGGCGTGGTCAAGCTACAGTAGGAAGTGCCTGGAGCTAGTAGAAGAAAGCTAGGCCCCGCCTATAAGGCGTGAGAATAGAATAGACAACATAGATTCTATGTACCCCATTAAATACACAAATAATGATAATATTATTAATTCTAAGACTAGAATGATAACAATAAATGAAGTCAGAATATTAAACGAAATATATTAAAAGGAATAGTAAGAGATAATGCAATTATTACTCTGCAAATTACGTGTTATAGTAAAAAAAAGTTGAAATGTAACAGGTAACTCGAAATGAGAGGTTAAACTCTACAATCTTTGTTGAATAAATAAAGCATGCAAGCGAATCAATTTATCATGAGAATCTTTAAATTGCAGTGAAAAATCAACAACGTGGTGAGCCCAATATAAAATAGGAAATTAAACGAGGGAAAAGAATAAAGCGGAAAGGCATGAGGCTTGTGAAATTACTTGACATCTGCATTTCCATGACTACATGCGGTTTCCATACATTCTGTTCCGGAAATGCTCGAAATGGCATAGAAATTTGCATATAAAACATAAAAGGCAAAAAAAGAGCAAGCATAACTGAGGTAGCACAGGTATTACCCGAGGTAGTTACGACATATAAAAAAATGGTAACAAGTACAAGTGCAATAAGATTATAAATAAGAATATCGTTATTCAAGTAGTATTATTGAAAAGAACAAGAAAAAAAGAGATATTTCACATTCCGAAACTACAAAAACAATATTACAAGTTCTACTGAAAAGGGAAATAGTGCAAAGGTGCATAAGCTGAAACTAAAAACTACTTTTAAATAACTCGGTATTCAAGATTCAAGAAATGACTGCGTGGACTGCTACAAATGGGAAATTAACGCAATTTAAAATACAAAACTCACGAAAAAATCTCAAAACATAATACATTCTGATTATAATAAATTGAACTATTAAATCTCGAAAGTGAATTCATAAGGAACCCTGTAACACACTCGATATTCAAGAAACGATCATGGACTCACAGGTCCAAATTGATAAGCTGTCGTAGTGAATATATTATTACAATTAAAAATAAACACTTGCCAATCTGCGAGGAATCGACAATTACTGAAAAGGAAATTATTATTTTTTTAAATAATAAAACACCTTTGATAATCGAAAGTAATTAGCTTGCCGCATAAAATCTCTCGTCTACCACGGCCTATATACATATGTGATTAATAAACTATATTATTATTTGAGTAGGTCAATTAGTCTTCTACAATGAGTACATCTAAATGAAAGGAAACATTTCGTATGTACTGAAAGTCTTACCTCATCCTGTGTCAAGTCAATGACATCGATTATTCGATGCGCTTCCAGATCAGCTGATCGATTCTGAAATCACCCTATTGTTGGATTTCGTCATAATTGATTGGTTGTCAATGTGAGGACTTAAAGGGTCAGGCCCATTTCAAATGACCCCTATTTTTGATGACTCCATCGGATTCTCCGTTTCAAATATAGTAGGCTGAATTTTTTTCTAATTTTCAAGCGCAAAATTCACACACTATTCGGCAATTTACCGTGGGCAGTCATACCCAACTATTTATCGCAGTTTACACGCCCCTTCTGGCTTATTGGCCAATATCGCAATTGCCACGCCCAATAGAGCATATTGCCCAATTAGCGCGAAGGGGGCGTTACAACTGCCGTAAATAGTTGGGTAGACTGGCAATGGTAAATTGCGATACTGCGTGAATTACGCTTAAAATTAAAAATATGTATCCTACTATATTGACATGAAGAACAGATGGAATCATCAAAATAGGGGTCATTTGAAATGGGTACCCTTTAAAGCGAATTCCGGGCGGTCTCAACAAAAAAATACAAAAGAGGAGAGAAACAAACCGTGTGTTTTTGGACTTTTACTAGCCAAATTCAAATATTTTGTGAACGTTTCGTCATTTGGATGCTGCGGACTGTGTGATCATTTGAAAAGACCATCCCTCGATTTTTCCAGGGCCGTGCTAGTATTAAAATCGGCAAATCGCGGAAGCGAATTTTCCCATACAAAACCGCAAAAAATGGTTGTTTGTGAACATTTTTATGCAAGATCGTCTTATTTTTTTGTGTTTCGTTTATAACTTTTTTAAACTATTTTTGGTGAAAAAACCCCAAACCGGGTGGTATTTCGCTTTAACGCTTTTAAATAAACAATAGAAGATGTACGCTACAAGAGCGTGCAATGTGTTACATAAATAATAAAACAACTTATTAGAGCGTAAGTTTTAGAGTATTACTTATCTAATAAGGTATTTTGCGAAACTTATATAACAGCACAGCAGTCGGACACATGCTCATGTCGCTGCTCACCCTGTACTCAGAAATAGCCGACTGTAACCTACCCCAGCGTTAAATTGTTGTGAAAACGGCCTCAGATTTTGAAATAACAATTTCGGAAAAAATTGAGCGCTGAGCACTGAATGGAAAGCGATGAACCTGTGCTTTCCGAACCGAATTCTTATTTGACGAAGTATTCATGTCAGCATGGTGTACTTGGGGTGTGCGCGGCGGGGTGATACAGTCCAGTTTTGGTAGCTTGGGAATCCAATCATCGTGTATTTTCAGCTTCTCCATACGGTCGCGGCACTCCTGGGAATAACTCACTAACAGCATCACTGATTTCGAGTACGATGTCTACCATTTTTTACCTTCTTATATATTCTGCATGATCTGTTTTTTTT